>VYZM01016405.1:652083-681138 GCA_013398915.1 Dromas ardeola | reverse complement strand
CAGGCGGCGGCGGAGGGGGGCGGCGATGTCCTCGCTGGTGAAGGAGGAGCTGGCGAAGAGGCTTTTCGGGCCCCGGCGGCTGAGGCTGCAGGAGTTCATCGAGGTGGAGGAGGGCTCTGGCGCCCAGCGATGCTACCTGTGCGCCGCAGGNGCGGGGGATGCGCGGGAGAGGGGCCGGGGCTCAGTCTCATGCACGCTTGCAGGCACCAGTTGTAATTTAATAGAGCTTTTGTCCTTTGCCTTGGTCTAATGTCCTATGTGTTGTCCCAGTTACTTTGGTAACAATACACTAGTCTCGCGGTTTGAATAAATCCACATTTGGGTTAGTAATTAGCACGAACTGTGAGTAAAACAAGATTGCCATGAGTGCTGAACTTGATTATCTGGCTCTTTACTAAATTTGATTTCAAGTGTATCTGCTTCATAGCTAAATTTGATTTCAAGTGTATCTGTTTCATAACCTTTTCAAAACAAGGTCTCAGAAAAGCTCATTTGTTCTATTTTATTTTATTTCACAACACTGAAAGATACTACAAAAGAGAAATGCACTCACCCATAAGTAGTTAGGTTGAAGTGAATGCTTCTTCCAGCCCATTTCCTCTTCAGGCTCAAAATACATATAACAGGTAGAAATAATCTACGTACTTGAGACATAGATTGGGTTAACATCCAATATGGGGTGATGTCAACCGTATTCTGTGATCATTATCTTTGTAAACATCTGCAGTTTTTAGAATATTTAAGTTGTTTTACGGATTACTGGAAATAGGGAGCAAGCTATGTTCCCTGCACTCACGTGATTTTAGTAGAACAGGCTTTGTATTTTAGAACTGTAAAAAAGAGTTTTAAGAAATTCCTGAATGTCATAGAGCTTGTAGATGCACAGAAATACCAACCTGATCCATATTTTATAAAACTATCCGGTAGAATTATGTTTAGTTGCATGTGGTAGATCTAAACAGTTCACTGTTCTGAAACATCCAAAGAGGAGAAATAGCACTACGGATCTTCAAAATCTTTACGAAAAATTTCTTTTTAAGGTTGAGGAGAACAAGCCATAAAGCAAGCCTCTGATCAGATTAACTGATTGGAAGTCTCTGAAGACATAAAGGAAAGTTTATGTGCAGTATTAAGAGTGGGATCTCTCCAGTATCCAATATTAAACTCTCTTAATATATTCAGGCATAGTCAAGTAAGTGGTGAGTAGAGTGGAAATCTGATTCTAAAGGATGGGTTGCATCTGGCTGCCAGCAGCTACTGTAATCTGCTGTGATTCTGTAGGAGCAAAACACATTATCTAAAATCTTATCCCTGCAATGCAACCTCAGTATATTCCTCTTGATTTCAAATTACCATAATAATAAAAAAAAAAAATTAAAATCAGACAAACTATAGGCAAAACTTTAGAAGTCTGTGCCTTTTGAAATCTACATTGCAACAAAATCTTGGTGTGGATAACTGAACAATCTTATTTTTGTGCCATATGCCCAACACTATTTCCCTTCCTTTTCACAATAGCAAGTCTCAGTTCTTGCGTGAAGGCAATAGTGTCCTTTCACTGAAGGCTTTATAAAGCCTGGAGAAACCTAAAGCTGAAATGCAACCACGTTCAGGCATTTTCACAGTCCAGTAGTGGTATGCCTAAGAAGAAAAGTAGAGATAACATCATATTTTCCAACAGAGACTCTGAAAAAGGTGTTCAGTCCATGGAAGACAAGAAATGGTTTGTGCTCTATGAAGGCATTGCCATAGCCGTGTCCTCACCAAGAAAAGTTTTTAGAGTTTAATAGAGCGAAATGGCAGATCTAAGCTCATGTTCTATATAAAAAAATTAAATTTTCTTTAACTTTGTCAACTGAGTGCAAGAACAATCAATATAAAAAAGACAGGAAAAGTAAAGAAAGATTTTTTTATTATAGTTTTTTATTTTTAGTTGAAAATAGTCCACCCAAGTTTCACCACTGGTCAGGCCATACTTCTGGTTTAATTTTTCTTAACATATCTGTGCTCTGACCTTGTGCCAAGCGATTTTTGCTCCTGCATGGGGGT
Organism: Dromas ardeola; assembly: GCA_013398915.1. Classification (NCBI taxonomy): domain Eukaryota; kingdom Metazoa; phylum Chordata; class Aves; order Charadriiformes; family Dromadidae; genus Dromas; species Dromas ardeola. Next base: position 679,089 of record VYZM01016405.1, on the reverse strand, counting down.
AGGAGAAGTGGCAGTGTGTGGGACCTGGGGGCCACTAGGACATCCCCTTGTATTTCTGACAGGACTGGGGGCTTTTGGGCTTGTTTCCTTTTGTTTTAACTCCTGAGGGAGACAACATATTCCCTCACAAGCAAGCAAACAAGCAAAATGGGAGAAACTGAAAGCATGAAGAGAACTTTCTAAGATTAGCCTACTAGATTTGCTTGCAAATGAAAACCATTGTTAACTTCTCTGTAGAAGATAATACAGTGGTGGTCCTTTGGTTAAAAGTCGCTGAGCAACTATGACTGATAGGACCAGAAAGAAAAGCAACAGTGATTTGTATTTTCCAGGCAGGGAAGCTATGGGCTGAGCGAATTTTTCATCAATTTATGTATCTTCCACTGTTTTCTTTGCAATGGAAAGAAGGCATATCTCCAACATATATCCTTTGTTTATCTTTATTTGAATAACCATTTTCTTATAAACGGGTGAGAAGTAAGAGATCTTTTAACAGGAGTTAAGATAGAATTCATCAAGTTTCACAATGGGTTTTCAAAAATTCAGGCAGCATTTAGAAATAAGAGAATTTTGCTCCTGCATCCGTAGCCTTGTGCTGTGATGTCAAAAATGCTCCTACCAGACGTAGGTGCCGTCTCGCCCTTCCCTTAGGCTACCAGATGGCTTGGGGAAGTGGCCTGCCCTGCAGTCATCGTGCTGGACGTGCAGGAGATTGTTCAGGTTCCGGTGCTTTTCACACTCATTATTGTGTGTTACAGAAACCTAACCTCCCACGCAGCACTCAGTGTAATCAATTAATAATGGTAGTTATTGCAAAGAGCGTCTTGGTGCTTTTTTTACTCTCATTTCCCGCCTAAGTTGGAAAATAGTAATTTCTACAAAGACAGCACTGGGCCACTTGAAGCTTTAAGAAATATTTTTGATGTTATTTTTGTTAAGTGGCCTACTTACATATTTTATAGGGAAATAAGAGTTTTATTTTTGAAAAGCAATGGCTTCGTAAGAGAACTTCATTCCCAGAATGGAAAGTATAGCACAAGTCATGTAAATACAGAGCCTTGGTAGCAGTCTTCCAATTGTCTGACTCCAGCACCCCAAAAGATTCCCCTTAGAAGTAAGTAGGGTAAGTGGATTATCCGTACAGATCCAGTGCCAGAATTAGGCTTTCTTTGCACTGCTAGTGAATTCAGATGAAAGGTTTTTGCACAGACAAGATTCTCTTTTCACAGGATGAATAAAGTAAATCCTAATTCTACTAAAAGCTGACAGGTTTCATAGGTTGAGAACATGGTGTTATTCCTACTACCTGGGCACAATAAAACTATTAAGCCCAGTATAGCCCTATACAGCCCTGCCCGTTTTCATTTAAGTTATTATCTAAAATGTAGTTTGATTAAGTCTTTTATGATTGGAACTTTTGGGAGGTACTTCCTTGCATAGCTAAACTATTTTTTTCTTGCAGTGACTAAAAGTGAAGAAGTAGAAATATGTATGGTTAAACATCTGCGAGTGGATCGAGAGGAGAAATATGAGATAGTTGAAAAGTGGTTTTTGAAAGATCTGGAGATGATTGATGGAAAAGAAGCAGATACTGTAAGTGTTATATATTATTAAATACATATATTAGAGTATACTTTTCTTGTGCTGCAATTTGGGATACAAGTATTAAAATGCATTATCTGAAAAAGAAAGTTACGTAAAAAACCCCAAAATAAATCAAACCTCCAAGGAGTTTTGTTTTTTTTTGCATGTGAGAGGCTCCACATCACATTTGCATTGTTGAAGGGGGAGAGGAAGGAGAGATTTTCTTGTTTGTTGTAATCTTCATCTCTCCGGCTGAGATCTGAGGCACAAGCTGGATGTTTTCTAATTTGTTCATCATAACTGGGAACAAAAGTTCTCCACTTGCAGCTCCCAGTGTGAACTGGATTTAATCCCATAAATTTTAATGTGTATTTGAAACCAAAATTTCATTAAATATTTTCATAGTGATTGTGACCATGCCATTTGAATGTATGAACCTGTTCTCTGTGTGACAAAGTCAACGTGCAAAACGTCTTGCAAGAAAGTGCATCGTTTGGTGTACCAGCTCACGAAATTGTGCCTCTTTCACGTCGCTTAATCTCACATTACTTGGATCAATTAAATATTTGTGTATTTGTGTGTGTAAATATGAAAGAGCTTTGGCTAGATCTGGCTGACCTTACTGCCAAAAAAGTCCTAATCTCTCAGATACAACTTCAGAAGGGTAAAATGAGGCTGCAGTAGTACAATACAGAACACCAATAGTAGAATTAAATCCTATTTTACAAAAGCTAGAAGAATATGCTGAGGAGAGTATCTTACTGCATGGTTGAGAAGACATTTTAACAGTCATCTGTGCATAATAAATGTAGTCTAGGAAAAAAAGACTTTTTTTCTCTTTGAAAGTGCTTTCAAGTGAACATAAAATAGAATTCAGATTACATTATCCTAGTGAAAGAGAAATGAACAGCACGCAAGAAAGGTTTAAGAGCCTTTCTCCAAGGAAAATTACAAACTCTGGTTGGTTTTCTGTCCTGTGCACATCGTTCTCAAGTCTAAAACCAGGAACCTGGGAGACGGAGGAGGTGAGCTCAGCTTCAGAGTATCCCTGCACCCTGGGAGCTCTTTGCAGTTCAGGCCAGAAGAGAAAAAAAGCCAAACCTTATAATTCTTTACATCCCTTCTCCAAGTTATCTTGCTTCTGGAGATGTTCCTGTCCCTTCCCCAGCCAAGGCAGCCAGAGGATTTCCTTATCACTTGCCTGCATGAGTTTACTTTAGCTTTCTTCTGAAGTGTTGTGATAAAATATCCTTTAGAGATGATTCAGCCTTCCGTAACCGGGATGATCAAAATCTGTCCCATTTTTGGTTAAAGAAAAGCCTAAATGAACCTCAAACTCATAATTATAGGGTGATTAACACTACTATAAATATTCATAATAGTTATTCATACCCATAGAATTTAACAGAATTTAGCTGCTGCTGGGATTAATTGTGCCAAAGAGCCAGAAAGCACAGAGAATTACAATTTAGGCAGGAAGGGCAATCAATATTCTTCTTCTGACAGGCATATATAGTTATAGTTCAAGGCAAGTGCTTTTCATATAGTGTGTTTTAGGCAACATGACAAAATGGTTCATTTCAAAACAAGATTGTAAAATCCCAATAAAGTGCAGGGTAACGCTTGGCCAAACTCTGAAAGTTTTACTCAGGCAAAGCTCCTAATGGCAAAGAATAGCAGCTAATTACAAACCGCGACTTTGTAAAGTTTTAAAAGACCTTTTAGTGTGAACAGCAGAAAGATGCGAAGTCCTTTAGGAGTCCATCAAACTGAGGAAAAGCCCTGAAGGTAGCTGGGCAGAGAACAACAGATTGCAGTTCTAAAATTTGTAATGCGTGTTATAATTTCATTCTCTCTCCATTTTTTTAGGATAATCCATATTTTGATATGCACTTCCACAAAGTCTACAATCTGGAAGCATATAGTTGTGCATCTAAATATACCTTTGCTCGAACGCTAAACAAACTGAATGAAATGTACCTTAAGAAGGACTTGAAGATCGTGAACTTTGACGACACCTACCTAAATGATGACTCAATCTGGTCATCCAACAACAGGGATTGCTTAGTACTTATGAGGATATGCTTCTATGCGTCCAACCTTTTATGTCTCTCCCTGTGTCCTTTGTCCTAAAGATGCATTTTCTAACATTAAGGTCAACTGGTTGACTTCCACTGACCAGCATTTCATAAATCATCTGATCAAAAAGATAGTACGATCTGCTGCATATTTGTAAGTAATATGCAGTATCTTCCCTGGAAGATCTCACCCATAACAAAAAATAACAGCTGGACTTGTGACAGCATTGTATTACAGTAGAAAGAGAGGATGAATTAAAGCCGTGTAGAGCAAGAGCTGAAGGGGAACAAAGCTGACAATAAGAAGCTCAGTGACGTTGCCCAGTGTCAGTCAGCTAAACTGTCTGCTCTTCCCAGAGTCAATAAAGAAATGCCAACCCAAAAGGTCATTCAGAGAAGCTTCTGGTCAGAATGTCCTGCAGGAGAAGATTTCCTTTCTCTTTCGGCAGCCAAGAGAGTACAAGTAGACGAGCTACGGACTAAACCAGCTGCGTACCTAAAGCTGACGGATGTAAATCGCTCCTCGGAAATCATGGGCTGCTTACTGTCCTCTCTCAGAACCTGCCAGCTGTAAAATGGGAGAGTCACACAGGGGTACTGTGACTCGCACTTCGCTGTTGTTTTTCGTGTGGACTCCCACCTTTGAAAACATTTGTGTAAATGTACTTTGGATTCAAAGCTGAATATCATCAAATATGGGAGAATATATTTGAAAAACTGTATAAAATGTACAGCTTTCTACTTTACTTTTTAAATGTTATCCTACTGCTTGTATATAGGAAAGGCCATACCTTTGATTATCCAATCTGCAGAAATTGTATATTTATTCTAGATATGTGTCGTAAATTTCATTAATTCCAACCCAAATCTTAATATATGTATATCTTGCGAGTTGTGAAGGCAGTTTATGTGGGCAAGACTAATCTTCTGGAATTTGTAAGGACTTAAGTCTTACATTTGCCACCTAAATACTGTTAGAGAGAAGGACTATATCTATAGTAATTGCTTATGAAATGCAGTTCTTTTCAGAATGTCTTTGGGATAATCCAGTGCAAGTATCTGTGTTGTAACATTTGATCCATAGCCACAAGAAGTATTTGTCCAACATCCAGGTTACACAAAACCATCTTCAATACCAAGTATAATTCAGATTACTGTTACCTATGATACGTTGTCTTGTTTGGACTCTGTATTAATTGTAGAGGTCACAATGTTTTCTGTAATGTTTACAAATTCTTTGCTTAATAGGCACAAGGAAATATTTTCTGGGTGGAAAAGCTCGTATCATTCATCTTGTAATTGTAATAAAAACATAGAACATCTAACAATAAGAACTTCAGAGCATTCCTTTGAAAAGAAGTACAGGTATAGTGAATTCCTGACAAATAATTGTTTGTATCACGTTAGAAACTGATAAGCTAAAAATGACTATAATGTTCAATCATATTTAATGGAATTGCATCAGTAGTTTATATCTTTCTATTCTTGTACTGTATAAACATTAAACTGACTATATTAGAAGACAAATAAGCCTGCATTTTATGTGGAATAATATGCAATAAAATCTGTTTGGCATTTCTTCTGTCTGATAACATAATATTTCAGACATTCTTCACTAAGCAATCAGACTAAACAAAAGGAAAGGAGAAAAAGGGACATTGTCCATGTAAATTATTTCAGTTATTATCAAAAGGAAAAATACTTCAAAAGATCTCCGTGGACCTAATCTAGGACTCTTTACATTTACACAGTTCTTTATAAGATGTCAAATACCAAGACACCGTGTAATTGCTAGACTGACCTGATCGCACTATGGAAAGTCTTTGTTCCGAGGTGTGGGAGATGGTCACTCTGCAGTTTGTATAGCACAACTGCACCACAGGAGACAGAGTATATGCTAAATTATAAATGGAAAAGACATGACAGGCTAAATAGCCCGTCTTTCAATTAATGCAGAATTGTTTCCTACATCACATTTCCTGACATTGGATATATACAGAATATAGTTTGAAATCCAGCGTCTGGGGATTCGTCTGCTTCTCCTGGAAGACTACTCCAAAATTGAATAAGAAGTTTACAGGAGTAAAGGATTATCACAAATGCATTTGTAACATTCTTACAAAAGGTTTCAGTTAACTGATGGAGTGAATTAATACTTGAGGTTGTGGATATAATGTGGATTTTCTTCAGAACATAGAAATTGTTATCAGCTGTATCTGTTACAGAGAAGAGAAAAAATATGGCAGCCTGAAAATGAAGAAGAGTGATAATGAGCAAACAGAACTTCATGCTCACTTGTTTAAGAGGCAGAGAATAGAGGCTGCCATAAAAGACAGGTGATGTTTTTTTCCTGAGTGTATTTTTTTTACACTCTTTAACCAACATCATAATTAAGAATATGGGGAAACCGATGACAAAAGATGAGAATATTTTGTATGTAGCATTTATCAATACCATATTTGTCTTATTCTGTGCTTAAAAAACATCAGTTTCCTGCAGCTCCATGCTATAAAAAGCATTTAATATCATCATTCAGATAAGACAGTTGCGTATCAACAAAAAACACACTGGTGAAGTTCTACTGGAGTTCATGGATTTAAGATAATTTTCACCATATAAGACCCACGACCATATATTTAAAACAGAAGGACTCTTTTCCTATGTGTTTATCTTTCATGCTTAACTAATCCTTTTCTGCATCTTAAATTAAGCAAATACAAATCAATGCAGAATTTAAAAAAGAATTTTGGAAGTGAAACAGAGCAGGGAGCCGGTTCTGGGCTGTGCCTCCTGGGCTATTTCTCATTCTTCTTCTCCTTTGTATATTGGAGTCATACATACAGTAACCCACCGCTTCCCAAAGCCTATACTACTTCTTTCCCTGTCATCTACCTATTCCCCAATACTTTCAGCATATAAATCTATCTTCTTGCAGTAAAATGAGGGATTATATTACATTATTTGCAATATGTAATTTAAGAATATTTTGTCATGAGTTAAAGTCAGTATTGGAAGATGAAAGCCCCTTTTTAAAGAGCATCTGTGGGAAGCTGAAGTAGGAGAGGAGAGAATGGCACTGTGCACCCTGTAAGATGGTCTCATGTCACTTTTAACATGTGTAACCACATTTTAGCATTAACAAACTATGTTTTGGGTTTTTTTGCCCTGAAGCAGAATGAACCGCTAAAGACAGGAAACTATAAAGGTTTTGACCATCACCACCAAAAGCTTTATGAAACCCCATCCAATCTTTTATGGCTGCCTTGTCCAGTCTTTATAGATCTAGCCAGAGACAGTTCCATTTTGTGGCTGAATTGAGAAATTACCAAACTGTAACTTCTCTTTTAACCTTGGCCCTCATGAATGATATATTATATTAGTATACAGTCCGTTTTTCTGTAAGTCAGGAAATAGAAGTACATTCAGCAAGACTCTATTGGTCAGTAATGTTTAATGCTTTAAGTCAAGTGGAAAAATGATACAAGAAGGATGAAATCAGTTTTACATATTAAAAGGCCATGTTTTGGCAATTTAAAACAATAACTTGGAAAAGATGTTTTCTGTTGTTCTTTACTGGTCATGGCCTGGCTAATAAATTTATCAACCATACCTTAAAGGCATACTGGTGTATTAATGTGAATCACAGAATCACAGAATAGCAGGGTTTGGAAGGGACCTCTGGAGATCATCTAGTCCAACCCCCCTGCCAGAGCAGGGTCACCCTAGAGCAGGTTGCACAGGAACGCGTCCAGGTGGGTTTTGAATGTCTCCAGAGATGGAGACTCCACCACCTCTCTGGGCAGCCTGTGCCAGGGCTCTGCCACCCTCAAAGTAAAGAAGTTCCTCCTCATGTTGAGATGGAACTTCCTATGCTCAAGTTTGTGCCCATTACCTCCTGTCCTGTTGCCGGGCACCACTGAAAAGAGCCTGGCCCCATCCTCCTGACACCCACCCTTTAAGTATTTATAAGTGTAATAAATCATACAATTCAAGTATTCTGTAATGATTTAATCCTTCCCTTAACTCTGCGTGAAAGCCTTGAAGAAATATTGTATTAATTTATATGAATAATGCTAAAAATGAATTAAGTATACCAATTGTGCGGAGAACCTCTGTCACAGCAAAGTTTGAGCCAGAAGGTAGTTCCAGTTTTCACTGAATTCAGCAGTGGCTACAAGTAGCTACGAGCAGATGTGAACATCATTTCTTATGCCAAATGGTTAGATACCAAATCCTAAATTTCATGATGACTAGTCACAGAGAACTGTTTCCTCTGAATTATCACTGGCATCAAAGACTGTTGGTTAGTAAGGGTGTTTCTGCTTAGGGGTAGAGCCAAAATCTGAGTGCTTTTCATTGAATCATAGAATCAGAATACCAGCTTTGGAGGGACCTCAAGGATCAGCTGGTCTAACCTTTCTTGGCAAAAGCACGGTCTAGACAAGGTGTCCCAGCACCCTGTACAGCTGAATCTTAAAGTGTCCGATGTTGAGGAATCCACAGCTTCCCTGGGGAGATTATTCCAATGGCTGGTTGTTCTCATTGTGAAAAATTGCCCTCTTGTATCCAATTGGAATCTCCCCTGGAGTAACTTGTACCCATCACACCTCGTCTTTTCCATGGGACTCCCTGTAAAAAGGGAGTCTCCATCTTCTTTGTAGCCACCCTTTAAATACTTGAACGTGGTGATAAGATCTTCCCTAAGCCTTCTTTTCTCAAGGCTGAACAAAGCCAGTTCTCTCAGCCTTTCCTCATATGGCAGGCTTCCCAGTCCTTTGATCATCTTGGTGGCCCTTCTCTGGACCCTCTCCAGCCTGTCCACATCTATTTTGTATAGCAGGGACCAAAACTGAACACGGTATTCCAGATGTGGCCTGACCAGTGCTGAGTAGAGTGGGATAATGACTTCTTTGACTCTCCTGGTGATGCCCTTGTTGGTGAAACCCGGCACCCTGTTAGCATTCTTTGCCGCAGCAGCACACAGAATCACAGAATGGTCGGGGTTGGAAGGGAACTTCGGAGATCATCCAGTCCAACCCCCCTGCCAAAGCAGGCTCACTTAGGGCAGGCTGGACAGGAACGCGTCCAGGCGGGTTTTGAGTATCTCGAGAGAGGGAGACTCCACCACCTCTCTGGGCAGCCTGTTCCAGTGCTCTGCCACCCTCAAAGTAAAGAAGTTCCTCCTCATGTTGAGCTGGAATTTCCTGTGTTCCAGTTTGTGCCCGTTGCCCCTTGTCCTGTCGCGGGGCACCACTGAAAAGAGTCTGCCCCCAGACTCTTTCACTCATATTGAGCTTGTTGTCCACCAGGACCCCCAGATCCCTTTCCACAGAGCTGCTCCCCAGACGGGTCGATCCCAGCCTGTGCTGCCCTCCTGGGTGACGTTTCCCCAGGTGCAAGGCCTCAAACTTGTCCTTGTTGAACTTCATGAGGTTGTTGTGAGCCCACCCTTCCAGCCTGTGCAGGCCTTCCTGCAGGGCGGCTCTCCCGAAGCTGCGTCCCCGCTGTGTGGCAGCTGTCCCCTCGCAGCTGTGGCTGGAGATGGACTTGTCACCTCAAAGTCTAAGACACTGTCCTGTTTGGAATGCGTTGTGTGTTTCCTTCAGCCTCGGGGGTACCTGCACGCCTTTGGCGAGACATCACCCTTCTCAACAACTCCTCCCGTGGAGGCCGTTACAGGCGTTGGCGCCCACCTCCTTCCAGCAGGGGGCGCTGCGCGGGCTGGGCGGACTTCCTAGCCCGCCGCCTCGCTGCTGGCGTCACGTGAGCGGAAGCGGCTGCTGTGGGCAGCGGCGGGGAGCGGCGGCCGGAGCCGCGGCGGCTGGAGGCAGCGGCGGCGGCTCCTTCCCTTTTCCTGTCCCGGCCCGGGCTCCGCGGTGAGAGCGAAGGCGGCCCCGCCATCCCCTGTGGGGCGGGTTGTCTCCGGTGCTGTCAGCGGGACGGGGGTGGGAGGCGGTGAAGCTGCTGCCAGACGGGCCCTTGGGAGGCCCCCGCCGCTGCTGTCAGTGACTCTTCCGAGTTTTCCTGTTTAAATCTTTTGATTCCCCGGGGTGTTACAGTTAGGCGACGCTCTCGTGTTATGTTTTAACCTGGTAGGGTGTTTTCCTGTTTACCCGCTTGGAGAGGCTAATGAGCAGTGCTCACTGAATGGCCTTACCAAATTGCTCTGCTGAATCCTTCCCCTGTACTTCCCGGACAGGCTGTGGCCGCGATGTGATCTCTGTGGTAAATCTCACGTACCCGAGCCTTTGCAACATTGCTAGGGAAAAAAAAATGCAGCAGTGTCTAATGGGATTTATTAGAGACTGATGTGGTCTCAGTTCTCTTGAAGCCTTTTTCTGAGGAAGCAGCTTCATCTCTAGCTCCTTGTGCTTATTTCTGTGTTCCCTTGGGACAGCGGTTCTCATGTGCGAAGAACTTAATGACGTGCTTGCTCGTGGCATGTATGTGAGGGTTTTGGTGGCGGTGGCTAAGGGGGCTGAGTTTGTAACAGAAGTTGGACTACCTATCAGAGCAAGTCTTTGATCGCGGGTTTAACGTGTTCTGTTTTATGGGGAAGGGGTGTTCTGCACAACTTGGACAATTTGTGTTAGCTCTGAAATGGGAGAGTTGGGGAGTTGCAGTGGTCTGAATGGGATTTAGAGCAAAAAGTAAAATCCTAAATGAGGAAGGAAAGGGGATATTCCTGAAATGCGTTTCGTTGTTGGTATTTTATATGTTCATCTTGCCCAGCTGTTGAAGAGTAACAGGAGTGACAACTTGATGCAATTTACAAAATGGAAGCTGGGCCCAGCATTTGATGAAAGGGGAGGAAATTTGTTAGACAGCGGCTATGGAGTGTTACATTGCCATAGAGGTGTCATATAAACAGCGGTTTTTTTCGATACCCTGAGCTCGGTACACTTGAAAATACTGATTCCATCTTGATATATTGCCTTTTGTTTTCCCAAAGCCCTTGGGTTACTAATCTTTAAAACTACCAGATTCCCTGAAATGAGAGATGTGGTGGTGGCCAGCTGAGCTGTGGGGCATAGTGGGACATAAAAGACTACAGAAAAGTTGGGGCCTTTTCTGTTTCAAGTGCCAAACGAACCTTTTTGTCTTTGCTGTATGTTTGTCAGAGAAAGCAACCCAGGCATCTCCAAGAGAAAAATCCAACGTAAAATTTAACTCTACATACTGTCCAGGCATCAAGCAATGCCTGTGATGTATACTAATCTTGGTTTTAACACACTGTAGAATTTTGATGCACAAGTTTAGAGTAATATTGGAGCTTCTGTATTGAAATAAAAACATTGAAATGGGATGTCTAAGTGTTGCTCTTTTTAGTCTACCTAGAATCTCTCTAGTGTGAGGAACTGTTCTGAATCAGGTGAATATTGCTAATTCCTTAATTTTCTGGATCATGGCAGTGTTTTTGTTTTGTTTTTGTTTTTTTCTTATCTGATTATCTCTGAAACCTTGAGTATTGGGTGGTGTCGTCCCACCTTCCCCTCACCCGGGATTTCTAGAATCTGGTGGAGACTAGACCATGCTTTGCTAGGGAACCAGGTGGTTATACTGAAATCTATCTCAGAAGTTCCTTTCAGAATTTTGTGACTTCCTTGGGATTCTATTCTTGTTTGGTGCATGGTTAATTTAATGTTGGTCTTACTTTACCTCTGCAAATTCTTCGTCATAAAATTAACATGCTAGAAGTACAAATGCTTTGCTCCAAGCATGTTGCATATTTACTTGAAGGCATTGCTAAAGAAAATCGGAACTCTCAGTGAATGTTTTTAAACAAACCAGTTGTTAATGCATCCCACGAATCTGAACAGCTTTCTCTTCTTACAGCCCCTTCTCACCTTTGCTGTCTGCCACTGCTGTTACTGTGAAGGTGAATCACTTGTAGGGGAACCCTGTGAGCAGATCCAACTGCATCCCCCCCACTCCAGTCTCTCTCTACCTCCTTTTCTGCTCCTCTGCCTCCCCCAAATCACTGTAAAACCCTATTCTTAATGAGCAGAAAAACTAGAAAGCAAACTTTTGGGTGTTTTTAGGAAAATACTTTTGCTGCTAATGGTGGATGCACCTCGTTCATGCAACCTAATGGTCAGATTTGGTATGTGACTATGTCATTGACATTAATCTGCCAATGTACCAGAAGATCTCAAGGGCAGTCTCTGATGTCCTTGTACAATCTCCCGTGTTTACTGCTACAGGCTATGAGAGGGAATAACTAATGTCTGTTTACTATCTTTCAGCAGAAGTCTTTATTTTTTATCTTCTGGTTAGAGTACGGGGTTCAAGGTCAGCACTTGCTTCCTGGAAGAAATCTCTTGATTTATTACTTAAGCATAGATGCTTGCTTACGTTCCTGTTTTGAAATATCCTGTTACTCCCTTGCTAGATAAGAAACTCCATAAGTAAAAAAGTGTTCCATTTCTGAGTTCCAGTCCATGCATCCAAGAAAAGGCAGCAAACTAGTCAAACGTAATGCACTTATCTTTGCAAAATTGTGCCGTGGCCTTTTCAGATCTAGATGGCCTTGAAGTTGAACTTTCTACCAGCTATAAAGATGCATTTCTTTATTCTGCGTTACTGTAACAATTGCCAGACCCTCATTTGAGGATAAAGAGGAAGAAGACCAGCCTGTTACATTTAACAGTATGTGGTAGCTGTCAAAAACAGGGAAGCAGGTCTTTGTAAAACATTAAAACACAAAACAAAGAAATGCAACACTGTCTTTCTAGAGGCTGAGAGGTTTGGTGTGTATCTGTCCCCATAGTTTGTGTCTTCCAGGAGCTGTTCTAAGGAAGCTTTTATGAAAGAGGCTTCAATATCCAAAAGATAAATTTAAGAAAAAAAAAATATTAAATTCTATTACATGGTCCCTCTGCAATGTCTTATGTTTTTATTAATTAAAAAAAAAAAAAAAAAGTAATGCCTGCTTGCTGGATGAAGTTAAGTTATAAACAGGGTCCATTCGTATGGTAATAGTAAGTTTCTAGTAACTCTCCAGAAATTGGCAATGGTGAATTTGACAACAGATAACCACCACAAATGTTCTTTACAGAGGTATGAACCTGGGAAAACTCTAGTACAGACTGTTTGGGTTTTGGTTGGTTTGGGTTTTTTTTGCCACTGAATAGAATGTGATGTACTGCTTCTGCTTTAAGAAAGCTGTTTGAGCAGGATACTTAGAATGCTCTCATAACATGGGATCAAGTACTAATTTAGTATTTCTCTTACGGTGTATATGGTACACCAAGACTCAAAAGTAATAATTTGTTAGACTTGAAATTATGGCATCTGGGTGTTGGATTCAATGACGCCATGGCACACTGTATCCACAATATATTCCAGAAATATTCCTGCAAAGCAGGGAACCAGAGACACTTTTTCTCCCTCTAAATGTAACATTATTTTCAATTTCGCCTGCCAAGCAGATAACCTTGATTTGATGAAAAAGTCCTGAAAATTTAATTGAAGGTTTTAGGTGTATTTGAAGGATTCTGGACTTTGTTTCACTTAAGGTCATTACTGTAGTGACTTTAGTTTCACATTCTCCATCTGGTCAAATTTCTGAGGGATTTTGTTCACCTGTCTTCATACAGATTTTTACCAAATCCACAGCATTCATACCCATTCTAAAATTTCAGTACTTAGTGAGGGAGTCTTTTTTTCTTGATTCCCATTTCAACTTTTTTTGTTAAGGCCTCACGTTCCACTTTATTTCTAAGAAGCTTTTTGTTCTCCATTAAATTAGGCAGAAGGATCATCCTAGTGTTGGTAAATTACAGTTGTCTATCTGAAGTAAGATAGTAAGCTTTATCTTGGACTTTTTCCTAAAGCGGGTTGGTCTTCTACCTATCTGTCATGTTTGTCTAGATTATGATTCATTAAGTTACCTGTAAAATTTAATTTCAAAAAACTGTCATTGCTGTACGTAAATATTCTTTTTTGTGTGTGTTAAATGTGCCTGAATGTATTATGACTTATTAAAATCTTTCAGCTGAGAGAAAATGACTGCAATCAAGCATGCTTTACAGAGGGATATTTTCACTCCCAATGATGAACGCTTGTTGAGCATTGTGAACGTATGCAAAGCAGGCAAAAAGAAGAGAAACTGCTTTTTGTGTGCCACAGGTACATAGTAATGCCACACAATCTTTCTCGTCTTCACTTTTGTTTTTTATTCAGTTGCATTTGTCTTAGCTTTATTTATAATATTTATTCTTGCCCCCTATAAAACCGGTACTTTCCATTCCTAATGGAGAAAATCAGTTGTAGTTTATACTTCCATTATTGCTTCTACTAACAAAGAAACAAACCCCTTTTATTCCCAGATCTCAATGAAATTTGAAATGAAGGAATCAAAATTATTTGTGTGGGACTGGTGGACTTTTGAAGCAGGCTTTATATAGCGCTTAAAAGGGGATTTAATAGGCATCTAGGCTGATCAGCCTAAATGAAATGCAATAAGAGTACTGATTAGAGTCCAAGGCAGAGGGCTCTGGAAAGGCAAGTAACTGATCTGAGTTCTAATGTTCCTTTGAGTGTATGTGTATTATGGTACGTGTCTTCAAAAAATGAGGTGTATCTGTCAATAAATTAGCTTGCTAGAATTTTGTTTTGATTGAGAAATTTCAGAAAACATTTTTATCCTGACTATGATCTCCAATTACCTCTGCGCTTTGTCAGTTTATGTGGCCATGGTCTGAGGTATGCTGTATCAAAGAAATACCTGTAAATTGGGTTCATTACTTCAGAAGCTGTATAGAGACATACAGCTGGTTGACTGAGACTTAAACTGAGCTGTGGATATTGTGGATGAAAATGTTTCAAAGGGTTTCTTTTCATCAAATAAATATTATGAAACCTCCCCCACAGATAATTCATTTCAGAAGTTGAAATGCAGCAGAAACAGATGTTAAAGTAATTTGTGCATTTTGAAATAACTCTTCTACTTCATTTAACAGTGACAACGGAACGACCAGTACAAGTAAATGTGGTAAAAGTGAAAAAATCTGACAAGGGAGATTTCTACAAAAGGCAGACTGCATGGGCGCTTCGAGATCTTGCTGTTGTTGACGCCAAAGATGCTGTTAAAGTATGTGCAACTTTTTTTCATTTAGTGCTCTGCTCAGAACATCCTTTTGGTTCCGAGTTAACTTCCTTGATACTGACTGCTTTAATGCTTAGATTGATAACACATTAATTAGGAATTAGGATGATACATTCCTGTGCTGCTAATGCCTGCATTTTCATCCAGATTTTCCAAGAATATAACCTTGGTAAACTGAGTAAGAGTAGTCTAGATACGCTTGAATAGCAATATTTTGAATATCTGCCCCGTTTCTGGTAGTGATCTCTCAGTGACTGGACAGTGCGTGTGCTAAGGACCAGTACTTTTTTGTTTGCTTCAAGTCGTATGTAAATTTTTACTCCAAGCTCAGTTTCCCCTTAAAAAAAAATTATGACTGTCTTACTAATGACATTGAGCTGCATGTAACTTTTTTTGCTAGGACACTTAATACATTGTTAATGAGCAGTATATAAGCTTGAAGGTGAGCTCTTATTATCTGTTCTCTGAATCATGACATTGGCCATTTTTTGGAAAGTGTATGGTTCTGAGGTGGTGTTCTTTTCCATAGAACAACGAGAACAACCTATTTTTGACCATTTAAATTCATCTGTTGTTATAAACTAATATGTACAAACAGCCAGAGGTGAAAACTCTTCATCCCTTGGTGTCTGGTTTTATATTCCGTTAACTGGTGATTTGGAAGAATAGTGCAGAAAACTATGAAGTTGAAAATTCTTTGATATTTTTTTTTTTTCCCCCCTCCCCATGTTTAGGTTAAATATGTGATAACTGAAATAACAAAACATACCTGTTGGCTAGATTTTAGATTTTCCTTGCTGTTCCGAAATACTGTGTTAGAGAATTGTTTCTTTCAGTTTAAGGGTATGTTTAAAATTAGACCATCTTTCAGGACTTTTTCTTGCAAAACAGAATTTGGTTAACTGTTTTCATGAATGTGCCGTAATGTATATCCATTCTAATAAGTGATTTTGAAATTTTCTTTCAAAAAACAAACGTTGAATGCCAAACTGTCTCAGTAAAAAATGTCAGAATTAAAGTTGATAATCATGTTTTGGTTTCCAAATGTGATCCTATGCAACTCTTAACACAGGCCTTTCCTGCACTAGTTGTCAGCCAACTCAATTTTATGCACTGATACTCTTTGTTTAGAAATGTATAGGAATTATATTTATCAATATAAGCTACAGAAAAAACAGAACTGCTTTTATTGTGCTCTACAGGAAATACCATTTCCTATTGTGTGCAATTTCATATGCAGCCTGCTTCTGCAGATAGTAGTGACAATATTAAGTCATAAGTAGCAGCAACAGTAGTTTTCACAAACGATATATAAGTAAGAATTTAACACGTATCTGAGGCAATAACATTTTTCATCATAAGGAGGCTGGACCTTGTGAAATGCTTGGAATATGATCTTTCAAACAGACTATTACCAGTTACACTCCCTACTGAGTTCATAAGTGGCTGTAGAAAGGAAAGTACTTTAATCAAATGTTATCAAAGCAATGTTCTCATCAGACAATAAATGTAGTAAAAAATACTTCTATAGTAGTTTTTTTACCATTAAAATACCAAATGGTCTTTTCTATCCTGTGCAGTGCTATCAAATACTATCATATCTATGAAATATATGAAGTTCTCATAACTTTTTTCCCTTGCCTATTCCCCTAACTCTTCTTGAGTTGTGTTGTATATGTTGTCAGTAATTCCAGCTACCTTTTTTAGTTTCAGACGGCTAACGCAAGGCATAAGTCCATCTAAGGACAGTGTTTCAGGGCAGACAGCACTGTCAAATGTTTCTTGAAACTCTTATAGATGTCTGTATTATGTGTTACTTTTGCCTTATCTGGCTTGACAAAATACTGTCTTCATAGCGTGGATTCTGGTTTTTCAACTTTAAATGTTTTAGCACCTTCATGAAGGTGCATCAGGGTGCCAGTGTTGGTGTATCAGCTTAAGGCTGGCTTCTGTGTAATTTCATTTTTATCTTGTCATCTCAATAAATAAATGCTTAAACAATCTCTGATGCTCAGAGAATCATTTGACTATTGAGCCTGTAATATATCTCATCTTTTGCAGGAGAATCCTGAATTTGATTTGCATTTTGACAAAGTGTACAAATGGGTTGCGAGCAGCACAGTGGAAAAGAACACCTTCATTTCATGTATCTGGAAACTCAATCAGAGATATCTTAGAAAGAAAATTGACTTTATTAATGTTAGTTCACAGCTTTTGGAAGGTGAATATCTACAACTGTATGTTAAGTATAAAGTTTTAATAATTATTGATGTAAAACAGATACACTTAAATAATCCTAATCCTGGTGGTTTTCCTATTCAATTTTAGTCTTTTATATTTTCGAAGTCTTCAGATAAACAAAGTGACTAGATAACAGATTTTCTGTTAGTGAACTGAGAACCAAGACAAAATACTTCATTAATGAAGTTCTAAATATTTATAAGCTTATTGTATTTCTAAGGCATTTTGTTTCTTGAATGAAATAAAATTTACCTGCAAGATCTGGTAGGTCTAAATGTGTAATGGATCTGCTTTTGTTCCCGTTTCCATTTCCCCTGAATTAAAAAAATGCTTTAAAAAGTGATGCTTCAGTAACACTAAAGGTTGTATGAGGTTTAATATCAGATTTCTAGTTTATAAACTATGAAGCATGAGTGAAATTCTGCTGGACCCTATTACAGTTTACGTGACTGGTTGTTAAGAAGGCTTTGTATCTTGTCTGCTCGTGCTGTAGTAAATATTTTTACAGTCATGTTATCTTTTCATAGTTAAATTTTTTTAGTAAAGCCTAGTGAGTAAGCATATCTAACTCTGAGTCTGTCAGAAGTGGTTAAACTGTTGATACTAAACACTAGACTGGCTTGTGCAGAAGAACTTGAATTAGAAATGTAAACCAGGGAGGATAGCATTTCTGTATTTTGGTGTTGATCGAAATTTGTTTTTAACCAACCTCTAACTTTTCAAGTTCGTGCAATATTAAAACATTCAAACTTACTGCCACTTAAAAATACACCCGCTGTTTATGCTTTGTCTGGCTAACATTCTCTGCTTCCTTTCCTCTGCATTTCCATACCTTTTAATTCTTCAGAACTGCCTAAAGTTGCAGAAGGTGCGTAACACCTTTTTCTTTTATTTTGCTTTGTAAGCAATTTTTCTTAAATAATATGCTTTTCAAGATAACTTTTACTTATTCAGCGATACGTTTCTTAATCAACTTCTGTATGTTTCCCTTATGCTCTGTTTACCAAAAGAGAGAATCTAACTTCTACTATCTTCTGCTAACAAGTCTAGTGTAATACTGTAATATATTCTGATGTTGATTACATGCAATAAAGGAAGGTGGCTATTTGTATTTTGCTTATGTTGCATAATTTGGAAAACATCACTGTTGGGAACCAGTTCTGGAAATCTTAATGAAGCCCGTGGAAGACTGAGACTTGAAAAAAAGTCTACATAGGTAGCAGGTGCTTGTTATGAAAAATGTTTAATGGTTTCATTTACTTAAAGATAGTCAAACATACTACCTTACAAACAAAGTACTTACAAAGAGTAAGTACTCTTAAAATGCCTGGGACTTTCTGCACTTGATAATGTGTTTTATTTCCTTTTTCTACATAAGAATCCGTTCCAAGTGGAGAGAATCAAAGTGTAGCAGGAGGTGATGAAGAAGCTGTGGATGAATACCAGGAGTTAAATGCAAGAGAGGAACAGGATATTGAAATAATGATGGAAGGGTGTGAATATGCTATTTCTAATGCTGAAGCCTTTGCAGAGAAGTTGTCGAGAGAGCTACAAGTGCTAGATGGGGTAAACGTTTCTTCTAATGTGCAGTGTGTTAGCATGTTGGGCTTTTTTCATTGATACTGACCATGTAGTGTTCCTTGAAAATGTAGCTAACATGATATGCCAGGTATTTAAATGTAAATGTATATCTGCTCCTAAGTAGAGCTACATCCTGTTGCCAGATTTTAAAGATCTTCAGCTTTGCTCTTTACCTTCCAGACCTTTGAGGGTGAGTCACAGGCTTTCAATGAGGAGTTGAGAAGAAAAGGGAGGGGCATTCTGCATATACCTTTCTTGAAGGCAGAAGTGAAGGGAGGGAGAGAATAGACATTCATGTCCACGGATGTGAACTCTCATGCCTAAAATACTACTCTCAGTGTAATTAGGAACCTGGCTTAGTCTAATAACATTGCAGTATTCCGCTGTGTGTAACAGTACTATGTTGTTTGCTATTTTACTTTTTAAACGACCCAACATTCTAGAGGTCACTTAGAAAACCTAAGGAGATGCAGGGGTTACAGTCTTGAGGGAACAGTCAGCAACCTCCTCAAATTGTCAAGTTGTATGTTGCTCTTATATTTTGAAAATGGCTGTTATCATAGCAATAGCTGATCTTTCAACAGAAAATGTAACCTTATCACCTAAGCTGTTATTCTGGAACTAAAAATATTCCAGTGTAGTAGGGATTACTGTCTGATTTTTGGTTTTGTGCAGATCAGTACTTCAGCTCTAAGAATCTGAGCAAAGTTTTGGCTTTCTATCTTTTCTTTATGAAATAGTGTTATGGACTGAGGGACTAGTGTGTTCAATAACACTTTAAATGAGAAGCACTACAAGCTTATATTCTTTTGTCTCTTTCATAAAGAGTTTTGGAAACTGTTTATTTGACAGTAATAGAGACAGAAGGAGATATCAGAATGCTTTTGAGATATAAAAATGTCTCTTAAAACGTGGCTTCATTTTCTGTACAGGCAAATATCCAGTCAATTATGGCCTCGGAGAAACAGGTGAATATCTTGATGAAGTTGCTGGATGAAGCTCTAAAGGAAGTTGACCAAATTGAGCTAAAGCTGAGCAGTTATGAAGAAATGCTTCAGAGTGTAAAAGAGCAAATGGATCAAATTTCAGAAAGCAATCATCTAATCCATCTCAGCAACACAAATAATGTGAAGCTACTGTCAGAGATAGAGTTCTTAGTGGTAAGCATTGTTATTGTGTTTACTATGGTTGTTCACATCAGGTATAAAATTCTTTTAGGATGCTACTCTTTTTAGTAACCACATATGAGTCTCATTTAAAATAATGAGTTTATTTTTCTGTTTTATTATTGCAGTAACTTCAGTAAGTTTTTATAATGATGGAATTGTATTTATCATTCTTGGTTCAGCATAGCAAGCTAACTTGCTTCTGGCTTATGGACAGTACTATCCATTATTTTGTAGAATCACATGGATTTGGCTAAAGGTCATATAAAGGCCCTTCAGGAGGGAGATCTGACATCTTCTCGAGGCATCGAGGCCTGCACTAACGCAGCAGATGCCCTTCTGCAGTGTATGAATGTAGCTCTTCATCCAGGTAATGTTTTTGTTAGGCTGCAGTCTAACATACAAAATTTATTATGGTAGTGCCTTTATTGTATGTGCCTTTCTAACTAGTCTCAGATTTTGGTTCTGTAGATTGAGGAAATTGTGACCTCTGGTCCTTTTGATTCCCATGTATGATATATCATTATATATTTTGTACTCTGTGAAGTTCTTTTTGCTTTTAGGACACGATATGCTTCATGCAGTGAAACAGCAACAGCAGCGGTTTAGTGACTTGCGTGAGCAGTTTGCACGGAGACTTGCCAGTCATTTGAACAGCGTATTTGTTCAGCAGGTATTGTTTCTTACTATTTTATATGAAATTTTCAGTCACAGACTTCTCCTGAGAAGAAAAACAATCCACCTAAAATTGGAAATGTTCTGTGTAATCAGTAAGTGAATGGACTGCTAGAGGCACTTCAGGCAGAGATATTACTAAGCATACCAAATTATAGTTGCCTACAGAAGTCTCTTACATTTAAAAAAAAACACCCTCACCTCTCTTTAGGGGGTTTGGTATCTGCATTAAACACATATGATGTATAAGGATTTATTTTAATTATAAAGATTGATTAATTGAGGAGAAAAAGCATTGACTTTTTCTTTAAGGATGTCAGAGGCTGAGAACGTTGGAGTTCTTGCTGTCTGAACTTCAAGGGCCATAAAAAAAATCCCCAAAAAACCCATACAAAGTAAAATGTCTAAACATTAATTGTTTTGGGTCTTAACTTGAAATATTCAGAAATCACTGTTCCGAGACTTGTTTCCTAAAAGCTGGATGTCTTTTATAGCATCAGGTTTTTTTAATTTATGTATTTTTTTATCTCCAATTAGTTGACTCGGAACTTCCTTCAACTATATAGCAGGTCCCATTCTTTTTCAGTTCCAGTGAGTACATCGGGTTTGATACAAGCTTTTCTAACTAATTTTTTTGAGCTTGACTTTTCTAACTAGCAGCTGCATCTTTGGCTTTACAAAAAGAAATTTATCCTTACCAATTGCAGAGCATCAGACTTAATGCTCCTTCTCCCTTCCAGTATTTTTATCAGCCCTCATGCTTTGTTTATGTGTTTGAGATAACTTTCCTCTGATCTGATCTCCAGAAATTGCTGAGAGGCAGATAAAGGTGTATGGAGGAAAAATATTTTCAGGAAATTGTAATATGTGTACAACTGTACAGATACTGCAGTTGTGTGAAATCATAATATTTGTAAACAAAAAATAATTCAGTTTTTATACACATTAGCACAATCAAGGTTTTAGAAGTTTTAATTTTTATGTATTAGACTGTATGCAGAAAATGGAGTAGAGTTATGCTGGGTAATTGTATAGAAAATTCCATTTGAGAGTACAAGCCTGGCATTTTATGGCAAACATAAGTGCTTCCTATACCTTCTTCACTTTGCGGAAGAATTCCAGTTCTACAGCATGTTAAATTTTTCGCCTTTAGTTTCTGTTCTGACGAAGATATGTTTCTCCTGTTAACTCTAATATTTTGAAAAGCTGAGCACAGACTATGTGTCCTGACTTCTCAATGAGCAAGTAGAAGCTATGTTGTGTAAGTCCTGTGTAAATGCATTCACAAAGTTTGAATATTGGACTTGCGTATAAAAGTGACTGTTTAACAGAATGTCTTTTCTGATGTTCTGTTCTGAGGATTTTATTTTTAAAAACAGTAAGAGATTATTATTACTATGTAATACTGCATGTATTAGATGAAATACTTCTAAAGAGACTTTTCAGTGCTGTTGAGAATGCTATTACCAATTTGCATATTTTATTTTTTTTTTTTAAATTCTGGTACTAGTAGTGGCGTCACCATTGTCTTTCATGTAAACTTGCCCTCTGAAAAGTTTTGGCCTACTCTAAATATAAGCAGGGAGAGTTCACTAACTGGAAGAGTTGAGTCTCTGCAAAGCCTTTTGCTTGTTGCAAAAGAAAAAAAATGTTTGTGTACTTCATTTTGAGGTACGGATTCAAGTGTTGGAGGTGTAACAAATTTTTGTGTTATCTTACTAAAAATGAGCTTCTTTTGTTAGTCTGATGAATAGAATATAGCAATTTCTCAGTCCCATGTTTTTGAAAAGTCTAACTGGAATACTTTGTTCCCTTTAACATCTGAAGAGTTGCATTATTTGTTTAGAATGTTGCTTGGAAAAAAAAATAAAGCATTTCAGAAAAAACTAAGGGAGATGAAAATACAATGATGTCTAGACAACTGCTAATACAAGCAAGACATACCCTGATTCGGAACTCATTAGATGGAAAAAAAAAAAGTTGCATTGACATTTTGGCCTGAATATATTATCTTAGAAGTATGAAATTGTTCTTTTTTAAAAACAAACAAACCCAATGCTGTGATTCAAACTACTGTTATAGGATGTGAAGGTGCTTCATCTCCTTTATGTAAAATTGAGACTAAATCTTAAAAGTTTTAAACAGAAATGCAACTTTGGATTGCTATTCATTGCAGTGTTAAAAACCGTTTGCAGTAACTGTTACTAACTAATAATAACTAAGTTAATGTAGTTGTCTTTACTGTGTCCTAATAATATTTGATTAACCTTATGGTGTGTCTATAACTTTAAAAAAGCTAAATAAATCTTTAACAATGAGGTTCAGCATTCAATTAAAAGGCAACTCTGGGCTTTCTGCCTTTGAAATATGAGATAGTTTGAAACTATGAAATAATTGAATAACAACCTTACAGTAACAGTTTGTATTTGGTAACAATTGTATATTATATGGTAACAATTATATTGTATGTTATTGTATAACATTTGGTAACGGTTTGTAGAAATGTATATGTAGTGAGAGAAAGCCTGTTAATTAGATGAAGAAGGGATACCTAGAAGCTCCATAATGTTTTGGAGCAGACTTGAACAGGCCATAATTTAGGACAACCAGAATGATTAGTCCTGTGGAAAAGTTGGCTTGGAGAGAGAAATTTATCTTAGGAGGGAACTGGTCATCTAGCTTTATGAAGAATGCAACTACTAAGCAAAAATAAGTAGTTGTATGTAATAGAGGGACATGAGTAAAATTGTTAGATGAAAGATGCAATAAAAAATTGGATAGCTGAGTATTTCCTAGCAGTAATATGAACTAGCCTTTGGACTGACATAGTTGAAGAAAGCTGTGAAAGCCACCAGGTAAATTATCTTAAACTGTAATGAACTTGAACATTAAAGTGCATGCTGTAGGAACGTTGCACACCAGGGGATAGGAGAGAGAGCTGTAACTGGTTTTCTATATCTAGCTTTTATAAAAGCTTATCAAAGATCTGTTGAAAATATTTGGTATATGCATGCCCAGAAGTACACACGGTATCGAGTGTGACCTCAGGAATCACACCAGCAGCTAATGCTGTCTGGATTCCAATTCCAAATTATATGTTGCAATAATTACGCTTTACAAAGTTAGGTTTTTGTTGGAGTTAGAGTACAAGATTGTTTTTAGAAGGGAGATTAACAGTGTGACCCTTCCCCATTGTCTGTGAGAATAAATGAATGAAGTTATCTAGGACTTGTTTCTTTGGGTCCGTTCGTGTCTCAGTTTATGTAGTTAAGAGAACAGGACTTAAAGTAAGTGCACGTTCATGTTGGATACAAAAAACCTCCAACCAGCTTTATTCAGAAGCTGGCATGTTCACGTTGTGTTACTTAGTAAAGGTTAGCATTTTACAAATAATACCAAGGCTCTCATCTTCATTTTTTTAGGAAAAAAATCTGTGAATGTGTTGTGGAAGCTTGTAGGGCTTTTTTAACCAAAGACTTGAACTGATTAGTACCCAATACAATAGAGAAGTGTGAGCCAAAGTTGCTTTAGTTTTGACTCTGTGATCCAAACTGGCTTCTGTTCCAACTTAAAGACATGCAAATGCAGTTTTAAACCACCCACATGTGGAATGGGAGACCAATTAGGACAATCCTTTTGTGTTGGCATTGCACGAGCTATACTTAAGATCAAGTTCTGTTCCTGTATTTATTGCAAGGTAGGTAAAAAAGACTTTACGGAAAACTTTAAAGCCATTTTGAAATTAAGCCCCATCCTCCCCTCTGTTAACCCAGGGCTGACGGTTCTGTGTTCTGCTACGTGGCTGAAATGTGGTGTTACCTTGCTTGCTTCCTGAATTACCCAGGCCACCCATTGACTTGGGACTTGAAATGTGTTATGGTATATGGGAACAGTATCTTTAAAGAGAAGCAGCTATGGATTATTTTTTTTGGTTTAGAGAAGTAATGTAATAATCTCTTAAAATTTTTCAGAAACAATTGAACACTTGTCACTAAGTCTTCACTCAAGGGTACCTTACATTGTTGTGCAGAAAATGCCAAATTGACTCACCCTGAAGGCAAAGTGGTAAACAACAAGAGCCTTACAATGAACAAGCTTACTAAGATGCATTATCTGCCACAGCTGTAATATCTCAGTGTCCGTATTATGTTAGGCATCTTTTCAGTCTGCACCTCTAGACTTTTTTTCTGTGCAAGATATTTTGATGCTTTTCTGTTTGTCTGAATGGTTTACTGTCTTAATTTTAAGTTTTTCCAGGAAACTTCTACTACATCTGTATAGTGCTTCCAGATTTACTTTGATATTTTCTCTTATCAAGGGTCACGATCAGAGTTCTACTCTTGCCCAGCACTCTGTTGAATTGACATTACCCAATCACCATCCATTTCACAGAGACTTACTTCGATATGCTAAGCTGATGGAGTGGCTCAAGAACACAGATTACGGAAAATACGAAGGGTTAACAAAGGTATGTGAAGTGCTCAAATGATGCTAGAGAATGTACGTAATACACTATTTTTGAGAGTCAAAAGAATTGCCTGTGTGTGTGCATGTCCTTTTAATATTCCTTTATATTAAATTTAATCCACTGCTCCTCTTTTCTTGTTCCTCTTTGGAATAGGAAACTTCACTTTTTGGTATTCGTTGCATCCTGTTTTGGCTGGTTTTTTCCCCTCCAAAATTCTATGTCTCTGTTCTGAGGTATCATAAGATATTAATCTTAATATTTATATAAAACAAGTTTCCCATTTTACAGTCTAGTAAGGAAAATAATTAAGCTATTTTCCTGTTGATGTGCTTATTGCCTATGTGACATCTTTTATTTCAACAGACATTCATTTCACTTGGGAATGTCAAAAACTTCAGAGGTCTTTTGTAAAGTAGATTAAATAGAAACATTTTGGCTTTTATATATGTAGCTTTTAACTGCCTTGTTTAAAACTGTCACGGAATGAAAAAATTACTACAGAAGTACAGAAAGTGTTTAGATAGAAGTCAAGGGAAAGTTAGTCCTTACAGAACAAGTCGTCCTTTATTGAAGTATTGTCATTCTTGAAAACTCAACCATGGAAGATTTAGATTAGACTCTTAAAATGGCTTTGAAGTAGTTGATATTTGTCTTCAGTGTAAGGCAAATGGTCAATGAATGGTTGACATCTTTATGATCTTCTAATAAAAAAACCCGAGACACATATATTTATGTATTATGTGTGCTAAGTAAAAAAAAATATTTGAAGAACATAAAAAAAAATTCTTAGGTGATCTTTGTCAATAAAGTAAAATACTAGTATAACCTGTGTACTAAAATTCTAAACAAACCAGTTACTCTTCAAACTTTTTTCAGTTTAGTGCCTCTTGCCTTTTTAAAACTTCAGCTTACTTTTGGCAGTGTGTCAAACAAATTATTTTAGGACTAATTGAATCTTGTAGTAAGTAGGCACACAGAGTTTGTGCCTCCCAAAGGTTTCTGGTCTTTTGCTTTTCTTGTAAGAATAGTAATAAAGGAAGTCATGTACTTAGGAAGATGTGTAGGAGTGGCATCCTGTTTGCTTTTTTGGGGCATAGTAAGAGTCTAGTAAAAGAGGCTACAAGGAATGGTGCTGCCCTTGAATTGAGTTCTGTGATGCTCCACCACTAGTAATCCTATTTATATGTACCCATTGCATATCTTTTCTTATGGAGAAGTAGCAGTTTCTGAATAATGCTCAATGAACTCACTAGGAAAATGAACATAACCTGCTTAAATATCATGTGCCTGCTACAAGAATATATATATACACACACATATATAGTGCAAAACAGTTTGATATTTAGTAGAACTTATATACTTCCTGTTTTTTAAGATCTATTTAACTGTAAGTTAGTTTAACAAAGTCAGTCTGTGTACCTGTTAACTAACTTTACATTTTTCTTTCAAGAATTATATGGATTATTTATCACGACTATATGAAAGGGAAATAAAAGATTTCTTTGAAGTTGCCAAGATCAAGATGACGGGCACAACCAGAGAAGGAAAAAAGTTTGGTAAGCTTCCAGGAGGCGCACATCTTGCTTTGAATCTTATTATTTGCTTATAAAATACTCGTTACGACACCTAGGGCCAATTTTGTAATGGTGTAAAATTGTATACTTTTGTCAATGTGGAAGAAGCTGGGTGAAATACAGAATTGGTAAAACTTCTGACTTCCACAAGGCCAAAAGCAGCACAACTGAAATCTTCTGAAATTGGTCAAGATAGAAGGATAAAATATGGTATTTCTCAGCTTTTCAAATCTACACTCAGTTTTTAACAAACTACCAACCATATTTTATTACCTGAACTATCTCACTTCATTACTGAAACAAATTTGAAAAATCAACTCTTGTAATAAAAGAAAGCTTGGGCAGCACGTGTATGTGTTCCTTCTGCTATTAATTCTGCTTTTAATAAGTTTTGGGTGGATCTTGAAGAAGCTAGTTTTAATGCTAATTCTGCCTAAGGAAACTTGTGTATTTCATTGTGTTTTCAGTGGGATTTACCAATATAGTCTGAAATGAGAACTCATACTTTGTTAACTTGTAGGTCTTTCTG
>VYZM01016405.1:636934-651914 GCA_013398915.1 Dromas ardeola | reverse complement strand
GTGATATAGGCGTATTTATATATTGTTTTTTCTATATTTTAAAGTGCACTGTTTCAAAACTTGTTTAAAATATTTGTATTTGCCACAGTTCACCAGTTTCTAAATTCAGAACTAATGTGCAGCTTTAACTAGTGTGTTCTGTCAAGCCTATTTTGGGTCCTGAACTTACACTTTGAAGTCTGATGGTAGAGAACAGAAAAAAGTAATGAAAGGAAGTGAGCAGGAGAGTGGTTAGGCTTGATTGAGGGAGGGGGGAGCTGCAAAGATAAGTCCTGGCAAGCTGTTGGACATGGAGAGCAAGTGGTGCCATAATGTGTCTTTGTCAGAGCAGTTAAATCCATAAATCTTGAAAAGCTATCTTATTGCAAGAACAAAACACTTTATCGTAATATAAATTGATTTCTAAAACATTCTAAATGCTTCATCCTGGCACTACTTTTGTGATTTGCATTTGTGAGGAGACAGTTTTTGCAGCAGTTTCCTAACTTCTGTAAATGCTAGGGAGTGATCAGGCGTTTTGGAGGAGATCCTGCAATTCACCAGTGGAAAAGCTGTACCTTGAGAAGGCTTCTGTCGTGTATTTGTGCAAACCTCACACGTTTGAACTTTGCACAGAATAGTCACGGAGGAGAGTAGCAAAGATTTTTTTTAACCGATTCTCTTGGTTTGATTTCTGTTGTAATATCACATTGTCACAACCGTACAAAGAGTATGTTTATGTCTGAGTCTGTGACTGATAATGTAAAACTTGGCCCAAGTGCCCAGTTCTCTGAAAATTTGTAGAAACCAGTCACAAAGCCATAACTGGAAGCTGTATCCAGTGGGAACTCTCCTAGAATTATTAATGTTATGAATGGTAATTAAGCCATTAAGTAACAGTTCTCAGTGGCCACATATTTGAGGCCACAAGCAAATTTGACAGTGAATTAAATCAAAAAATCTTCAGTCCTCACTACTAATCTTCTAAAGAAGGAATGCAAATTATGTATGTTTAAAAAGCTGTTCCTTATATAAATATGATTTCATTGCACCATTTAAGTATCAAGTTATGTATTTATTTTGTAACAGCTTATAACAGTGTATATCTTCAAAGGCTTCTATGTTGAAGGCAGTGGTTGTACTAGTTGCACATTAATTCAAAATACATCACTTCTTAATAGTAAGCTTATTTAAGGAATAGTGTAGGTGCATAATGCTCCAGTTGTACTCGGACACTAAAGATGACCTGTTTCCAAGCTGTGTTGGTGTGTGTTCTTGCCTTTTTTTGTGCTTTGGGAATAGCACTGCTATTTGAATGCCTCAAACGCAGAGGGGATGCTGGGAGAATTCTGGCATTCTGTGCTAGCGCAAGGTTCTTTGTCTGCATTTTTATGGCAAAAAAAAAAATATTTGGGTCGTGAGCATTCACACTTGTCTTAAGTAGTCTTTTTTTTTTTTCTTATTTTTCTTTTTTTTTTCTGGTTAAGCCAAGACTTTGATACTTAAATACCATAAAATCAATGTGGGAGAGAGTGCTACTACTGTCATATGTTTATACGATGTGGCTTCTCAAAAGCCAGTGTGGCTCCCCTGATTGTCCAGGACCTGATCTTTGCCTGGACAATGAAGGATGCATTACAGATGCATATGCCAAATATATCAGGCCTAAACCTTTTTATTCAAAAACTGCCAAAACCCCCAAGATCTAAAAACTAGGCTGGAATTTAATATGAGTTTGACGTTACAATTGTCAGTAGTGTTGCCTACTTGAGAACATCTGGTATTTAAGACATGTTTGTGGCATTTAGAAATATTTACTCATTCTATTACACTAGATTCTGCTTGCCTGCTCCATTTTGGGGGGCTTGTAGCATCCATCCTCATCAAGATCTTCTTAATACCACATACTGCTTTTAGTGTATGTATGCAAATGCCTTTTACTGGTTAGGGATTCTCTATTTACTACAGATGCCTATTTACTCTAAATTTCATATTGAAGTCCACTTGAGGAAACTGTTCTATTCGGTAAACAACAGGAAAAATAAAAAAACATGTTATAAATTTTTTTTATATATATTTATTGTTTTCATCCTCTCTGAATTTGCAGTCATCAATTTTTGGTGCAGCATGAATACAAAAGATGTATTCTCTATGTAAACATCCTGATCTGTGAACAGCAGAAAAAGTTAGCCAGTTTTACTAGATATGAATGATTTTGCAGTATTGGTGTGTGTTTTTTAAACTGAGGAGGTGGACGTTATATCTGACTCAGTACAAAATTACATAAATATATTTTAATTTCTTCATGTCTGTTATTGATATGATGATTGATCTTGGAAACTGAGTCTTCTGCAATATCAACCCTGACAAATAAAACCCTAATTTAATGGACTTCTCAATTTGGTAGAACTTAAATACATGTTACCAAAAAAGAAAAAGCAAAGTTTAATACCTAGAAACTTACTGTTTTCCATGTAGTTTAGATACTGAATTTCTAGAATAATACCTCTCCAACTAAATGTGTTTGCAATGTAGTTACTTGCTGCTTATAGTTCTCGCATGTTTCTTTCCAGTTAGAGCTTAACTTGCATCTTGTGCATGGTTTGTGCAAACTGCATTTTAACTTGTCTTTGTCTTTGATGCTTGCAACCTAATCCATCCCAGCTACACTGCCTCGAAAAGAAAGTGCTGTCAAACAGGAAACTGAGAGTGAGTATAACTAGTTGCATTAGTTGGTATTGTCAATGCATGTGTGTCGATGTAAAGATGTGGTGCTGCATCATGGAAAACTCTACCTAACACTGAAGCACTCCGTTAAGAATGAAATAAGCATTAGCAGAATCATTGTTTTTGTAAGGCAAAAATGAAGCACGGCTAAAATGGCCCAACGTAGAAGTTGAGAAAGTTTGCAGGTAAAGGGAACATCTTTTGGTTTTCCCATGCTACTAGTTGATCTAAAAAATATGTTTGTGCCTGAGAGCTTGTCGCAGTTTTCCAACTCTTCCAGTAGGTTGAAGTAGCAACTTATTAGATCTATAGACTTTTTCTTGTTTGTGTCCCTAGACTAGATACCAACACAGCAGTTAAATGAAACTTGCAGGATTGCTTTGGAGTTTTTTTTGTGGTTGAGATATGAGAAGTTTACACGAGGGTCAAATATTGATGATTTCTTGGTCTCTTTTGTTACTAGCTTTCTAAATCCTGTTCCTACATCTCTGAAAATTTGTGTGTATATCAAGCTTTTTACATTTTTCCCTCTTGTGGATTAATTCTTCTGCTTTGCCCTAAGTACATTCACAAAGATCATAACTGGTCTTTGCTTCCAAGCTTTCAAGGAGAATATCTTTCCCTATAGATGTTTCTGTATTTCACAGTTTTGTTCCTTTTATACTTTTTTCAATACTTTACAGTGAGGGCTTATACAGCTGCATTGTACTTCGAAACTTGAAGTGTTTCTGTTACCTTGTAATGAGAAAAGAATGTGTTTATAGCAAAAGCATTTGCGGCTTAGAGAAAAATTGAATTGTTTGATTTTAAGGTAGGACTACTAGCAACTCTTGATCTCATACGTTCTGTAATGAACCTGTTCTTGATTACTTTATTCTGCCTTTGCTTCTCTCCTTCATAGTGTCTTTATTTCACAGGTCTTCATGGAAGTTCTGGAAAATTGACTGGGTCTACTTCTAGCTTAAATAAACTCTCTGTTCAGAGTTCAGGAAACCGTAGGTCTCAGTCATCCTCACTGTTGGATATGGGAAACATGTCTGCCTCTGACCTTGATGTGGCTGATAGAACAAAATTCGATAAGGTAAAGCCAAAGTGTTGCACAGGATTCCTGCTTAGTTTTGTATTAGAAGTATCTCGCGTATCCTCTTGTATAGTTTAAAAATCTGTACTGTTTAAATCTTAGAACATGCCAATTTCAAATTCTGTATGCACCACACATCTATAAAGACAGTTTCTAAGAAATATATAGATCAGAGTATTATTCTCTGATTATTTAGTTCCTTTATATGCTCAGTATGATCTGTAAAGAATATCAAGCATAAAAATGTCCTGTTAAGTTTAAGCCAAATACGCATTTTTAAGCAAATTGGAATTGAATTGATGGATTCTTCAACTGATTTTTTTTTTTCTCAATACAAATGATCATGTGTTTGGTTGCATTTTCCCAGTATGTAAGCAGAAGTGAAAGATAAGAAAGCATAATCTTTTAGCCAGGACTTGCGCATGGCCCTGACATTTTATTTATGCTGGTTTCACATCATCTTTATCATCAGTTTTTAGCTTTAACCAAGTACTATGTTATTACTGGAGTGTCCTCAGCATCTGTTTGGGTTTTTTTGTTGTTTTTTTTTTCCTGAACCTTTAAAAGTGACAGTACTCCTCACTTCTTGCGGAATTAACTCCTCTGTACTGTGGAGGGAAAAGGAGCTGTTTTCACAGTGAGAGATAAAAATAGTTTTCCTGTTCTCTTTTGAATTATTTGATGAAATGAGTATTTTTCTTCTGACGTCTTCAAATCTTGCTCAGTCGTTTTCTGGGAGGAAATACTATATGCCTGAAACAGTTATTACACACCTGCAGCAACAACCTGTCTAGAATTAAAATGATGCTTCTTAAAACAATTTAATACAAATACAGGTATTGTGCTAATTTTTTCAACAGCTTCTGAATTATCTTACACCCACTGGGGATATGTGAGTGTGACTAATGTATACAGAGTTGTAAGCTATTGAGCTGACCTGGTAGGTTTTTTCAATTTTTTTTTTTTCCAGGGGAATTTTCAGTAGTGTGGATTTACTATATAGCTGGATTGGTTTCATTTATGTAAATATTTGCATGTCTTAATCCTTAAATACTTTTGGAGAAAATTCTGTGTTGTGTAAAGATGACGGATTAGAAGTATGTCTAACACCTGACTTACAATTTCACTAGTTTGTGTGAATAAAATATTTTAATGAATTGTTGCCAAAATAGTGTTTCGTTTCAGATTAAATCTAAAAATCATGATGAATACTTCAATTTCAGTACAAAACCTGCCGTTGGTTTCTGTAGCGGCTATGCAGAAATGTTTTCTATGGAGCAGTTATCTTCTACATACACAGTCTACCTGTTTTTCTTCCCTGAGGCTTTTAATTTTGTCTTTTTCCTCTCAGCAACCCAGGCAGAAGAAAGGGTGGCAGAATCCAAGACTTACTATTAAAATGCGCATGTTTTCATTATAGCACAAAAGTCCTTCCTCAGGCTGTGACTAGAAAACTTCTAGTTGTGGAAAAACATAGGTTGTTCTTTTCTTCCCAATGTTATATGGATGAGAAGGGACTATGTTGAAGATGCACGTATCACTTTTAAAGATACAAGGACAAGCTGTTTCCATTTGTTTGGTAGAAATAAGCCAGCTAAAGCTTACTGAAAATAGAAAGTATAAAATCCTATGCAACAAAGAATTAGAATTAGCATGACTCACTGCTCATAGTATTCGGTGTGTTGATAAAATGTTTGTGTTTCTTTAGATTTTTGAGCAAGTATTAAGTGAACTAGAACCTCTGTGTCTGGCAGAACAGGACTTCATTAGTAAATTTTTCAAACTACAGCAACATCAGAGCATCTCAGGAACAACAACGGTATGACTCTTCATTCTGTCACTGAAGTAAAAAATACTGACCAGGCCTCCTAAGAGACCTATTTAGAAGATAACTTCTGAATTTATCTGGCAATTATGTGATCTAGGTGATTAATAATTTGATTTTTCTCCATTAGCTGGCAGAATCTGTATTTTTGGCTGAACAGTACAAAAACTATTGAAGAAGGACTAACATGTTTCTTTTACCATGGCTTTGTTTGCCCATAAGATCACGATGAACACTTTGTTATGTTATGTAGGAAGGCAATGGGGAGTAATTGTGGATAGTGGTGTATTCCGGGGAATGTGACCAGAAAAGTACCAGAACCATGCAAACCACTGTATTTCCTGTTTTGAAAAAAAAAAACCAAACAAAACACCCAAAACCTAAGCTGATAATTATGTTGGTTTTGTCAGATATACTTATCACTTAAATACGGAATTGGAGACAACCTTTCAGCTTCCTGTATATACACATTCCTTGTTCTTACAGAATGAAGCGGAGGAAATGGATGGAGGAACTTTATCTCGTTCATACACTTCTGGTGTTCCACAAACAGTATCATCTGAGTATGTGCTGCTTATTACTGATTTTAAAGCTTACATGTGGATTTACGTGGCATATTAGTTTTTCTCCATAATCAGAAATTGTTCCCTTTTAGTGAAAACAAATTGTGAACTCTTAATTTGCACCTAGACATTGAATGTGTCAGTAAATATAAAAATTTTTATCTATAGGATGGATGTTTCTGTCTATAGTAGTATAAAAAAGATGCTTAATTCTTTAATAGTTTGCACAGTGAAACTAGACACTGTAATATGTAAAATACACCTCTGAAAATATGCTTAGCAAAGTTCTGAATTTGAGTGTGTGGCAGCTTCCATGCAGAAAATATTTTTTTTTTTAGTATTTTATACCTGTAACTATTGATTTTTTTACTGTGTGGCGTTGGCATTTCTTCCCTTAGCAGCTTTCTGAAAATCGCGCTACTGGTTGAATGCAAATAAGACTACTATAGCAAATAAACTTATCCTAAAAATGTTATCAAAGAACATGTAAAATAACCTAGTAAACTGCCAAAGTGATATTTTTATCTTATGCATTTTTAATAGGAAGGACATGATCCGACAAATGATGACAAAAATATTTCGTTGTATTGAACCTGAGCTGAATAATCTCATAGCCCTGGGGGACAAGATTGATAGCTTTAATTCCCTTTACATGTTGGTTAAGATGAGCCATCATGTATGGACAGCACAAAATGTGGACCCAGCTTCCTTTCTCAGCACGACACTTGGAAATGTTTTGGTGACTGTCAAAAGGAACTTTGATAAATGCATTGTAAGTTCTTTAGTTATTCTGATTAAGCTAACTATAATGTAGGAAGCCCACTCCTACCCAGTTCGATTTTGCATTTCTTTATAGTTAAATTTATGCTTGTGATTTGAAGTTAAAATAAATAACTTTATTGCTCTTCAACTGGCCAAACCTTTAAAAAAGATAAACTAATTGGTGGTTGTGTTTCTTTTTTCTCTCCATTCCAGTTTTCTTCAATAATTAGCTATTTTTAAGAAATATGACCACTCATTCACTGCTGTGAGCTAGCTGACATTTTTAGTTGTTTAAACTTGTACTCTTACTGAGATTACTGAAGTCAGTCAAGTAAAATACAGTTCTCTGCCTTTTTTACTTACCAAAACAGAACCTCATGGACTAGTGTGGGTTTTGCTTTTCCCCTTTGAGTATAATATGCCAAATTGACATCTCTTCCACGTGTTCCATTATTTCTATCTTATAGGTAACAAAAACTTGGTTTAGATAAAATGGTAAAACTTTTGACAGTAGCAGAGGCAGCTTCTATTGTCAGAAACTTCCTTTTTGCTAATACAGTATGACCATTATATGAAATACGGCAAGTTTAGTGAAAACGTAGTTCTTGGTGTAACTTTTTTTTATTGTCTAGGCCAACATAATAAGACTGACCATTCTTGATCAATTTAACGCTTAAAATGTTTTGAAGCCGATTCTTTCTGGATTATACTCAGAGATAAAATTTCAGTAGAACATTAAAGAAACTTCCTCTAGCAAAAGGAACTGTTAGCTTGGCTGAATCAGAAAAGTGAAGTTCCTTCTTAGATTATAGAATGGAAATTGTTAATTGCTTCTGGTAGATTAGTTTGTGCAGTTTTTTTTCTTAGTATTAAGTAAGTAAACAAAGGAGAATAAAAGCTGGAAGATTTTACTTGCCCATCTTCCTTTTTTTCTTTCTAATTATTTTGTTTCTTTACAAATTTTTGAGGGAAAAAAGGGAGGAAGACTAAGTAGATATACTAATTGAAAGATAAAATTATTTCCATGTTTGACTAAATGTCAGTTTTCCAGTATGTCTACATTTTTCTTTTCTTTTACTAGTTGTTACATGGTCTGGAGTAAAACATTAGAGGCTAACATCTGTTCTTGTTTTAAATTTAAGAGTAATCAAATGAAGCAGATGGATGAAGTAAAAATCTCAAAGAAGAGTAAAGTTGGGATCCTTCCATTTGTTGCTGAATTTGAAGAGTTTGCAGCCCTCGCTGAATCAATTTTCAAAAATGCAGAACGACGAGGAGATCTAGATAAAGCCTACATAAAACTTATTAGAGCTGTTTTTGTCAGTGGTAGGTCTTCTGAGGTTGTCACAGTTACTAAAATGATTGTTACCTGCTATTTATACATAGTTTTGCTCCAATTAACAGACAATTTTTAAAAAAAAATTTTTTAAGGCTCTCTGTTGCAAGCCATGTGACTGATATTTTGCTGAAATTTTGGATATGTCTGTTATTGCTAGGAGAACAAGGGTAAACTTTTGATTGCAATACACTTCTTAAGAGCAAACTGTAGATACTTCCCTTTGTACTTACCTGTGAAGTAATTTTTAGTTATGACAGAGGGAAGTGGTTAAGACTCTGGAAGGACCGAAGAGATAGCAGCAACACAACACGCTTGATCTGAAGTGGTTTCTTGTCTTTTCTCCCCCAGTGTAGCTTAGAATGTCAGGCATTGTTAGGCAGCAGCCTTGTTCTACTGGTTTTATTTAACATTTAAAAAAAAAAAAGGGAGGTGTGGGGGGGATGTAAGCCAATGAACTCTGGAAAAATTGTCCTTCCCTTTTAAAAAGTGTGGGGGGGGTACAGATGAATGGACCACTCTGTGCTGATTTACCTGCAAATTTTCAAACAACCTCACGTATAGTAGTTCCCAACCACTGAGAATTACCTCTTTTTTTAGGGGAAGACTGGGCAAGAGGAGACAGTAGAGGAAAGCCAGCCTGAGGAGATTATAGCGTAGTGGTTCTGAACATATTAGGAAATTGTGAAGGGACGTTGCTTCATAGTACAGAAGACTGGAGTCCACACATAGTCAGCAGGAGCATCCCAGCTGATGGGACAGTAAATTTTGAAAATGTTTTTTATTTGATCGCACCCAACTTTTCTATCCTTAAGAATTTATTGTTCAAGTCGTAAAACTAAGCAAATGCCAATAGACAGGCCAAACTATACAATGATAAATAACTAGTGTAGGAAGAATCTACAAAAGTGTGTTTTAAAAGGGGTTCAAAGTGATGCCAGTCAAACACCGAAGAATAAACAAAATCTGTTTCAGACAAGTACAGAGCAAACTTAAAGAAATAAAGAATTATGATGGGGGAGGATAAGGGATAGAATTAAAGAATAAAGATGAAACAAAGTTAAAATTCTGTACAAAATCAGTGCAAGCAGTATGTTTAATGCACTAGGATATTTAATTTATAAGTAAAGTTTGAAAAAGGTCAGAAAGATGCAGTAGTTCAGGTAGAACTAGGGAGGGAAATGGTGTAGAAAATTATATGGGAAGAACAAAATTGGCTGTAGCAGACTTTTCCTAGTTAGCAATTCGCTGTTCTGACTGAAATGAATTTGTGATCTTTATTGATACCTTGGTGCCCAGGATCACTTTCTTGGTGGGCATCCTCATAGTATTAGCAAAATGATCAATGGATGAATGGGCATAGACTTACTTGCACTTTTGGTTGAAGCCATCCTCTTTCAGCCTGCTTTTAGGCACAATAAGGGAGCGCCAGGTAGAATTTCTTTTGCCTGCCCTGGATTTTTTTGGAGGGGATGAAAGTAAGAGACCTATGTGCAGGATTATCCATTTTTATCATTAAATTTGGGGATTGACAGTAACTTTGACCATATAACTAATAAGCAAAAATTGAGAGACTGAGAAGTACATTTTAAAAAAACCCACCGCCTTATTGAAGATTTTTGTTCTAGCAAAGAGGGGAATCAATTTTCTTTGATTTTTCTTAAATAGTTTAAGAAATAGACTTAACTGAAATAATTCTGTCATGTGAAATTTATTAGGAATAATGAAATCATGCTTGTGAGCC
Source organism: Dromas ardeola (assembly GCA_013398915.1). Lineage (NCBI taxonomy): Eukaryota > Metazoa > Chordata > Aves > Charadriiformes > Dromadidae > Dromas > Dromas ardeola. The sequence goes on along the minus strand of VYZM01016405.1, from coordinate 641,897 downwards.
TCCACAGAATGTGGGTTGTTTCTCACTTACGTAAATGACCATATGTAGTCACTATTTTGTATCTTTTTATAAGTGACTTTTTTGGCATACAAATTTCATGGTCTTAGAGTCTGTACATACCTGTTACTTTTTTGAAAGCTCTCAGATATTGATTTATTTCGTGGCAGTTACAACAATCATTCATACAAATGGTTATCATTGACATATAATCCAAAATTCCATTTTCTGACAATATTATGGTTATCGGTTATGTTTTTCTGAATTTGGTTGTTCTTTGGTTGTCCTTTTAATATTTTAAGCATTTTGCTTCCTTTTTCTTTCAGTTGAGAAAGTAGCTAATGAAAGCCAGAAAACACCCAGAGATGTGGTCATGATGGAGAACTTCCATCATATTTTTGCAACGCTTTCTCGCTTGAAAATTTCTTGCCTTGAGGCTGAGAAAAAAGAAGCCAAACAGAAATACACAGATCATCTTCAGTCTTATGTAATCTACTCACTCGGACAGCCTCTTGAGAAATTAAATGTAAGTATATTTGCGTTTATATACATTTAAATGTTAAAAGAGTAGTCTTTCTCAAGTGTTTATTTTGCACTCTTTATCACTGCATCTATCATATTATTTGAGACTCGAGCACACCTGGCAGGAGTGCTCTGCGCATGAGGGTAACTGTCTTAGATGAAAATAACCAAATTTTTCATGGCAATTAATAGTATCGTCTGAATTGCAGTTGTGCCTTAAGCAAATGGTTTTGAGGAAGGAAAAATGTGAGGGGAAAGGTAATGAGGAGTTTTGGGATAATTTTCCTCACTTCAGCTTCAGAGAAAATAACTGTAGTTTCTGAACTGTTCAAAAACAACAAAAGTTCTAGGGAAGTTCTGTATGTCCAAAGTTGAACTAAGTGTTAAACTGAATGCTGACTTAGGTTCAGACTCATTTCTGAATGTTTCCCACTGTTCATTGCTTTTTCTGTAAGCAGGATTTCCAGCCATTTATTTTCTAAAAAGTCTAAGATGTATTCTCTTTTTCAAAATTAAAATGCTTTTTTGCGGCTTCCCACTAATGGGTTGACTCTGGACAGCATCTAGGCTGCCACTTAACTAACTGCTTGCACACTCCCCCTCTCCCTAAGCAGGACAGGAGAGAATAGGAAGAGCAAAAGTGAGAACACTTGAGGGTGGAGATAAAGACAGTTTAATCGGTGAAAGGGAGAGAGAGAGGAAGAAAGAAAAAAAAAAAAAAAATGTGCTGCAAAGGCAGTCACTTATTACCTCCCACAAGGACACTGATGCCCAGTCAGTTTCTGAGCAACAGCCACCTTGAAGACAACACCACCTCCGCCCCCTCCTCTGACCCTAATTTTTACAGCTGAGCATGATGTTATGTGCTATGGAATACCCTTTGGCCAGGTTTGACCTGTTCAGCAACAAGGAAAACATTGCTGTGTTATCAGCCCTCTTTTAGCCACAAATCCAAAATTCAGCATGATATGAAGAACATTAACTCTGTCCTGTCCAGGACCAGCGCACCATTTCAAATGATGTTGTGGCTCCATGTGCGTGTTCATAGGCATACTGCCCTCCATTTTTATTGTGTTGAGCCAACTGGTGCTGGGAAGTGAGAAGAGAGGGCAATTATGAACAAACGTTGCTGTTGTGTAATTACAGTTTAAGTAGAGAAATTCCTATTTGGATGCTTACTCAGGTTATCCGAAAGATCCAGTATTTTCCCAGGCTATGTCCTCATTAATTGAGGATTTCAGGGCTGATTCAGTATTACTTACAGGGTTGCAATGGAAAGCTTGATTGAAAAGCTAAAAATGATTGATTTCTGTTTTATGCTAGTACTTACGGAGCGCTGTATCGTTGGGCTGTGCTTTAACGTTTATGGCTGAGCACTACTTCATGCCCAATTAAAAAAACAAAAAAGGGGGGAACACAAAACAGTCATCAAGCAGAATCAAAACTTAACTACATACATGCTTGCCAAATTAAGTAGTTTAGGTTTGTGATAATCATTAATGCTGTTATTGCTTGTTAGCATTTTTTTGAAGGTGTTGAAGCTCGTGTGGCACAGGGTATACGAGAAGAGGAAGTAAGCTATCAACTGGCTTTTAATAAACAAGAGCTTCGTAAAGTTATAAAGGAATATCCCGGTAAGGAAGTGAAGAAGGGACTGGATAATCTCTACAAGAAGGTAGATAAACATCTCTGTGAAGAAGAAAACTTACTTCAGGTAAATGAAATCATGGCTTAAAAACCTTGTAATGTTTACACAAAGGCTTTTATTATTGCTTTTGCGTATGTATTCTGTGAGAAGTGCCTACCTTCAGCATAACTCTGGAAAACCATGAATTTTCAGCAGAGTTTTTTATAATCCCGCTCTGATTCTATTTGTTGTAACATTGATTTGAACTGGGGTGGTAGAGACAGAGTTCAGAAAGAAAATTCCTTTATGATTCCCTTAGCTGATCATTAATGGCTGGTCTCTGTTCTGCAAAGTACAAAGAACTAGATTGAAATGAACTGTTAACCTGATACAAAATTTAGCTGGTACACTATAGCAGAATATACTTTCAGTTACATCTTTTCTGATAGCTATATTATCTAAGGTTTTTCTTATACTCTGTTAAGTTTCTCACTGGAATAAATGATAATCAGATTTAAGAGTTAAGCATGTATTAACAGCTTTTTAAAGTCTGAAAAGTGAATTAGCAGCGCTGTTCTGGTTCAGGGTGTTCTCTTTAAAGACAAAAGCTGTCACAGAATCATAGAATTGCCTAGGTTGGAAGGGACCTTTCAGATCATCGAGTCCAGCTATCAACCTAACTCTGACAAAACCATCACTAAGCCGTGTCCCCAAGCACCCCGTCTACCCATCTTTTAAATACCTCCAGGGATGGTGCCTCAACCACTTCCCTGGGCAGCCCATTCCAAAGCTTGATAACCCGTTTGGTGTAAAAATTTTTCCTAATATCTAATCTAAACTTCCCCTGCATCCTTGCAATACCTCTTTTAGGGCAACTTTCTCATCTTCTTTACTAGTTTCTGCTTTTGAGGTTTGGTAGGAGTCAGGTAAACATTAAAGATCTTAACCTTAATGGGTAAAAAAACTTCAATCTTTTTTTTCTTTTCATGCAGCAACTCAGTTTACTGAACTTTATTGTTAGCATTAGTTTTCAAATGACACCTGAACTGAGAATCAATTAATGAGACAATGTTTTGCAGTTGACGTATAGTGAGTGTATTGTTCCAGTTGACATTTCCTGAAGTTTGCTTTCTTCGGCAGGTTGTGTGGCATTCCATGCAAGATGAGTTTATACGACAATACAAGCACTTTGAAGGGCTGATAGCTCGCTGCTATCCTGGATCAGGAATTACTATGGAATTCACTATACAGGATATTTTAGACTACTGCTCCAGTATTGCACAGTCTCATTAAGCTCTAGAAAGGGAAAGAGAAGCTGGCAAAGTCTTTGCCTGTGTATAAGGGAATTGAACACTATAAATGCTATTTGTTTTTACAAGGTGAATTTCCATGTGTACGTGTAAGTTACCTGCCATGTATGTCAAATTACACTCCTGCTTCAAACGTCTTTCAGGGCAAAATGAAACCTTTGGGGATTTATTGCTCTTCTACTGGGTTGAAGTACTGTCTGAAAGCATTAATTCTGTGAAACACTTTGGATACAGTTATTCCCTTCCCCTAATGTTCAGATACTTTTATTTATAATCCCTTCTCTTGCTAAAAGCAGTAAGCACTACCTTCATAGTATGCAAAAAGGATACTACTGTTTTCACTAATGTTTTGCATCTTGGAAATTATGTAAGCATGAAAGACTATCAGATCTTTCTCCTTCCTCGTTCTGGAAAGTGTGGATGTGGAACTTTTATGCAGTGGGAATACCGAGTTCATGTTCTGAGATGTAGTGTGACTATGGCCATAATTCTTAATTAAACTGCGTTCATGGTATTCGTTATTTCTATGGGGCGTTATTTCAAAAAGGTGAGAATGCAGGGTTATTTCCATTGTTTTGTCTTGGCATTGAAGTAGAATCGATGTATTTCTCAAAGCTTTTTTTTTTTTCTTTAGTAAGTATGATGTAACATCAATACACTCCCACCTCACCTAACTCCTGCCTTCTGGAGCTTCAGCTGCCTGTGATCCAGGACCTAGTTTTTCTTTACAACTTGAGGAAATTGCTAAATTGTTGGATAGAGCCGGGGTGTGGGTAGAATAGAAGCAGACATAATAAAGGTCAACGTGCAGACAGAGGTAAGATTTTGGGGTTTGAGATGCCGGTGCAAGAATAAAACCCCAAAACCAGTAATGTGAATGTTATAAGACTCAGAAGGGAAAAACCAGCATGCTCGATGGCAATTCGGCAACATTGAGGCGCCTGGATTTGTCTGAGCACCTCGTAGCTCATTAAATCCTGCTTGTCTTTTGATTACTAATATAAAACAGTTGATCCAGGTTGTACATAACCTGCTTACAGCCTCTCTGCGGGTGACAAATGGTCGCCAAAGCAACACCAAGGGGAGAAATTCCCTTAAATTAGTGTATCCGGCCTCTAAACGAGGTCACTCGTCGCTCTGACACCAGACCTGCATTCCCTGTGGCCTGGCCTCACCGAGGAGGCACAAGGCAACCATCCTGTGGGCAGCAAAATGCAAATGAGACCCCCCTGGAAAAGGCTGACGTGCGGCCTTAATCTGCCGCTGCCCTTTGGCTGCCACCTGAGCTAAGCTGTCGTCACGCGTGTCGTCATCCCTCCTGGGCACCAGCTCCTCCCTCAGCCCGCCGTCACAGCGCCCGGCGCGGCTCCCACCCTCTGCTCGCTGCCCGCCCCGCCTACTTCTTGCCCTGACGTCAGAGAGCGAGGGGTTTGCCCCCTCTGACGTCAAACCGCCGCCAGCGGACTCGCCCGCCTCCTCTCCGTGCGTCACCCTGCCCCGCCCCTCG
>VYZM01016405.1:591852-636613 GCA_013398915.1 Dromas ardeola | reverse complement strand
TCGCCCTGCGGGATTTTGCTTTTAACGGTATGGCTGGTAAGATCGACCCGGAGGGAGGGTGGAAAAAGTAAAAATAAGGCTGTTTCCAAAGGGACTGGTCACCCCTCTGTAGTTACAGGCTGGCGTTGCTGAAAGTTCTATAAAGCTTCCAGTTTGGTGAGATAATTGATGAGCAGGCTCGTAAACCATAGGGTTTTCTTGTACTGTAATGTAAACGTACATGTTTCGATAACTCTTTAAAGAAGAAATCTGTTTTTCTAGAGCAAGAGTTGTCTTCCTATAGGCAAAGTGGTGACGCTTCATAGCAACGTGGCATTTGGATATCTAGTCAGAAGTGAACTCCCAGCAAAACAACCTGGAAACAGACTTTGCCAAAACAAGTGCAGGCTCGTTCAGTGTATCTGAAAATGATGTTGCAGTTACGGCATTTCATAACGCAGCCTTCAGCGTCCATGGACTGTATAGAGTCATATACTAGAGCATTGCTATAGTCAAACGGTTGGTCCGTTACCTGGGGGAAAACAAAACCAGCTCTTTATAGCAGAATGAGCTACGTGACCAGTAATTACAGGATAGGAACAGATGTTTTGTAAATACGTTTCACACACGCGCGAAAAAAAAGCCTTTAGCAAATCAGTTCTGATGAATGAATGGTGCTAATGGTATAGACTCAGTAAAGAAATTGATTTCATAATATATAAATTTGTCCATGCTAATTTCTTTGTGTTCTATTGTCAGCCATGTATGTGCAGATTTTATGCTGTTTAACGCTCATCTGGGATCTGAAAGAACGGGTTAAAAAGCAAGAGACAAAATTTGCTCATTGTATGGATGTGTTAAGAGCAGCCCAAGGGTTGCAGAAGGGTAGCACTGGACTGAGTAATAAAGTGGGAGTTAAGTAACAGTGTTAATAAAGGCAAAGTAATGCACATCCTGGGCTCTAAAGTGGCAGTTAACCACACAGAAAAATGTATCTAATCGATGCTTTAGAGTAATTATAAGGGCAAATGGTAAGTTAGGAGTTGTTAAGAATAGTGAAGGCTACAGAAAGAATCGTTATGGCTGCTGTGTGGCTGCTCAGAGTGATCTTAATCTCAGAAAAAGCATGAAAAAGGGACAACCCATACAAGCTACTAGAAAATTTTGGAAAATAGATTTGCTAAAGATGCCTTCATGAATGACTGAAAGCATGAATAAGGAGCGATTATTTAGTATGTCTTACAATTAAAAGAAAAAAAAAAAAAAAAGGATGGGGGATGCACACACCCATGAATTTATGATTTACTTTTCCAGACATACAGTTAAAATCAGAGATTCATTGCCATGGGCTATTTCGATGTAAAAGTGCAAAAGATTCAAGAAAACAATTAGATGTCTAAGAAAGGTCTATCAAGTACTATTATAATGATTTAAGTTCAACTTTAGGCCCATCAAGTCGCTGTACTATAAGCTTATAGAAAGAGAAGGTATGTAGGAGTAAGATTTGGCTTATGTTTTTTATGTTTTTATACTCTTGCCATAGCAACTGTTGGAGACATGGGGTATTGGGTCAAACTGATCTTGGATTCAACTGTCATATATTCATTTTATATTTCCAGAAAACAGAATTTTCCTGATGGGGATGTTAGTAGATACTTTTCAATGTCATGATAAGACTAGTGATAGACTTTAAGTTTAGGATATGAGTTTTATGCTATGGTTGTCTAATGACAGAGGTCTGGAATTACTGACACATCATTTCTTTCCACAAAGAACATACAACAATTATTGTTTTTGAAGACTTCTAAATCTGTGTTAAGCCCTCTGAAATAATGACCCACAATTCTTCTTCTTACTTTCATTCCTGGACATCTTTTGGACCTGTGCTCCAGCTACTCATTTCCTGGACTAATTTTGGATCAGCTGTGGATCTAGGGAATATAAGATAATGCCCTTTCTTGTTTGATACCCGTGCAATAATGTCTTGAATTAAAAATTTTCAGTCATTAGGAAGAAGAGTGATCAACCAGAAAGCTGTTGGTACCTCTCAATATTAGAGTATGTTTAGGTAACTACACCTCACTTAACCATCCATTGCAGTGATTTAGCGAGATCCTGTATCTACTTCCTAGCCACAGTTACTGGAGTGCTAACATCTGTTCATTTATTTTCTCCACAGTTACTGTAGAAAAACTTTATTCCCTTACAAGCTGTGACACAGTTTCGTTCTTGATGTCTCTTCTGTAAAATGTTCTTGATATGATTAGTAGAAAAATCCTTTCTCTTTCCAAAACACACACTATTAAATCAAGTCTGATGAGTGATTTTAAGCTAATTTAACCTTTTTAACATAGGGTTCTTCTTAAAGAATTCAACTGAATTCAACACAGAATGTTCAATATTAATGCAGAAATACCAAGGTCTCATCACTTTTAGCTGTAATCTTTGGCTGCCGAAGGAGAGGAAAGAGTATTTGGTGCACATCACTACGTTGACCTCCACTTAGTACATTGACAGTAACCATTTAGTGGAAGTAAGTGCACCTCTTCCTCCTTCAACCATCCCAGTACAATATGTAAGGAATTGTTCTCCATGCCATTGCCTAGTTAATATCTCAACATCCTGAACCTCTTCAAACAAATATTTTGGCAGTACCTGGAACAGATGCTGTGCTCGTAAGACTAGTGATTTTCTCTCATCCATGGAGAAGTACCTGTCCCCTTTATATGAGATGCAAACAATGCTTCCTCAGATTGGTAGTTTGGCTGCTGATGTCTTTGCAGCCAGTAGGCTAACTCTCTAACTCCAGAAGGACATAATGATGTAAAAATTCTTCCTCCCCTAAATGTACATGCCAAAACCAAAATTCTCATCTGGATTCAGATACAGTAGTGCTGATCCAGCCCCTTTTAGATTGGGTTAGTAATAAAAAGATAACTTATCAGTCAAAAGCAAAAAACACCTCTGATCCTTGAACTGTATTTTCCAGAAAACGATGCAGGCAGAGCTATAGTACACCAATGTTTTTTTTCTTTCCTGTTTTCTCTCTTAGAAAAGAGATGTTCAAAGCTAACCTGTCTTTAAAATTTTACGTATTTTATGCAGTTTTACAAATGGTTGGCATAAGTTATGTTAAGTACTGCCTTGTAAACTTTGAAAGTAAGATTTATAAATGAAAGAAAAAAGTATATGGGGTTTTTGAGAATAATCTGTCAATTTGTATTGTGGAAGATACCATGATTCAAAAAAATCAGAATCTGGTTCTTAGTCTTCCCACAGAAGGATCTCTTCAGAGTTCAGTTCTTACATACCGGAAAGACAAACTTATGTTCATACTTTAACATGTTAGAAAACTAATTGCCAAGGCAAATATTTCTTTTTAAATAAATATTCAAATATACTTAAAACTTTTTAGTTGCTTTATGATTCTCTTTTGGTTTACTTGAGTTTTAAGGATATGCTTATGCACTGTATTTTCTACACAAAAAGTATTTTTTCCATTACTTTTTTCTGTATTATTACTTCTTTAAAGGACAAATGCTGTAACAGACAATCTTTTGCAGGTGTCCTACTTTTCTTGACTGTGTCAAAAGCTGCTTTGGAGGTGTGTTTACAATGACTGCAACAGCAGAGCGAAGGTTCATTAATCTCAGGAAACGACTAGATCAGCTGGGCTATCGGCAACCATTGGGATTGGAGAGTTTACCTTTGGTGGAAAAGCTTTTTAGGTATTCAAAAAGAGATTCATTAAAAAACCACAGTAATCATATAGTAGGTATTGTTTGATTTTTGACATATAAGGGAGAATGCTTAGTCTGAAGATTGTTTTCAAGGAATATTCCAGAGCTAACATTCAGTTCTTGTGTATGATAAAGTCAAATAGGTTTGCTAAGTGATGAGAACATCTTAAGATCTCATTTCATTCAGTAGAATTGTTTCTAAGGATCTATGGTCTAGGAAAATTCAACTTTTCTAACCTCATAGGAGAGGCAAGAATAGTCACTATTGACATATGCTTAAAGGACACAGTCTTATAACACTGTATAAAAAGTAATTCCTGTTGTCTGTACTGTGACTTAAAACAAAACAGCTCCGTTTTTATGATCTTATTTGGAGAATTTTAAATTTTCTATCTCTGTGGTTTTACAGGACACATAAGAGAAGAAAAATTTTTCAGATGACCTTCTTAATATATCTGCCATTTCATGCTTTGATGTGATTACAAACAGTAATTCCATAGTAATCCAGTTACATTTGGCTAAATGTGCAAATGCAGGTATTGTGGTTCTGTTGCTCTCTAGCATCTAATACAGATGGAAGAACCATAGGCAGGCAGATGTGGAGTAATCTGCCTTCAACATTAAGTCTCATTCTGGTGTCTAACAGACAGGTTTAATCTCTCATTCACTGATTTTGATATTATTTTCACAAAAATGTTTATAGCTACTTACCACTTATGTCTTTTATGGAGCTTCTGATCTCCATATAAATAGTGGTTGCCTTCTGGCCATTCTACTTCTTCAAGTTTCTTCTGTGGTAAGTAGTGCTAAAACATATGTAGTGCTTGGAGGAATAAATCATTTGCCAATTTTGAGTATCTCGCTTTACGTAGAAAAGAGAATTTATTGAATTATCAGCAGTAAACTCTTGATATGCTTTCTAAATACCTTTATTTTTCATATTTGTCCTGTCCTTTCCTATTTACTTTTTTTTTAAGTGAATGATTCCTCTCTTTCAGTTTTTTTATGTGAACGTTCTCTTTGCTTTTCTTTGAATCCATTTGTTCTACAGTTAACGTGGTCTCAGGGAAAGGGTTTTGTTTCTCAGGTCATAATAAATATTTGCATCTGCACTCTAAAAGCTGATAACATTTCTAACACGTCTGATGCTCTTTTATTCTAGTGACCTAGTTCATACAACTGAGAGCTTGCGCAGTGCAAAGTTATCTGCTGGAAAAACTGAAAAAGAATACAGCAATTATGATGCTATTTTGGAACCTTATAAATCAGAGAATGCTAAACTTACCAGGGAAAATAATGAACTACACTTAGACATATTAAAACTGAAAGAGCAATCTGATCGTCGTGTTAAAGGTAATATAAAAATTGTGATACTTTTAAGTGAGTGTGAGTGCTCATTGACCATTGTGCCTTTAATGAATTAAGGCTCACGCACAGACATTTCTTTTGTGGTTAAAAAGTTTCTGAGGTCTTGAAAATCATTGTTTTAATCGAACATGAAAATGTTAGAACTCTCTAACTTTCACACCTTGAAACGCTACTTCTTAATTTAAAATTAAATACTGCTGTTAAATGTGCCTTTATTCTACAAAGGGGTTTTATTTGTATAACATGTATAAATATATTTTTTGTGTGTTTGTGTGTGTATATATGTACATATGTATGTGTCTTTGAAAACTTCATGCTATGGAAAAAGAATATAGGATTCTCTTTATGCCTATTTTGGTGCTACTAGGAAAAATAATAATGAATAAGAAAGGTAATACTGCTTTTTCTCTCCCTTGAAGATTTGAAAGCCTCCTTAAGGAGGGTTGAACATGAGACAGCTGACTTGAAATTTCTGAATAACCAATATGTACATAAAATTAAAATGCTGGAAAAAGAGAACAAAGCCAAGACTGAAAAAATCCAGCACCTTCAGGAGAGGAATCTGCAAGCAGTGGTGCAAACACCTGGTGAGTATAAATAATCACAGATATTTTAACTTTTCTCTGGACTATTTTTGTCTCTTCAGAACATAGTCTTTTCTCTTCCTCTAGGAAGAGAAGTTACTACAGTAAAATTACTATCCAATAGAAAAATAATAATAATAATTTTGAAAGTTTTGGCTCTGAATCGGTCTTTTCTCTGTATGGAAGAAGTTTCATTAGCACATCACTTGTGCTATGGACAAATTTGAATATAAACTTAGATTCAAGACTATTAAGTTAAAATGTGACTGGAAAGCACTGTTAATCAACAGCTATTTTTATTTTTTTAATGCTGCACCTGATTTAGTCAGAGGCAGGTTATTTGACACTTGAATCTTTTTGACAGCTAATTGATGATGTGTAAGGTACTAATTCAGATTTTTGTAACTAAGATCTGAAAGTAACAGGATGCAAAATATGTCTACAAACAAATATTCCAGCCCTCTGAAAGTTTACAGTATTTAAAGGGTCTTTTGATAACTTAAAATGTTTTGGATGTTACTTTCAGGTTAATTTCTTTCTCCAGGATTTCCAGCTAAGGGAAATAGTGAGAAGTATTTTGTGAAATTTTGAAACTGTCTTTTCTTTACAAGTCATTGAATTACCTATGTATTTTTGTCATCTGAAGGAAATTAATAGGTAGTTAGGGGAAATTAAAATTCCTCTCTGTTTTTCCACACCTTTCTGCATTTCATGTCCTTCACTTCAAAGATGCCATGTTACGCTTTTGTCTGTCTTCCTGCATACTTGCCACTTGGTCAACATTCTTCTGGGATTTTTCTGTACTTCATCATCAAACACTGTTTGTCTTTACTTAATCGTGTGATGAAGAGTAATTGTTCCCTCTGGAAATATTACTATGTTTTCCTTTTTTTTCTTTTTTTTAATAGAATGTTACCATGCAAGCAAATAACCTACTCTGCTTGATATGCTTATGATATTCATTCACTGAAATAACAATAGAATAGAATGAAAGAAAACATTACTAAACAATGCAGAGGTTAGTTCAGTCATAAAATAGTTCTTAAATGTGAAAGCAAAATGTCTTTTGTGATGTTTTAATTTAGCTTTTCTAGTAAAGTAAATCACTAACAGATTCAACAAGTTTGAACTGTAGAATATATAGAGTCTTAAACACTGAGGAAAATTACTTAGACTGAACTTTGCATGTTTCCTTATTATTAAGCTGAACTTTTGACAAAGCTGATACTAACCTGCAAGAATGATGTTATCTAGAATGCACAAATTTTATCAACTTATGACAGTAAGATTAAAATGGTGAAACGTGCCCATTCAGAAGCAGTGGAATAAATAGGAAATTTCATTTTGTATTAAAGACGACGACTCCCTTGCTTTAACTCCAAGTAATAGGCATTTGGGTTTGGGCTTTTAGGTGGCAGAAAAAGAAGCATTCCCTTCAGGCGTCAACGCATGCAGATAGACCAGCCTGTCCCTCCATCAGGTGTTAGTGCCTATCCAGTTCCTCAGCCAGAGGACCCTTATATCGCAGACCTTCTTCAGGTGGCTGATAATCGGTAATCTAAAGAACTTTTAAATTTTGAAGTATAGGTGTTAAATATCTGCAGTGATTTTCCAACCCTCACCTTCCTTCTGCCTTTCAAATTTGCCTCAAACAAAATGGTATTTCATGAGTTTTAAGAGCATTATGGTTCTTAAATAGAATTTTGCTTAGTGATTGAGTTCTGCCTGTCACAGAAGTTGCAATGGATATATAATAAGCTGCATATTTCCTTAAAGGGTTTCTCTTAAGATTTCTGTACTGGTTTTAGTGTTATACCTAATTTTAGATTGTTTGTTCTGGAAAAATCTAGGTGTAATATTTTGCATAGGAGTAAACTGACCTTTTGTATTTATTTTGCAAAACTAAAATATTCTTGGTTTTGTAATACTATTTTTGGCTTGGGAACCTGTATTATGAAAGGTTCAAGTCAGTTCTTTTTTCTTATTTAGGATATATCTGTAAAGGGTTTACATGGCAAGGTGTTGTCAGTGGGGGACTGCAGGGGTGGCCTTTGAGAAGAGACCAGTGGCTACCCTGTGCTGGACATGGCCAGTTCCACCTGCCTTCAAACCAGACCTGCCACGGGGCACAGCTGAGTCCATCAGCCAAGCTGGTGGCTCCCCTGTGAAAATGTATTTAAGAAAGGGTAAAAAAACAATGCTGTGCAGCAGCAGTAGAGAGGGAGGAGTGAGAAATATGTGAAACAACCCTGTGGACACCAAGGTCAGTGAAGAAGGAGGGGGAGGAGGTGCTTCAGGCACCAACCAGAGCAGAGATTCCCCTGCAGCCCGTGAAGACGACCATGGTGATGCAGGTTGCCCGTGCAGACTGTGGAGAGCACATCAGAGCAGATACCCGCGATGCAGCCCATGGAGGATCCCACGCCCTAAAGGAAGCTGCAGCTCGTGGAGAGAAGCCCATGCAGAAGCAGGTTTTCTGGCAGGAGCTGTGGCCTGTGAGGGACCCATGCTGGGCCAGTCTGTTCCCGAAGGACTGTACTGCATGAAGAGGACCCAGGCTGGAGCAGTTCATGAAGGACTGTATCCCATGGAAGGGATCCATGCTGGAGCAGGGGAACAGTTTGAGGAGGAAGGAGCAGCAAAGCCAAAGTTAGGAACTAACTGCAGCTCCCGTTCCCTGTCCCTGCTGCGCCACCTGGGGTAACGACGAGGTGTAAGAGTCAGGAGCGAAGCAGTGACGTTGAGCTTTGAAAAAAGTGGAGGGTGGGAGGAAGGTGGTTTTTAGTTTGTCTTTGTTTCTCACCACCCTACTCTGTTTTTAATTTATGATAAATTAAATTAATCTTCTCTAAGTCGAGTCAGTGTTACCCATGAGAGTGACTGGTAAGTGAGCTCCCTGTCTTTATCTTGACCCACGAGCTTTTTCATCTTATTTTCTCTTCCACCCTGTTAGGAAGAGGAAGTAAGAGGGCAGTTTGGTGGGAGTCTGGAAGCCAACTAAGGTCAACCCACCACAGTATCTCAAACAACAGCTTCTGCATTAATATTTTGTATGAACAAAACTATTTTTGTGAAATATTTACATTTGGGAGCAAAGAGAAAATACTAATATTGAATTGTTGTATACCTATGATTCTTCCATGAATCCACATAAACAGTATATTTCTACATTTCAGAATTCATGAGCTTCAGTCAGAAGTAACAGAGCTACAGGAAAAACTGGAGATATCTGAACGTGAAATGAAAAATTATAGCAAACAGGTATGTTTACAAATAATTTTTTCTTAAATATTATTTGGCTGTAGTAGGCATTGGCATGGCCTTGATTATAATTTATGTGTTAACCTCGTTGGGAAAACATTGTAGGGCTTGTGAAATACAATTATTCTAACTTGACTACATTGAGCTATTTCTCTCCTCTTTGGGGACAGCAGCAATGATAAAATACTTGCCCGCTGCTTTTGCTGATACATTTTGTCTATTAAAGTTGCATTAGATAAGCTAAACTTGGTGATCATTAAGTAGAATTTGTGTCTGTCTAGGGCTTGTTAGTGCAAAAGTATTAACTGGTCCAAAATAATAATTTGATCTACAGATAGATTAGGATAATTTTTTTCACTGTTTGCACTGGTTATATTTTTTGAATTTTCAATTTTTGAAAGTTAATTTATAGACAGCAGATTTTACAATATTTTAATTAGAGTGGATTGATAAGGTACGTGTAATCTTTAAGTGAAGGAATTGCATCAATTGTTCATATCTTTCAATATCTGCAGAATAATGGACACCATCCTCTTTTTTTTGTTCACATCTTGGTTTTGCTTTTCCAGAATTCCCTGTTTTTCATCTCTTTGATTTTCACATTGAAATAGTCACTGAATTAGCTTATGTAAAAGCTTTTTCCCTAAATTTAGATGCTAGTCTTGGGCGGTTAACTTGCAGCATTCATTTACTTCACTTTAAATGAAAACCGTTGGTTTCTCTTCAAGAAAATAATCTAGTAAGAATTGTTTCGGTATTTTTTTCCGAAAATTCTGTTTGATTCATTTATTTTTATTTCAAAGAAATCACTTTGTTCAGAAAAATCCAGAATGTTAAAAAAAGAATATTAAAGATAAGAATTGCAATATTAGATACATATCTTTTTATTTAATGTTATATAGGTGTTTATTTGAACAAAGGTTCTATTAAATGGTATAGAGGATACCAACGAACAATTTTGGGGGTTTGTGTGTTGTTTTTTTTTTTTTTTCTTTAAAGGTTGAGCTAAGAGACAAAGAAATAGAGCGCCTAGTGCTAGCATTGGATGGTGGTCGTTCTCATGAGATTATCTCTCTGGAATCGAGAAGTAAAAGTAATGAGAAGCTTATCACCCATTTGAATTTGCAGGTAATGGATTTATTACTGGTGGTTAGACAAAACTAAAAATAGTAGCAATCTAAAAAAACCCACAAAACTTCTAGCTTTTCTTTAAAAAAAATCATTATTAGATATAAAATCAATGAGTTGAACTTGCTTTGCTTTTTAGGTGACAGTGTTTCTTGTCTAAGGAAGTTTCATTTCTTGTTTTAAAAGTCTATTAGAATGGTTTTGGTAAATAATTCTATGAACTCATATCTGTACATAGTAATGTTATTCTGAAAGTATTCAGAAAATTTCTGTGTGATACACTGTTTTCATCAACTTTGAAAATACTTCTTTTCTTTCAAATTTCTTTTTTTTTTCCGTACATACCACTTACCGTTGTTAGTTCCTAAAAAATATATGTATTTATGATAAGGAGTAGTCCTGCTCATCAGATATCTCATCAGATAGTGGGGAATCTTCCATGCTGAATTCAAATGGTCCCCATCTTTGCTCCAAGATAGACTTGCGAGGAAAGGATAAGCTTAGGATAAAGATGTTTGTGTTTACAGTGCATATTAGCATGCATTCAATATTGGTCTCAGAATGAGGATTTTTAAAGAAAGGTACAAGAGAGGCTGAAGTAAAGCTCATCTCTGGATTTATACCATAAATTCTTTGGTTTTCCCACTGAATTAGACATTTTGTATACTGATTGTGCACGATGTACAGTGGCATGAGAGCCAGGTTGCAGTTTATTAGCTTAGGTTCAGTGCTACAAAAATACAGAATGAGCTATGACTTGGAAGGAGTACAGCCATCCTCAGTGATCCTGAATTAGTAAGTCATGCTGGACACAAATTGATTGTACAGAGAGTGGAACCCAGAACTGCATAAAGCTGGTTTTGGGCCATCAAAACGATTTACTTAGGCTCAGTGCCAATTTATTCTCAGTGCCACTGTTATTCTCTGACAATAAATGGATGGGTATCTCTACATAGTAGTATTCATGACTATGAGAGGGCTTAGACTTTCTTCCGTGTCTACAGTAATACTTCTTTTCGGAGTTTTGAGAAAAGTTGTGTGGAGTTGGAAGTGAAGCACCTCTGTTACCTTGAATCTTTCAAAATATTCCAGGCTCCCACTTTCTTGGGTGGTGTAACTTATTATGTATATTTTTTATTCCTATTCTGCATCCCTGCCCCTCTTCCCTTTACTCTCAGGGAAAGGTATAGGG
Organism: Dromas ardeola; assembly: GCA_013398915.1. Taxonomy (NCBI): domain Eukaryota; kingdom Metazoa; phylum Chordata; class Aves; order Charadriiformes; family Dromadidae; genus Dromas; species Dromas ardeola. Next base: position 625,361 of record VYZM01016405.1, on the reverse strand, counting down.
GGAAAAACAATGTCTGTAGAGCAGGATTTCTGAGGATGTTGTTTAAGCTGCTGAGGTACGTTGGAGGTAGGATAGGTTTTGGGAATCTGATCTGTGAAGCTTCACTTTCATGACGGACTAACGGTGAGCCTAAGCCTAGCAAACATACTACAAAGGTGGAGCGAAGAATGCGTCATCATATCTTGTGAAATTTAGGGAAACTCTTGATTACACTGGGTCTACCGGACTGATGCTGAAGACAGGTTTCTATACAGATCTCTGCTTTTCAGTACTTTATTTTTAGTATAAACCTCAGGTTTTGGAGACTAGGTAAAGAGCACTGTAGTAATGAATTTCTTCACCTAGCACCTTTGTAAAATCATATTTTTTTTATGTTGATAAGCATTAAGTTCTAAAAATAGACAATCTTGCCATTTTTAACAGGATGTCCTTTTTTTTGCTGTGTATATAGAGATACTATATTTCGGAAGAGTGGGACGAACTTTTGCTACCTAATTTAACAGTGCATATTAATGTTTTAATAAAAAATATCTTTCAGATTGAATATCTTCAGCAAACAAACAAAGAACTTGAAAATCGCATTCAAGACCTCTTGGACAGTAGGCAAAATGTGACTAGTGAGGTAGTGCATTTAAGCAATAAAAATGAAGAACTGTGTCAAGAACTGAATGAAATAGACCACTTGGCACAGCAGTTGGAAAGACACAAGGAAATTGTGCTGGAGACTGCAGATAAGGAAATAGGGGAAGCAAAGGTAATCACTAACGTGTTACAGCATGAAGGATCTGGTCTGCTCAGCTCTCAGGTGGCTTTATATCTTTTAATTGTAACAAATTATCTACGGGCTTGTAAAGGAAGATCAAAAAGATATTTTTTCCAGTTTACTTAATATTTTACAGAATTTCTCACTAAATGATGATTAATCACAGCAATTTTCTCTCTTTACTGTATTAGGTGACATGAGTTTGTTTAAGAGGAAATCTGTCTTCTGTTAGCTTACTATGAAATAATATTCTGATATACTTAAAACTATTGATAGGTAATATATATTTGCAACAGTGATGCTTGTGTTTGGAGGGTTTTTTTCTATGAGGAGTCATAAAACGATTTCTTTAATTGTTGTGCTCAAAAAGAGCATGTGTGTGTATACCACAAATTTTTTATGCTTTCCCTTTGTAGGAGCTTTACTACTTAAAAATTGGCAGATTACACAGACCTAATTATACTTTGTTTCCTTAATATTTTTGTAACAAAGGGATTGTTGTCATTTTGAATAGATAAGTTTTAACTTATAGGTTAATTTTGGTTGATAGAAAGAAATTGAAAGAAAACACGGTGAAATACAGGATCTTGAAGAAACAGTAACAAGGCTTAAATCAGTAAGTAAAAATACTTTTGTTTCTTGTTTGTAGCATTTTTATCTTACTGTCATCACCTGATTCTTTCATTTACTATAACAATTAACACTTTAACAATTAACAAGAGAACTTTTATAGTACCCCAAAGCTCTATTGTAATAAATTAATAATTAATAAATGAAAGAGCTAAAGAAGCTACATCATATTTTTTCAAAAATAAACTGAAAGAAATCTCTGTAGACAGCGTGGTTCACTATGTCCTTACTGTACATTTCTTTATTTCTGCTATCTGAAGTTGTAATTTCCATGATATAATCATTTTTAGCACAAACGAGTTATGACATCCTAGAGGATTTTCTTCATGTAGAAACTACTTTGTCTCTTAATCAGCATGTGAATAATTACGCGATACTTGCTCACTCAGAAACAAAGCATAGTAGCCCAAATGAAAAACATCAGTATCACCAATTTCTTGAAGGCCAAACTCTTTTCAGCATATAGCAAGCTGGGTATTAGTTGAGCACAGTGGGCTTTTTTTAGTATTTGTAGTGAACTTGAAAATGCAAAAATATTTCATTTTCAGGCCACCAGATTATAGGAAAGACATGCCAAATAGCATTTGATTAGCTGCAGGGGTTGCCTGAGATGACGTATTGTGATGTACTTGAACACAACAGTGTTACTAAATGCCATTAAAAATTATTTCTTGCTTTAGTTATGACTTTTTTTCATGTTTGTATCCCACTATCCTTTGGGATTGGTTTCTTGAATTAAACAAGGGTTAATCTTGCTTGTTTTGTTACTGATTGCAAACCATGTCAAAACTAATCCTTACTTTGATGTAATTAAAAAGTGGTATAAAAACAATGATGACCTTTAACAAATATTAAAGCACAAAACATCCAGGTTAAACAAAAGTAAACCGTGTTGAATACTAAAAGTTTAAACACTAAAAGCGTTAAATAATTTTTTCCAGAGTCTCTATTGGCACTTCTAATTTTTGTAATAATACTTGTTACTTCAGGAGCTGTCCTCGTGTCGTAGGGAGAATGAGAGACTGAATGAAGAACTCTTTGCAAAAACAGATGATAAAGAGAATCTTGAACTGTTGTTAAACCAACTTGAACAAGAGAAACAAAGGCTAGCAGAAAAAACTGAGAACTTAGAAATAAAAGGTAAATCATCAGTTGAGGAGTCCTGTAAATTATCTTTCTATGATTGTTGAAATAGAAAACCTTGCATATTTAAGATACAGTTAATAATACTAAAAGACTTGATATATGTCAGCCAAAAAGAAGACTGTAGGTCTTCAGTCAGACCTGAAGTGAAAACTTTTGTCACAGAAACATGTTTTCATTCGGTATGTGGCCTCAAGTTGTGCCAGGGGAAGTTTAAGATGGATATTAGGAAAAATTTCTTCACAAAAGGGGTTATCAAACACTGGAACAGGCTGCCCAGGGAAGTGGTGGAATCGCCATCCCTGGAGGTATTTAAAAGACGGGTAGATGTGGTGCTTAGAGACATGGTTTAGTGGTGGACTTCACAGTGCTAGATTAACAATTGGACTTGATGGTCTTAAAGGTCCCTTCCAACCTGGATGATTCTATAACTGAAGTTGAACTTTTTACTGTGATCCCACAGGACATCCTAATACTAATACTATGGCAATTTTATACAAAATAATTTATTTTGTCCAAAACTGTTTTTATTCTCTCTCTTTCTGAGTGAGTGCATTCAGACTGTGTTTCTTGAGAGCTTTATCCAGTTGGATCTTGAAAACTTCCAGGGATGAAGATTCCACAGCTTCTTTAGGCAACCCATTCCAATGTCTGTTTATCCTCAGAGATAAAAATTGTTTCCCCTGTATTGGTTGTAATTGCCCTTAGCAATCAATCGCCATTGTTCCTCATTTACCTACTGTGTACCTCTGTGAAGAAACTGGCTCCATGTTACCTACAACCCCCTCTTGGTATTGTTAGTCTGCTCTTGGGTCCCCAGCTCTTCTCCAGGCTGAACAAGCCCAGTTCCCTCAGCAATAATTCCCCCAGGGTAAGTATTCTGCTCCCTGGCCAGCTTGGAGAGCCTCCCCTGGACTCGCTGAAGTTTATCAACGTCTTTCTTGTACTAGGGGGGACAAAACTGAACACAGTATTGTGAATGTGATCTAATGAGTGCAAGTAAAGGGGAACAATCACGTCCCTCTGTCTCTGTTGGTACAGCCCAATATGCTGCTACGACTCTATCGGTTCCAAAGCACACTACTCACTCGTGTTTAGCCTACTGTCTCCTACATGTAGGACCTCCTACATCCTTTCCAGCAGATTTGCTGCCCAAACGGTTGCTGGGACTTAGTCCATCCCAAATGCAAATGTTTTTGTGGAAATTCATGAGGTTCCTATACGGTTGTTTTTATTTCTTTTTCTGCAGAACGAGAACTTGTCCTAGAAATAGAAAGAATGAGATTAGAATACGGAATAGCCCTAGGAGACAAATCTCCATCTCGCCTAGATGCATTTGTAAAGACTTTAGAAGACGACAGAGATTATTATAAGCAAGAATTAGAATATCTTCAGAAAATGATAAAACGAAGGCCTAGCCCAAGCCGTAGGAGTCCAGAGAAGGTAAAGTTCCTGCTGTTAAGACAAGCTGAAAAAATAATGAAAATACTGTAGAACCAGTTAAGGAGTTATCAAATATATTTTCAAATTCAGTAGCAGTCACTGACTGTAGTATTTTTCTAAATTACATTCATAACATAAAAAATTAACCGAAACTCCAGTGAACTTGCATTTTATTTTCCTGTTCACATTCCACAGTAACATATTGATTAATTATTGATCAGTTTGTTTGAAATAAATAGAACTAAATGATAAACAGGAAAAGGTTGAAATCTTATTGTCAGCTGTTTTGCTTTTTCTCCTTAACAGTTAGTTCTTATTGTTTAAGTTATACCACCAATATCGGGCTTTTTCTTGCAGTTAATATTTATTATGAATGTATTTTTCATGTATTACTAGTAGTGCGAGTTCTTTCTTTTTTTGTATTAATTATCAAAAAAATTTAATTAGTATATTATAACATAAATTTTATTAATCACTTTGCAGAGTGAAGATGTTAGATTGATCACCAGAGAAAGAGATGAGCTACGGTCCATATTAGACAGATTTGAAAAACACATGATAGAAATTCAATCCAACGTCAAATTATTGACTGCAGAAAGAGATAGATTAAATGTTCTTTATGAGCAGGTGAGATTGCTTATAATTGGCATTGAAATAACTGATTAACACTTGTACTGTTGTTTATTTAAAATGAAAAAACTTCCCTGTATAACAGAACTTGAGGAGTATAGACGTAGTAGAATACAACCAAGAGTAATAAAATATTTACCTATTTTTATTACTTTTTAATAAAACTATGTATTCCGAAGTTAATACATTTACTTCAAAGCCATTATAACTTACTGTATTGGCATTTGGAAATGAGAAAGATCAGGAAAAAAATAACCAATAGAACGCATGAGAAAGTTGGGTAAGGATACAGGCCAGAAAGCAAGGAATAAGTAGCAGTTAACTGATAAGAAAACAGAGTGAGGTTAGGCTATACTTGGAACAATAAAAGGATGATGGCTATGTTGGAAGCATAAGTTGTTGTGCCACTGCATGATTTAGGGAGTATATTTTAGTTACCTAGGGAAAAATAAGACTATAATAGCACTTCTATTATAGTAACAGCATTGAAACTTTCTTTTTTGTTAGGGTATACACTTTATTAATTGCAGTCCACATATGCTAACAAAGAATAATCTTTTAAAGTCTCAAGGTGAATTAAACAGAATGAGGAGAGAAGCAAAACATAGTTTCGTTTCTCAAAGTCATGTGGAAGAAGAAAGAGACAGTGCACTGACTGACTTGAGAAGACTAACAGCAGAGAAAGAAAGCCTCAGAGAAAAATTAAAGGTGAGCTTCATTGCTTACAGTAAGGTGGCATACAGAGAAGGCTTATACAGTAATGCTGTGTTTGTGTCTGGCTGTCTTTCAGTTCCCTTTTCAATAACATTTGAACTTATCTGATTTCAAACTCACTTGAGAGAGCTCTTTGTCTGAATTATCCTTGTAAACTCAGTTTCTAGGTGGGGGTAGGGGGAGAGGAACATGCTTAAGGTGTCTGAGGGAAAACATGGCACCACCTTGTGTGAAGAACTCCTCAACCACAGAATATTTTTGTGTATGCATTACTTCTAAGAAGCTTGTGTATCACACATGGTTCTCATCCCACAAACTAGGGACTTTATGGACTTTTTCATATTAACTAATCTTTAGTTATTGTTGCATTTTGTATCAGAGTATATTTCAAATGACATGTGACTGAACCATCAAACATAAATTCATAGCAATCCAAGCTTCATTATTTTTAACGTTTATAAAAATATTTGTTAATGCAATAATTTCCCTGTTACTCTGACCTTTTGATGTCTGTAATTAATGTGCATTAATGTCTTACTTGGTTGTAGTCAAGAGCTTATGATTTCAAGGAAGTTTCCCTGACTTCTTTATTGGGTCATGCATATAATCTACACAGGTTTTTAAAATGTCCTGAAAATTCAGAAATTTAAAATCATATTAATGGACTGATCCAATGACAACATATGTCAAGAGTGACTGTATGATGAATATTTCCATAGTTTGATTTACTACCACAAAAATAGAGTACTGTAGTGTATCTGAATAACTCTGACCTCTGTGCTTAAAGCACGTGCATACAGTGGAAGAGATGTTCTTCCAGCTCCATCCTTTCTTCTTATAGGGGACTACCAACATTTTGTATGTGTGCCACTTTGAAATATCTGCAGAAAAACAGTTACCTCTAGGAAGTTTGAGAGTTTGATTAATAATCTCACCGCACTTTTGTACAGAAGTTAGAGAACAGACTAAATCATGTAAAAAAATTTTCTTCATAGATTTGGAGAAAGGCCAGTTAGCTTTGTAATCTGTCTTACATTTCATATTAGTGATAACTTCGTAAATTAATTTCAATGAGCTATACATACTTACAACCTTTCATATTGCCCTGTTGCTCAGTAGTCTTTCTACAACAATTCACAAATATTAATTTGGTTGGGACCAAATATAAATATACTTTTTCTTTTAAAAAACTGACCAAAATCCAAAACTGAACTCAGTGATGTTATATTGAAGTGCAGTAGTGTATTTTCAGCTAATGCTCTGTGGTTTTATACTTGCATTTGGTCATTCACCTAAGAATGTAGAGCAATGTTTTCTTAAACATTAAGCTTAATTTTCTATGGTTAAATCTAAAAATGCGTATCTTGTTAGATGTAACTCTTAATTTCTATCTCAGATTCAGCAAGAAGCAGCTAACCTTGAAAAATCAAAGATGCAACGTGATATTTCAGAATTAGAGAATAATATTCAAAGAGTAAGTGCATTTTTAGGAAGTAAGCTTTTATTACTTCTAAAATAAGATAGACTTTTGAAGCAATTAACTTTGTCAGTTGTTTTCAACTTAAATTTATTTAAAAGCCAAGTAGTGATAGCTTTCTACAACAGTGACGTGTTTGGTGTTTTTTTTTTTTAAATTGCAGTTTGAGATGGAAACGTGTGAACTAAAGACTACAGTCTCTATCCTGAAAGAAAGAATAAAGTCTTTGGAAAATGAATTAAAACTGAAGTCCAGTAAACTTGCCCAGACATCTGATGATTCTTCTCAATTTAAAGCTGAGATGTGCTCACTTCAGTAAGTCTAATACAAAATGTGGTGGTCTTTCACAGATGCTAACGTGATTTTGTTTGTTCTATGACCGTATAGCAGAGCTGAGTTCCTGGGAAAGACCATAAAATATCTTCAAAATCACTTGGTACTGGTTTTTTGTCTTAAGGAAAAGTAAATATGAGTAAGGAAAGTGCTGTGGTGGCTTTTCACAGCAAGCTCCTTCTGGACTTATCTGATGGCCAGATATACTGATAATTTTTATGGCTAATTGTGAATGAAAATTTTCTCCTCCTTCTAGAATTGTTTCCTCTAACAACCATGTTCTCTGCCTATGAATGGAGCAGAACAGAAAATTTCTAAAAGGATTTGGAGTACTTTGTCCAGTTCTGGGCTCCCTAGTTCAAGAAGGACGGGGAACTGGTGGCAAGGGTACAGCAAAGGGCTACGAAAATGATTAGGGGACTAGAACATATCTCTTGTCAAGAAAGGCTGAGGGACTTGGGTCTTTTCAGTCTGGAAAAAACAAGACTGAGGGGGGAATCTTATCAATGCTTATAAATACTTAAAGGATGGGTGTCAGGGGGATGGGACCAGTCAGTTTTCAGTGGTGCCCAGTGACAGGACGAGAGGTAACAGGCACAAACTTGAGCACAGGAAGTTCCATCTCAACATGAGGGGGAGCTTCTTTACTTTGAGGGTGGCAGTGCACTGGAACAGGCTGCCCAGAGAGGTGGTGGAGCCTCCTTCTCTGGAGACATTCCAAACCCGCCTGGACGCGTTCCTGTGCAGTCTGCTCTAAGGTGACCCTGCTTTGGCAGGGGGCTTGGACTAAATGATCTCCAGAGGTCCCTTCCAACCCCGACCATTCTGTGATTTCCAAATGCTGTTTGTTAAAAGGAAGACAGATGCATTTGCAAGCTACAGCAATTGTGCCAGTTTTACAGATTGTCAGTAATATTGAAAATTTTATGCCAAGCATTAGGCATTGATATTCCACAACCGAGTGCTTCTCGGAGCGTCATTCTGTAATGGCATTTTACTTGAGCTGTTTTTACAACTTTTGAAGTTGTTTTACAAAAGAGCCCCCATCAGGTATCTAAATGTGATGGAACAAGAGTATTGAATAGGCTTAGAGTATTGAATAAATTTGGTCAGAAACTTGGAAATCTGGTATTTGGTTTAGGTGGAAATGGGAGCCTTTCATGTAGGAGATCACTGCAGGACGGGTAATGCTGTAGATGAGATCTTTTGGATGTATTACAAAAGAAACCAGGGTCGGTGGCTCGCACACACAGTCCCTCTCCCCAAGCCTGAACAGTACTACACTGCACGGTGTAACAGTACAATAGCGGGGTCGATAACTATGAATAACTGAAGCTGAGAAGCGGCCTTGGAGTTCATTTAATGCTCCCAATTGCACAAAGAAGGCTGTTAGTAAAACAAGTAGCGTGTGTGTTGGTAAAATTATGACATCTTTCATAAAAGTGAAATATCTTGTTAGGCTCCGTATAATTTTAGTTGAAAGCATTGATATTATAAAAAGGAGGACATAAGGAGTAGTGCTACAATCATTTCAGCATTTGGTTCTACTTTGTGCATGGTGGCAATTTGTTATAGCTGTGTTTAGTGTCGTCGTGTCCCCCCCCCCTTTCTTTTTTTCCCTTCTAAAGTTTCGCTCTAAACTGAGTGAGAGGGTCTTTATCTGCAGACATGCTGTATTCCTGATTGGTGTTTTTTTAAAAAATGAAAAGCCTCTCTGGCTTTTGTGGGATCCCACTTCAGAGGGATTTTTATTTCCTGACCTGTTTTGTACATAATCCATTTAATTACTTTGGAATTTCGTTTTGCATTTTTTTTTCCTAGGTCACTGATATTCTTGCTAAGTGAAACAACTATGTAGATGGATGGTTTCACCTATCTTTCTGGCTCTGTATTTCTTAGAAGCAGGATCAGAACTGTAGCTGTCAACTTGGTTGCTTCTTAAAATGTGGTGCTGCTGATAATCACTGCTATGAGCTACACATGAAGATCTTTATAAAGGGAAGAGTAAAAAATCACAAGTAACAAGAGTTACATGATGCAGAGTAACAGAAATCAGAGGAAGTGAATGTTTCAGATTACCATGGTGGTTCCACCGAGGTTCCATTGCTCTGCTTTGGAATGGTGTTGAGGTGGACTTCCTGCAGGGGTCCAGAGCAAGCAAGTGGTGTTGGCCACAGCAGTCCTTAATAGTCCTCTCCCTCCCAGACAGGGAGGAGAGGACTGGTTAGTACGACACAACCCTGTGCTGCTGGTTAGTGTGACACAACCCTAACATGAGGTTATGCTGGAACTGTTCCAGCACTTCAAGCAGCTTAAGAGCCATAAGTTGATGACCCTGAATAGGTCCCAGACTTTTTCCAAATGTATACTGATTTTCCAGGCTCTTAAATGACCAACTCCAGAGGTCTGTTGAAGATTTACAGCACCGATTGTCCCTCAAAAATGATGAACTGCAGTCAGCTCAAGAAGAAATTGTAAAGCTAAAGGAGAAAATAGGTAATCACTAGTTATTTTTATGCTTATTTCCTGTTTCTAAAATAGAAAGTACTTATTCTTTTATTTATAGATAGGTTAAACCAGAGGAGCGCTTCACAGGATGAAGCAGTCAATGTGCTTAGAAGTACTATTACTGTTTTGGACAAAGAAAAGGACAGTCTTCAAGAAACCGTAGATGAAAAAACGGAAAGAATTGCATGCTTAGATGACAACTTAGCTAACAAGGTATGTGCAGTAAAAGTACTATATTGCAGTCCATTTTTAAAGCAGTTACATTATAGGGAGATACTCTGCTGTGATGACAAAGCCTGTGCAGAGCTCTAGGCATCACATACACACTATGTTTGGACCTAGCCAATACAAAGTCATTTGCCAACTCATTTTAGTTACGATTATTAGCGTATTCCCTAAACACTGCAAGAAAATAAAAAAGTATTTTTTGCATTTCTCACTTGGAGGTATTTATTGAGATATAAGGTTCTAGGCTGAGGTGACAGAATCTGTAGCAGACTTCCATCTTTTTTGATGACAAAACAATCATTTCTCATTAAAGAAAAGAAGCTCGGAAATTTGAATGTGCAATTACTTATTGATAAAGGGTTAAAATAAAGGTTTAAATGTAAAGTTCTTTAAATTGAACTATCCTGTTATATTGCAATATAATAATACAACTTTTGCTTTTATTTTCGTAGGAGAAAACAATTACTCATTTACGTCTAACTCTCTCTGAGCTGGAATCCTCAGCAGAGTAAGTAAAGACTAGGGTGCCTTTTTCAGTGGTTTTATGTTATCTAGTGGTTTTAAAGTTAAACCAGATGGCTATTTTATTTATTTTGGTGAAATGTAGTTAATTCTGTTTAAGTCAAGTAAGCGAGTGTACTACGTTGAGAAAGATGTACACAACTTTTGAAGAGACTTCCCCTGCAATTATATTGCAGGCTGCTAAGATACTGTTAAGACAGCCATTAGCAATTGTTTGTCTGTATTTATTTTCCTAAACTGGTAACATTTCTTAATTCTCAGTTAAGAAGTAGCTTTTTAGTGTTCTAAGTACTCCACTAGGTATTATTAGATTGACCCAGGTAGAACTCAGAGCTGAACTCTTAATTATTGGCAAGCTAATTCTTCTATTTTAAGCTACAAGTACAGTCTTAATTAAAATATATTTGTGTAGTTTTTAGCTGGGCTTCATCTGATCTTTCCCTCTTGCCTCTTTTTAAGCATTACTCTTAAAACTATAGCTCTTAGAAAATATTTGAACACCAATATTTTAACATTTAAAGAGCAGTGTAACTGAATATTTGGTATATCAATGCATAAAGTATCTGTGGCAAAAAAATAATGCAAAAGTTTACTTAAATTCACGCATCTTTATATTTCTACTTTTTTGTTTACGCTCTTCCTTACTCTTTTGGTTGTTTTCTTTTGAGTGTAAGCTGTCTTCTTCCTTTATAGTTTATAAAATATGCAATGACTAATGTACTGTAACCACTACCAAACACAGATGAACATAAGTATCTGTAATTGCTGTTTGCATAATAAGATACATCTTACCAAATACACCTTCAAAGTTAAAGATTAATTCAATTTTATTTGTGCATATTGACATTTTATATCCTTAGCTTATGTTTATGTTTAGACTCAGTTTGTCAGCCTTCAGAGAGGAAGAATTTTACCTCTTTTTTTAACGAGGCAAAACAACTGGTCTGATTTTTAAAAAAAAAAAAAAAAAAAAGCTTTTGCACGTCCAAAATCCATGTCTGATAATTTTCAGCAGTATGTGGTATAGTATAAGAAGGGACAACTTAAATAAAATTTTCACTTGATAGCCAGATGAAGGACATGCTGAGCAACAGAGACCGTGAGATATCTAGCTTATGTCGCCAGCTTGATACGTCCCACGTAGAGCTTGCAGAAACAGTAAGAATAAAGGAAATGGCTCTGAAAGAAAACAGACGATTGCAAGATGACTTAGCTACAATGGCCAGAGAAAACCAGGTATGAAGACTGTATGTAATACTGAAGTATTAAACTATTTATTGCTTGCTTACATATCGTGGTACATCAAAACTACTATATCCTCAATTTTGATTTGGTATGTTTAATTATTGGTATTTCTTGAACACTGGGATATTAAAAATGCCCAGGCAGAAGTTGTGAAAGTAATTACTTTAAATACTTCAGCGTAGTCAATACAGTCGGGGAGAAATAGACAAGCTTTCAGTTTAGTCACCCTTCCCTAGATTAAAAAAAAAAAATCTATATAAAATATATCTAGGACATAATTGTTTATACTATAATAAAATTATGTTAATTGGTTATATCACTTGGTAGTTGGTATTTAATTGTTAAAAATGGTGTTTTATTATCTGTGGAACGCAGATTATTGAGAGAGAGAGCAAGAAACCACAAAAGCAGGTATCAGGTTATTAGTCATAGAATCATAGTCAGGTGAAAGTGAGAGGGAGAGGGAGGAGATTGCTAGCACTTCTGAATTTCTTCTGGTGTATAGTGGTTCACTAGTTTCATCCATCTCGTTTCCATGAAGCATTGGATGTATTGAGTGAGGTATGCCGCGTTTTGAGATTAGAAAGTTTTGTAATGTAGATTTTAATGTTTGTGATCTGTGAGCCTTGGTAATGGTGGCTGTAAAGAGATATTGGCAGGTCTTTAGTATCTGGTTCTGGCAAGGTTAGTTTCCATTCATGTGCGTTGCTTTGCAGGAACGTTGCTTTCACTGATGAATTGGGAAAGGTTAATGCTGGGGGAGAAAATTTAAGAGGGATTAAAATCTACAAAACAGAGGGATTGAAGAAAACTTATTTTTAAGGTATGATAGTCCTGAATAGCCTGAATTTGCTTCCTGATTTCAGGAATGGATAAGGATGCACAGTCAATGGGAATAGGAGGGGTTCCCATTCCATTGTGTCAAGGTTGTCTGGGGTTTTTAGATGGTGAATTCAAAGGTGCCGTCTATTTCCCCGGAGAAATGTTCTTATTGGATTTGTCTTTGCATTGGTAAGGTAGGTGTCATGATGAGGTGGTATCTTAGAGTTCAGCTCTATATTGCAGCTTTTTTTCATGTGTCAGTTTTGGTTTTTGGGCAGATTCTCTTCAGGTGGTTTTTTTGACTGCTTGCAGAGTTTTATGTTATTTATTTTTATTTCTATTAGTTTTATATGATTTCATCTTTCCTTAGCTCTCTAGTAGTTTAGACTCATAATGTACCTCCTTGCTAACAGCTAGCCAGTCAGTAGATTTAGGCCAAAAAGCAGGTGGGAAGTGGGTTATGATTGCTCAGAGGACTCTGAGTTGGTTCATGTGTATTCCTGGTCAGCTTCCCAGTTGGGACTTATACAGTCCCTCTCAGCTGCTGATGGCTAAATACATTTCCTTGTAAAGTACATGCTATAAAGGCACAACTTAAACTTACATCAAAATCAAAGTTGAAATAAAATCTTTAATGCCTTGAGGAATTACCTAGTTCCGTAGGTATCATTGAATATTTTATTGAAAGATAAGCTATCTCAGTTGGTGGTGTAGATTAAATAAAAATTTTGCAAGACAGAAGTGGTTGAGAGATTCAGTAAATTAAACTGTTTGATTATCATCATTATTATTCTTGCGGCATCTTCATCTTGAGATGTTCTCCAGGGGTCCGCAAGTTAAACCAACCACTGGTGTGTAAGGCTTATTCTTTCAAGAGCATAAGGGGCTTGTATACATAGTATATGTTCATTTGCACTCTTCCCAATCATCGTGGCTCCGTCTCTTCTTTGGAATTCTCTGGGTCTGGGATCCTTGTCTTGGAGAGCCTGAAGTGCATTCAGTCTTGTTAATCCCTCACATAGTTTGAGGAATAATGAGTTGGTTTTGTGCACCAGCTGGTTACTGCTGACCAAAAGCCTCCCAACTTCAAGTGCATGACATGGATTTCCCTGTACAATACAATGCTCGTATGGACAATATATAACAAAAGTGTCCAGTATTTTATAGGGTAAGTAACAATATTTATTGGGCTAAACATTAGAAAGACTACGTAGAGAATATATAATTGTGATTTAAAGTTCTAGCCCAGAATTTTTTTGCAACTCGTTACATTCAAATTTCATAGCAAATGCGACTATTGCTGCTCATATAGAGACTCAAATGCCTTGTGTAATTTTGATGCTGAGGTACAAATGTTTGTTTGAATTCACTGTAAATGCCAACACTAAAAATAATCAGGGCCTTGTTAGCTAAACCATTTATTTCAATTCCCTTCAGTCAACCCGTCTGAGTCTGAAGCTAGAAAGCACAATATAGCAAGATGTTTTAAGTGATGTAGTACCCTCAATAGTTCTTGCAAAACCTGTGGTACAATACATGGATATATTGGATGTATTATTGAAATTAGTGATGCCATTCACAGGTATCTAATAAGATAAAATACTAAATATTATCATAATGTGATGACTAAGGCTTTCCCAGTGTGCTTGGGAAGGCTGCCACAGAGATAAGCAAACTGATTTAAACATATGCTAAAAAGGTACACAGTAAATAGGCTGCCGGTTAATGAATATTAATGTACTACAAAAAGCAGAAGAGAAAGAAATAAGGCAATTTCCTCTATTTCCCCCACATTTGACAGTGGGGATAGAAGATGATACTTGCCTTTTTGGATCTCTGAGCTAGAGGACACAAGGAAAGGTGAGACCTGAACCTGAGAGGGCCAGAGTTAGCAGTTCCAACATCTCAAACAAATTCCATGGTGCATTTTTAATGTCTAAATATGATCTTAATAATGCATTTAGTTATTTTATCTTGTAATTCTAGTTTAAAATAAACGTTCTTCTGTTATAAAGTTGACATTCTAGTGACACAAAACTTTCCTTCACTCAGGGATAGTGAATCTTAAGGCTAGAAAAATCCCAGCTCCCAAACATCTGTGTGTTGCATTTTCCAAAGATCAGTAGGGTGTGTCATCAGGGAAGCTGCAGATTTTATGAGCTGGTATGGTATTCATTGTTTTCTGTGATTATTCTTACCTGGAAAACTCTTTGGTGTATCTAAGATATTGGTGTCATGGTCTAACCCCAGCCAACAGCTGGGACCACACAGCTACTTGCTCACTCCCCGAGTTGGGATGGGGGAGAGAATCGGAAGAGTAAAAATGAGAAAAAACTCATGGGTGGAGATAAAGACAGTTTAATAAGTAAAGCAAAAGCTGCACATACAAGCAAAGCAGAACAAGGAATTCATTCCCTTCTTCCCATCAGCAGGCAGGTGTTCAGCCATCTCCAGGACAGCGGAGCTCCACCACATGTAACGGTTACTTGGGAAGACAAGCGGCATCACTCCAAATGTCCCCCCCTTCCTTCTTCTTCCCCCAGCTTTATATACTGAGCATGATGTCACATGGCATGGTGCTTAGAGATATGGGTTTTGTCAGAGTTATGTTGATGGTTGGACTAGACGATCTGAAAGGTCCCTTCCAACCTAGGCAATTCTATGATTCTGTATCCCTTTGGGCAGTTGGGGTCAGCTGTCCCAGCTGTGTCTCCTCCCAACTTTTTGTGCACCCCCAGCCCACTCGCTGCTGGGGCGGCGTGAGGAGCAGAAAAGGCCTTGAGTGCTCAGCAACAACCAAAACCATCAGTGCGCTGCCAACAGTGTTCCCATCCCAAACCCAAAACACAGCACTACACCAGCTGCTAGTGAGAAAGTCAACTCCATCTCAGCTGAAACCATGACGTAGGGGATATTTCTGAAACCTACATATTCAAAAGATCTTTGGCTAAATTACTTAGAATAGAATAAAATCTAGGGCACATGCAATTACTTTGGTTTAGACTGATATGGTAATAGATAGTGTGATTAATTTACTCTAATGCACTGTTTTGGCTTTATGTCATCTCTTCAGGCTATCAGTACTGACCTTGAACGTGCAATACGTGAAAAGGAAGAAATGAAAACCAGCGTTCATAATTATATAACTGAAGTTTCCAGAATTGAGAACTTGATGGCTTCAAAGGTAAAAGTATAATCTGTAGGCAGGCATTACAATATTCAATAAATCCATTGGCTTTATAGTATAACACATTCTCCTTAGGATACAATAAACAAATTAAGAAATGTATGGATTGGGTCCTGTTCTCCCTGCCTGTCCCATTTCCTTCTTTTATATTTTTTTTTCTTCTTTTCTCTGCAGTGTTTCAAGGTACTAGTGGATCCATATAAAGCCTTATTAGATCTGAAGCATGATAAATTCTGGCACATCACAATTTCATTGATTATGTTTCAGTTGGCCATAACAGTGGAGAACGCAAACAAATTGTGTTTGAATTGTGTTGTTTTGGTTTTTGAGTTTTGACAAGGCAACTAGTAAAATATCTGGTAATATTTCATGATTGTAGGCAACGAGCAGTTTATGTCATGGTTTTTAATATTTGACACTTTTTAAAAAGAGACATTTTATATGTGGTTCTGCAGAAAAGTGTAAAAATAGCACATTGGAATGTTTTCTGTATGAATGATAAGTTCAGAGTTTTTGCTCTACTGATAAAAAAGTGCCCTTGTTAAATGAATTTTATCCTGATACTTGGATTCAAAAGTGTGATGTGTGTGAATAAAGACTCATAATCATTTAAAACAAATAGAATTTATGGCAAGACATGAACTGGCAAATTTATTATGTGGCTTTGAATAAACAAGAATGAGTTCTGATCTGACTTTGACTTGCGTGTCTAGATGAATGCATGTAAATTCAATCGCTTTTTACAAGTAGAAACTGAAGCATAGAGAAAAAAATAAGGTCAGTAGTATGTTAGCTTAGAACTCTCAATTTAAAACACTTGAAGTTTAGTTTTTAAGAATTCTATAATATATCATAGGTCCAAAGCACTTCAGCTACAGATGTGGCCACATCTTTGGCAAATGAGAATCCAGTTGTGCAAGTCAGGTACCAAGAAGCTGTATATACAGCCATTGGCCATTGATGAAAGGTTGGTTTCAGGGATTTATCTCGTATTACATCCAGATGTTGCTTGTGGTGACAAGGATTTACTTTTCTGCACAGTGTTCACTTGCTTAATCATGAGTTTCTGTCTCCTAATGCCCCACCTCATTCTGTCTGCACCTTTCAAGTTCTCCAGGAAACACAGAAGAAATGTCAAAAACAGTAGCCTTCCTCATTAGATAAATCTGATTCATACTAACAACATGCTTATCCCATGTGCATTATACAAACAGGGGAAGAAGGGAATGGAGCTAAATAAAGAAGACAAATTAATCACTGTCTTATAACATGCACTTCCTGTCGGGCCAAATTAAAATTCACAGGCAACATTTGTGCTATCACTGCATAACTTGTAAGCACTAAAGCTTGTGGTTTTGTGCTTTTACGATAGACTGCTTAGGTTTATATGCTCGAATAGGTTATCAGTCTTACATATTTGTAAGAGCGCAGTAAGTAAAAGAGCTGAAAATGGACTCCTGCTGGAATGTCTTGGAAAGGGAAGCACTAAGATCAGTACATCTCAGTAACGTGACCCTTAACAATGCAGAGACATCCAAAATAACCCCTCTTGTGGGAGCCTTGAAGCTCATTAACAACTGCTAAATGTAAATACTTCCATTTAATAAAATTGAATGCCATTACTGTGTGTGTTTACTATTTGGACTTGCAAGAGGGATGGTGCCCTTTAGTAGTTGCCAGATAGTGGGACTGAGAAAATGGGGAAAGATCTACTTTCTTCTGAGAGAGAAAAAAAAAAAAGAAAAAGGAAAAAGATACTGTAGGGAGTAGGCATGAAGTAAGATCAAGCAACTTGAAGATACATTGATCATTATAGAGTGATTTACTGTTTCATCTAGGAAAAAGAAAACCAAGAATTGTTAGAGAAGTTCCGAATGCTCCATACGCAAGCTGAAGACTGGGAAATGAAGGCTCATCAAGCTGAAGGAGAAAACAGCTCAATACGACTTGAACTCCTTTCTGTAGATACAGATCGGAAACATCTTCAAGAGAGAGTAGAACTTCTGGAAAAAGAGATTCAAGAGGTAATAACTTGTGCAATGAAATTCTGTCAAGAAAAGTGAGATACATTCAAGTGTTTATTAAAAAAGTCATACTATTTTTAATGCTCCAATGGAAAATAATTCCTATGCATGAATGTTTCAAATGTGGAAGCTTGATTTTTTGAAACAGTAACTGATTTTGTTTACATGTGCTTTCCTTCTCCCTACCCTGCTTTCCCAAAATTAGAATCACAGCATAACTTTTAATACTTTTAGATCTATTCTGTTGGGTGATCATTACTATTATGTTATTGTCTCTGTAAGAACCTTTTGTTTAGTTGTTTCAAAATATTTGCGTATAGCTTTATGTGTATTTTGTCAGCTACCTTTATGAGTATTTTGTAAGCTTAGTTCTTACATTTCCTTGAAGTTTTGAATGAAGCATTTGCAGCATTGGTGGCTGGAGTAAAGGTAAAAATCTGGTGGCAGTAGTATTAGTCCAAATGCAGAATAAGGATTCTGTAATACTGAAACCTAGATCAGTAGCGTAGAAAATAATGAGGTTTATATTTTAGAAGCAATAGCTTCATGCAGATGAAGGTTTAGGGTATGATAGTTGTGGATTGACAATATTTTGTCTCATGCTTTTAATTAGCCAAAAAGCATTAGAGACTTTAATATTGTAAGCTTAGTAAAAAATAGATTACATTTTTGGGGTTTTAAGCTTTTAATTCTCTTCTGAAGGGAGCCTGAATCCAGCTTCATTCCACTCTTGTATAGTACTTGTATAATTCAAGATGGTGATCAAAAATTGCAAGATGGCTTATTAGTTGTTCTTAACTGTGATTTAGGGAGAGGAGAGGAAAGTAATACAAAATTAATTTGAAAGTGAAAGTTAATTTTGAAGGGAAAAGGAAGTATTAAAAAGGACTCTATTATCCAGCTGAGAACAGGTAACTCAACATTTAACACTGAAGGGGTATCTATATTTGTTTTTGTTTAGCATATTGTTGCACATCAAGCATATGAATCTCAGATCTCCTCCATTACAAAAAATATGGCCAAACTGGAAGAGGATATTAAATGTGCAAATCAGGATAAGTCTTCTGTGTTGGCGGACCTGGCTTCCGTGAGGGAACTCTGTGTGAAACTTGAGTCTAACAAAGAACTTTTATCTCGACAACTGACATCCAAAAGCATGGATTATGAAAGGGTAAGCAGCAAAGGCAAATTTAATTTGCTAGAACAAAATGTCTTCCTTTGCTTTTAGTGGTTTTTGGAGAAAAGAATAAATTACTTCTGAGAGCAAGGTAAGTTAATTTACATCACTAGTTTTGCATTTATATATAAATTATAGATTTGGGAGTATACAGATCCATATCTGTGGGTTTTGTACAAAAAGAGGGAGTTTCATTCATTATCACTACAAAATGCGGCAGCATTAGTTTTTCCTATACCACAGAGACAAATTATTTTTATTTGGTTTTATGTACTGTTTTTTAGTTTACTCAAATTTTCAACTTTTAGAAAAAGCGAATAGTGCACTTCTTATTTAGATATTAAAGACTTTTCCCTAATGGATTTTTTCAATTAAATTGAAATGTAGGTTCAGATGAAGTTCATTAAATATTTTGAAATAGTTTAAACAGTTCTAAATATCCATAATTTCTGAACTTTTTTCTTTACAGCTGATTGTTGTGTCATTACTTAGTGACTTGGTCAGGCTTTCTGTTACTGTAATATTCAAGACCTTAAGAACAGTAGTTCTTGTCTCCACAGAATTTGTTTATATTCATAGAACTGATCAGGAAAACAAGCATTCCTACATTTTCAGCAAAGGCCAAGAAGCTAATTGTGAGCTAACCTAGTCGAATAGAATGAAGTATAGTAAGTACTATTTTTGTACTTGTGCAAAAGCTTACTGCTGTTAAAAGCCAATGAGTGTTCTGGGTACTTATCTAAGAATTTCCAACACTCAGTAATCCAGCTCCCAGTAAAACATTTGACAGATGTACAGCTTGAATAGTTTTTAACTAAGTACAATTTTAAATAATTGTAGGCTTTAATTTGTTTTGTGAGCTTGGTTTCCTATTCATTTTTAGGAAACTTCCAATCATTTCAGTTTTTATAACAACTCTTCATGGAAGAGAACTCTGTGTGTTTGTAAATCAGTGTATTAATAATGTATAAAATTTGTGCCCTAGGTTCTAGGTGAATTAGAAGATATAAAATCAGAAGCAGAATTGCTGAAAAAGCAGTTATCCAGTGAGAGACTTACAGTTCAGAATCTTGAAACATTGCTGGCTACTAGTAGAGACAAAGAATTTCAGAACCATATAGCATCCCATGAGAAAGATTCCGAAATTCAGTTATTGAAAGACAAGCTAACACTCGCCGAGAGCAAACTGTAAGTTTTGACAGGTGTATGTATGTGTTACGTGGTTGTCACACAGAAGAAGTTTCTTTGTAAACGCTTGTTCACAAAGTCGAATTCTTGATGTTCACTATGGCTGAGCAAATTTTTGTGGCAATGTCTTTTAGCCTTTCATGGCAGCGTTTACTTAAAGTTTCAGTACAGATCTTTCATATCGCTTTCATTAATCAGCACTCTGGTGGACGTCAGTTTAGTACAAGCGGTAAACTTAAACAGGAGTTCCAAACAAAACCTACTCTAAAAGGAAGGAACGTCCTGCTGACTTTTCAGTGTCTTGGGAATAAGCACTCAGTTTCTTTCTGGATTTGTCCTCAGTTTGACTCCGGAAAGTTTACTTCATTTTCTGTGCTGGTCAGTCAGGCACAGGAGGCGATACCTTTCCTGAAGTGCACTTGTCTGATATAACTCTGCCATCTTTTCAGTGCAATCACTAAAACCTTTCCTTGTGAGCCGCTTGGTGGACATAACTACCTGATGGTGAAGTAGCTGATCTGTTGCAGACATTATTTCCACTACAGAACCAGCCAACCCATGACAACTTGTAAATTATTTTAGCTGTTGAGTTATGTGTGTGTATATATGCGTAGCAGTATGATTTGGATATTTAACCTTTGCATCAGTGTGTATCAATTCTCAAAATATATAACCACCTCTCTCAGGTTCTGATTTTCTTCTTAGCTTCAGGAAGCAATCTAATTCAACTCTGCTTTTTAAGCAAAACATCCTGTTTTTATTTGGCTTTGAAGGGCTTAACTGTGAGCTTAATTATTAAGAGAACACAAATTTTCTTAGTTTTGAAGTATGTTTTATGTTCTTATATTGGAGATTATTCTGAAGTCCTGACTCCGTTGGAACAGTGTGGATTCATCAAGCGTCTGAAAGCAAATTGAAAGTAAAATTTTAATGTGTATACTGCTCACAAAAAAAATACTAAGTAGATTAAAACCATGGTAAATACGAATTGCTTACCTACTGAAGATGCCTGTTGTCCTTACTTTGATTAAAGTACGAATCACTTCCATAATAAATAGTGAAGTCATAGTGCTTTAAAAAAGCAAAAGTACTTTTGCTGCTATTAACTGTTAAGGAAAAAGTCTTGTACCATTTATTGTTCCTTTGAACTATAAACGTAAACTGACAGCTACGCTAGATGTGGCCAGCAATTTCCATTATAGCTAACTGCAACTTCTTACGCTGTGCATCTGCCCAGAGTAGAAATGACTTTTTAGCACTCTTACAGAAGAAAGACTGATCTGTTTGGAACAATGAAGTTAAGGGGGTGGAAAACTTTGTGTATATGAAACTCGTGTACAAGAGAAGTGGGGGATTTAAAAAATTTTCTTCATGATACGGAGTGAGGAATTTGAAGTTTCTATGACACCTGTCATCATGAGATGGTAATTCTTCTGGGGATACATTAACCAGTGACTGTCCTGGTATCTCTGCATTAAATAGCAAGAAGGAGGAGTAGCAGCTGAATGTAGATGGTGGTGAAGAATAAAGTCAAGGTAGAATTTCAGAAAAAGAAAACAAGGTACACCCACTTAGTAAACACTGAGGCAGGGAGAGAAAGGAAATGTATGGAAGGTAAAAGGACAGATAATGCTTCCCTATGAGATACAGAATGTAGCATACCTAAACTGTTAAAAGCTGTCTGTAACTTGGTGATGCAAATGTGCAAGGAAAATGCTTTTGGTTGATTTACGTAAAGGCTCCATCTTACCGCTGACAATGGTCCACCCCAAGTAGCAGTGACCTCAATGAATCTGTAGATGACAACACTATTAATCGCCCCTGTGCAACTCATTGCTTTATGTTTTAGAATTGCTGAGGTTTGTTTACTTGGGGAAAAAAAAGTTAATTGCATACAAAGAACATAAGCTAATGGAATGTCCCAACAATGAAATTAAATGTGAAAGTTACAGTTTGCCCCCCAGACCCACCCCCCAAACCACTCACACACACACCTCCACCCTGCCCCCCAAAAAAAAAAGAAAGAAGGGGGGTTTCATCGAACTTTAATTTCCACTTACTTGCATACAAACATTATAAAACTGTTTAAGTGACTTCATAGTAATTTTTTTCCACAATTTTTCTTCTGCACACATTGTAGGTGGGATATTGCAGGAAGAAGGAAAATATCCTCTTGGAGGAATAGTAGCTATTCTATTGAGTTGTTTGCCTCTTTTTATCTCAAAGGTTCTGCATGTTGCTAGGCAAATGTTCGGGTGGGAGAACTAGTTGTATATACCTTATATTTTACTGTTCTGTTTGTAGTAGTTGCAGTCTAAAGAACAGGAACTTTAAATGCTCCCGGCTGTGACTGAAATATGTGACAATTACGTTTGTGTCTTGCAAAATAAAAATGATAGTACAGTAAATGAGATCTTGAGGCTCTACAGTGATTAAGTATTAAATAAACAGAGAATATTGAATAGCTAACTACTTGTTGAGATCTATCTCTGTCTACTGTGAAAGAGCCAGATGTCCTTTGAAAAAATAGTGTATCGTCATGTAATCTCATTATATGATGATTACTGTGCATAGGGGTTCCAAATTAAAATGTTTCTTACTTTTTGACTGATTTACTTCATGATCTTAATTTTGTTTAAATGTCATTGATGTGGAATAACCTCAGAACTCACAAAACTGTTTGCTTTCTTTCTTTATTTTACAATAATGATATTGGGCCCTGAATCCTTACCTCCATCCTGAAAGCATATGCCTGTCTCTGAAGGAATTAGAATAAGATACCATCGAAAGCCGGTCCTCTTGTCTTCTGCATCTGTTCTCAACATACTGGATCAAGATACCATTCTAGGAGT
Source organism: Dromas ardeola (assembly GCA_013398915.1). NCBI lineage: Eukaryota > Metazoa > Chordata > Aves > Charadriiformes > Dromadidae > Dromas > Dromas ardeola. The sequence goes on along the minus strand of VYZM01016405.1, from coordinate 602,475 downwards.
TTTACTGATGAATAGGGAACACAGGAAAAATACTCTGCACTTCTTTTTGGATCAAATCTCTTGAGTAGTGTGCATCTTCCTGGAGTCAGAGACCAGCAGGTGCCAGACAGGATGTCTGTGACTGAGCTAAGAGTCGGACTCGTTGTTCAGAATTCAAGTCCAGTGCTTTAGCAATAAACTAGTACATATTTGCTTCTCCAGAAGTGACTTTTGGGCACTACACCTGATATTGGCTTTGAAGACTCTATGGAATGACATAGCTGTCTAGACTCTGGTTTATTCAACTTATTTTACACTTAATGATTTTTTTTTTTGCTTGCTTTATAATGCAACTAATGGTGTTTTGCAGCCAAGCATTGAGTTGTCCAAACTGATGATTTGCTAAGAAGTATATTTAATTATAGTACTCAAGATTTTCAAGGCTGCTTTTTATTTTGACTCTTGCAGTTGAAACAGTTGGGCCCAAACACCAAGTGTGTAGTTGAAAAGTGTTGTGGATTGACCCTGTATGGACGCTGGAGAAATAAAAACTAAATCTTAAAACACCTTCCCCCGACCCCTCCCTTCTTCCTGGGCTCAACTTCACTCCCAATTTCTCTACCTCCTCCCCGAGCAGCGCATGGGAACGGGGAATGGGAGTTGTGGTCAGTTCATCACATGTTGTGTCTGATGGTCCTTCCTCCTCAGGGGGAAGACTCCTCACACTCTTCCCTTGCTCCAGCATGGGGTCCCTCCCACGGGAGTCAGTCCTCCATGAACTTCTCCAAAGTGAGTCCTTCCCACAGGCTGCAGTTCTCCATGAACCACTCCAGCCTAGCTCCCTTCCACGGGGTGCAGTCCTTCAGGAACAGACTGCTCCAGCATGGGTTCCCCATGGGGTCACAAGTCCTGCCAGCAAGCCTGCTCCAGCGCAGGCTCTTCTATCCATGGGGCCAGAGGTCCTGCCAGGAGTCTGCTCCAGCACGGGCTTTCCATGGGGTCACAGCCTCCTTCAGGGCATCCACCTGCTCCAGCGTGGGGTCCTCCACAGGCTGCAGGTGGATATCTGTTCCACCCTGGACCTTCATGGGCTGCAGGGGGACAGACTGCCTCACCGTGGTCTTCACCATGGGCTGCAGGGGAATCTGGCGCCTGGAGCACCTCCTCCCGCTCCTTCTTCATTGACCTTGGTGTCTGCAGAGATGTTCCTCTCACATATTCTCACTTCTCACTTCTCTCTCTGGCTGCATTGCTGTTGCGCAGGTTTCCCCCCCCACCTTCTTAACTGTTATCCCAGAGGCGCCACCACCGTCGCTGATGGTCTCGGCTTTGGCCAGCAGTGGATCTGTCTTGGAACTGGCTGGTGTTGGCTCTGTCTGACCTGGGGGAAGCTTCTGGCAGCTTCTCACAGAAGCCTCACCTGTAGCACCCCCCGCTAACATAAAACTTTCCCATGCAAACCCAGTACAAGCTTTCAGACTCTGGGGTTTGCTGGTCTGAGCTTGCATTAATACAGCTTTTACTTAGATTTGATTCATTTCTAGCCAGATAGTTACAGCCTACTTGATATAAGTTTTACTGAAGCCATATCTGTTATATTTGTATTTTTTTGTGGGTAGTTACTGCTTTTTTCTTTTTAAATGTACCCATAAAGACCATTTTGCATTGCAACAGAGGATAGTAAATCAATAAATTAATGATTTAATTGGTTTGTCTGTTTTTATAAAACATGTTTATGTTTACCTTTGTCTGAAAAAGAACATGGTGTATTGTAGTAAGAGGCTTGCCAGCTTCTCACTTCTTTCTCACCTTAGGTTCTTCCAGAAACATTCTGTTGCATTCACTTGGTTCTCGCTGCTTCTAATTTGTCTTTGATTTGGCCTGTGTGAAACAACGTGTTCAGTATCTATTTTTGTTTTATCTTGCTGTAATTTGTCTAAGCTCCTAGCTGATGGTGTTCAAAGAAAACTTTGTTGCTTCTTGTGATTTTTTTTTTTTAGAAGCAGCTATAACAGAGAGGTTCCCATACTTCGAAGTAAAGCTGCACAGCTGCAGACTGACTGTGATGTTTTAAAAAGGCAACTGACAACTGAACGATTTGAACGGTAAGATGCTCTTTTTTCGGTGAGGTGACTCTTCTCATTTCTTCTTTCTCACTTTTAAAACTGTTGCTTTTTTCCAGTACTGAGGAACTTTAATGGGAAATCATGTTCCTATTGTCATGCAAAATCTAGTATTCTCATCTTGAAATCTGCTTAATTAAAAAAAGAAAAAAACACACGTTTTCTGAATTCCCTCGTAAATTTTGTGAGTTTGCCATTGCATCAAAAAAAAAAAAATGAAATGCCTTTTCATGGCAAGAAGAAGAAAGTTGAGTGAGATTACAAGAAAACAAGGCTCTTTGCGAAGTATTGTGAAAATCACCAAGTGAAAATATGGTGGAAAAAAAGTTAAGTTTTCTTCCTTTAACATCCTGCAGTCTCATGTGAGTGTCATGTAACTGAAATTACTGTCTGTTGGTAGAGAGCGTGCAATTCAGGAAATGCGTCGACACGGACTCTCCACATCATCATTACGTGCTTCACCTCCTCTCAGCTCAACATTGAGGTCTCCCTCACACTCACCAGAACGTACCATTGTAAGGACACCTGATCAACCAGCAGCGGAAAAGTAAGCGATTTGATTTTAGCAGATTGTTTCTGTTTAAGAGTTAGGTTTAAACTGTTTCTAAATTATACTTTTTTAATCATATGAAATTCTTACACGCTTTAGGTGATGCTAAGTTCTTCTGTTGTTGACTCTCCTACTATAAAATATTGATTGGAAATGATAGATGCAAAGTGCTCTCCAAAGACCATATAATGTAGTGGATTCCCATTCCTGGTTTTGTTAATGGCCTTGCACCAGCTGACAACTTCCAAATACAGATTGCCTGCTTATTATTGCCATTAATTATATCCAAATATGTATTGCCAATTTATTAATGTTAATAGTTATATCCAAACAACAAAAGATTCATATTAAGAGTAACACCATGAAATTCTCTCAAGTACAGCAGCGAAGGAAAAGCACTCCGAAGGAAAAGCACTCCATAGGAGAGGGTCCAACTAAAATACACTTGAGCCCTCCACACTGGATGAAACTGTCTCCAAAACAAGTGCATAAAAATTATTAATGCATTTTTCATTGTTAGTGCTTGAATGCTATGAATGTCTTAATATCGTGGTCACGCGAGTCCATGAAACAGAAATCAAACTCAGTCTCTCACCTGTTCATTTTCACTGACGTTTTTATTTTTTCAGAGATCATGGTTGCTTTAGATGACGTCTGTTATGTGTTTACAGGCCTGATTATTGACTTTATATCCTGCCTGTCCTATACTGCATAATAAATCGCAGTGAAGAGCGGGAGGACAGGGAGAGATAAACAGTGATTGTTTTAGGAAATATGTATGCTATAAGAGCTATATAGTATACCATAACAGCTCATGAATCTAACTATCAACTGCTTAACTCCAAGAAACAGAATTCCAAACTGATAAGATTCTAAACTTTATTTTTGTTGGTAATTACGTATTGCTTGTTCTTAAGCTTAGTTTTGTTAACAAAAACACAGGTTTTCTGCGAATCAAGGTTGGCATGGCATGATACACATTGTCAGCAAATTTTCTTCTGAGAGTTTTTGGACAAAGCAAAAAAGAAAAGGAAACTGTAGCAAATGAGATATTGATAGTGGGGATGAAACAGTGGTTATGACTTGCTTTACTGGTGAGCCGTTAGGCGAACACTGTTATATTGCAAATCAACATTTTGATTGAGGTGATGATAGGTGATATGTTTCTGAGAATTAGTATCATCAGTAGAGAATTGTCTTCAGACTTCCTTACTTTACGCTGAGTCCCAAGAGCAATAAATACATGTATATATCTGTACTTGAAGAATACCATGTAGTGAACTATTTTTATCCTCTTATTTGCATTTAGTTTTAACAATGTTTAGTTTTAACAATGACAGCTCTGTACCATCTCTTATCAGAAAATACGCCATTTTCATGAAGTATGTATTTTTAAATAAAGTGGTTTTTAACAACTGAATTCATATGCACTTTAATTTTTTTATTATCTTGCCTTTTAAAACTATCAATGGATTATTACATTAGAATGATCTCGGTAGTACTATCGCCATCTTTTACCCTACTTATTTATTCCTTCCTGGGAGCTTACCACAGTAAAGTGTACTCTGCAGTCACTGTTCTGTAGTGTTACGACTGTCTTTTTCTCTAATCTGATTTAATCTTCTCAAGACACTTTCTCTTCCTCCTCGTCTCACGTTTAATTTGTTAAGCATTTGAGCAATGAGTGAATGAACTGAATGTAGAGTTTTAGATAATGTGCTAATAGTTGATATTCAAGAATAACAGAGGAGAATATGAGGATGCTAAATGTAATTATTACTTTTTATCCTGATTTTCATTAGTAAAATATAATAGGTAGCGTTATTTTAAAATGTTTTTTCTTTCTCCATCAGAAATGTGAGCTTCAAGGAATAACCAGCACTTGAGCAACTGAAGCATTACCTTGTTACAAGGACTTTTTTTTGAAAATTACGAAGGCTGATGTGTATTCTACCTCGGTTTTCTTCAAATCGGTGATTACCTTTGGAATTTCTGAGAACCTGTGAAGTAATCAACTTTGCAAAATTCTACTTTCCCAACTGGCTGGAATGACTAGGTTTTTCCTGGCTGTTTGATGGGGTTTGTATCAAGGCTGGCTAAGTTTTGTTACTATTTTGCAAACATAGTAATTATAAGAAGGAAACAAGTACTTGATATGACAATCTCTTGTTTTAATCTCGTTATTTTATTTCTGTTTGCTTATCTCGTATGGTTACAGAAGTTTGTTCATCTTAGTGTGAGCTAACATAGGAGAATAACATACAAGATTGTTTTAAAAATGCTGAACCAGTGTATGTTTTATACTCATGACAATTCCTTGTATTAGGGCTTTTAATGAGCGTTTTCTGTTGACATGTCATCCTTCATGGTATTTAAAAGTATGGATTATCTATTTTGTGAATGCGTTTTGTTAATTTTCTTAATAAAAAAATATATCGTTATTCTTTATTAATACTTTTGTCATTTAATGACTGTTCATCTTCTTTTGTTTAATCTTCATGTGAAGCTGCATTTTAAATACTATGCCAATATTAAATAAAAAGTGAAGAGAAAAACGGTATTTTTAAAGATGTATTGAAATCCTTTAAATACTATAAAATTAATTCTAAAGTAGGTTATATTCAAATTTTTGAATCATATCTGGAGACAATTTTCAAATTTGGGGTTTAAAAGATCCGAACAAATCCTGGAATCCTTCACACAGTTGAGTTCAAGCTGTTGGAGAGGTGACAAAGGCCTTTAATTTGTGACACACATATTAGGTAAATGGAGTAAGAACTAATTTTTAAAATATGGGGTGTATTTAGCAGAGGAGCATTTCAAATTTAGGCTGTGAAGTAAGATGCGATTAGGAATTACAATCTTATGATATGTTTTTGAAGTCCATCTATACGGGTAATTGTATATCAAATAATTCTTCTACTCAAGAACATACAGTTTTCTAATAATTACAGGCCATTCAGGTTGGCATGATGTGTATTCCTAGGTATGGTGCAGAGGACTAGAAGTGGGCGGATGTGTTGTTGTACATCCTTGCACTGGCCAACAGGCAGCGTTCTGCTTGCCTAATGTTGAATAAAAATCCCCTGTGATCACCAGCTAACATTACAAGCATCTCTAAGGTGTAAACACTATATTAAATGACATGGAAAAATATTTTTTTTCTTTTTTTTTTCTTTTAGATTTTGTCTATTTTGCACTAAGATTGTTACAGTTATAAATTATAAAGAATAGTGTGTTAACGGAAAAACTGTCTCATATATTCATAGATAAATAATTGCTGCTGCAGGCTATATAGTTATATTTTATTTTTCATATATTGCATTTTGTCAGTTTTGTTATTTAATATATGTCTATATGTATTAAATTTTACTAATTAAAACAACTTAGAACACCCATTCAGAAATGCCTGAAAATACTTGTACCACATCGGGCTTCTGAGCCATTGGAAGGAATTGTTTCTTTAAAGTGGGTGCATCTCATATTTTTTACTTTTTAGCTCTCTCATTTGCCAGTTACAGGAATGGGGAGATCGTCATCTCTAAATGTCGCTTAGGTATTGATGCTGTCCGTAATTAAGTCAGTAGTTTCCATTGATGCTAATTGACATTAATTATTCAGGATGAAGCAGTTCAATAAGAATGAAAAAATAACTCATTTTCTGCTCTTCAGTGGTGCCTTTTAAATGTATTCTTTTGTATATAAACCCTTCTAAATTGGAATCTGAATTAAAAAAAGAGCAAGCGTTCCATTTTGTTGAAAATGCTGTATTTCATCATACGAAAAAAATGGGTATTTTTGACATTACAATTAAAACCATAACACTTCAATTACTATTAATTCTTACATGAATATCAATTAGGAAGAATTAGTGGATCGTTGAGCACAGGTCGTGTAATAAAATGAGTATCATTTTGATGACCAAAGCCTGAGCAGTTCTCTAAAACATTCCTAATATGCAGGCTATAGTAGAGCTGGTATTTTGCCTTCTCTTACTATTATTTTATATACATTTTTGTAAGCAAGTAGAATAAAAGAAAAGTAATAGTTACACAACTTCACTTTAAAATCAAGTATTTCATTTCATGAAGTACAAAGCAAGCACAAATTTGTGGAAGGTTTAAATCTGTGGACTACCAAACACGTCATGTATGGAACCAGCCTTATGTGAGTCGGGATGTTACTGTGACCCTCCTGGACTCCGCTCCAAGAAGCTGCTGTGCTGCCCTCACCTTCTGGAAGACGAAAAGACCATGGAAGCCTCATGACCTGCTTTAGTCCTCAGCTGGGGTGAGTTGGAAGTAAAGTGAGGCAGACGTTAAGTCATAGGAAAATTCTGAATACTTGAGGAGTTTGTCGTCTGTTGTTACCTGCAATCGGAGATGGGGGAAAATAATAGAGGTGAAACAATAATTGTCGGCGATGTTTCTCTACAAAACAAGAAAGTGTATTGTCAGAAGCAGAGGAATCTCGAGAGAATAGAAGGACAGTTTTTATCAATTTATTAAAACCTAAATTGATCAATTAAACTTACCATAATGCGTTTTTAAGAAATTCTTAGGATTTCTTTTTTTTTGGTCTTACAGTATGTCCCTAAAATTTAGATAATTAACCTAAAGTCAAATAAGCAATTTAATGTTCAGCTGGAAAAAAAAAATTGTTCTTTTTTTTGTTAGCCTAAATCTGAGAAACACTGAGAATTCTATGCGGTGCCAATTAAAAAAGGTTAAGATTAGGGCTTCAGACTTTCAATTTAGAATGTTTTATACAGAAATGGGTGCACATGTGGCAAGCCTGACCTATTCCCAGGCTGTTATTCCTAAATGAAACCATGTGACCACAGACTTCGGGGTTTTTTTTTAATTGATTCTTTGGGACAGAATTTTATAGTTCCTCTTTTTCTCTGCTAACAATGTAAGAAACCACTTGTGTGCAGTTTTGGTACCCTAGTCTTTTAGCTGTATGTATCCAGGCATTCTGTTTTTATTTCATCCTCTGACCCTTCTTGAGCAATGTGATTGTAATAGCTGCAGCGGTATTAATAGCTGGACCTAAAGTCTTACCGTTCATTCTCCAGTATAATTATCTTGTCAGCCAAAGGGGGAAACAGAGGAAGCCTGAAACACCTGATGGGTGGGAGTTAAAAGATCGAGACAGTCTCTTCTCAGTGGTATCCAGGGAAGGTACAAAACACAATGGGCACAAATTGAAAAACAGGGAATTCCATTTAAACATACCAAAAAATGCTTTTTTTTCCATGAAGGTGGTGAGCGGAACAGGCTGCCCGGAGAGATTGTGGAGTCCCCATCTGGGTTGGTATTCAAGACTTGGTGGGACACAGTCCTGGTGTAGCTGACCCCGCTTTGAGCAGGGGGTTGGACTAGATGGTCTCCAGAAAGGCAACAATTCTGTGACTGGGAAATTTTCATAACAGCAGTGTGATTAGGTAAGTACCCATCCAGCTGTAGTGGTATTGTCCCTAATTATCTATATTATAATCTTTGACTTTTTTTAAAATTATGAGTATAAAAATAATTGCATTGCCGTTGTTTTGTCTCAATATTAGATTTATCTACATTGGATGGTGAGTTTTGGAATTTATCGCACAACGGTTGCCTATCACACCTGTGCGTGCTGCTTGCTCAGCATCACCCCGGCAGAGCTGCTCCACCAGGTTTGTCAGCGGCGTGTTCTTTACCATTTCACAGTGACGGTGCGGGAATTAGACTCTTTGCTTAAACTAACTAGAGTGGCATGACGGCAAATGGAAGAAAGTGGGGAAAAAATGAGAATGTCAGTGGCGGCTTCTGCTCGTTTTTAATACTGCTGAGCGGGGAGGGCCGTATTTTCCGGAATGCGAGCACAGAACTGAGTTGCAGCGTGGTTAGTCAGCCGTGAGCAAGCCAAGGTCTGCAGGAGCAGATACTGCTCTTCGGGGGGGATTTTCATTGAGCCTAGAAGCCCGAAGGAGCACGTTGACATCTGAGCTTGGTTTTACTTGAAAAGAGATGTGTGGGTTACTGGACTATAGCTGCGTGTGCAAGCTTTATCTGTACCCATTTGCCTTGCATAAATGCATAAATAAAAGATACTGAATGGGAGGTTAGATGCCGGCTTGCTCCTTGCTTTTAAATGGTGTACTTGTGCCACCTGGTGGACCCGTGTCTTTTCTAGCGGTCATGGCACATACAGAACAGGTTCGGGTTTCTCCACAGAAATTCTGGATACATCTAATAAACTCAAAGTGAAAGAATTACTAATAAAGTCACGTGTTCCTGAAGCCCATCTACCACTTTGCTAGTGAGGTCTGTGATTGCATCACTTTCCAGAAAGTGTTTTAGGAAAAAAATACCTCACTTTAGCATATTTTCTCTTCCAGGAAAGTGCAGAGATTGACCTTTGGCAACAACGGTCTGATGTGATTGAGCAATGTGACTGATCGGAAGGAACTGGTGAAGGCAGGATTCACCTCTTTTCTGGTGGCTACTTTTGAAGTTTTCTATCGGTACCACCCAATTCTACTGCCTAAAAATGCGTAAGTGCAGTGACAGCAGCAAAGTAAAACACAGCAAAACTCCTGAATCTTTCAAAGGAGCGCTGCAAATTTCAGCTGTGGTCATTAAGGTGGTTTGCATCTGTTTATTTTGGATATATATACACGTATGTAATTGCTAATGTAAAGATAGCAGTCAATATACTTCACAGCCCCACAAATACTAGAGCTGGTGCATGGCCTTCATTTCTGGTTTATCTGTGCCCTGTCTACCATGGCTTTAGCCATGGAGAGGCTGAAAAGGGCACAGACTGCCCCTCTCATGGCTTGTTTCATCTCTAGAACACTGCAGATGAAAAAGTGATTTCCAGCAATTAATTAATATTTCTTCCAGAGTCATATAGCTAGGGGTTTTTCACAAATACCACTTCTGACTCAGGAATTCACTGAGCTGCAAATCAGTAAGGAGGGGGAGAGTACCAGTAAATGCTTGCTTGAGCTTATATTATTCCTTTAAACTGTCCAGTATTGGGCACAAAGACCAAAAAAAATATGTGAGATGGCTCTTTGGTCTGCCCCAGCATCGGTGTTATTTTTCTGTAAGACCCCGTTCCTCTTAAGAACGGCAGAAGGACCACTTCTGACTAGGCCAAAAAGTTAAGGACCAGGCAGGGACCAAAGCTGAATGGCCTTTTTGTCCAGGGAGCGTCTGAAGCTGGAGAGCTGGCTGGCAAAACACGTCAGTGTGGCAGATCATGAATCACATAATCAATTTTGGCTCAAAAAGTGGCAGAGCAGGGATGGAACTGAGTACAGCATCTGATTTTACTGTGTTCTCCTTGGGGAAACTGGGGGAACCAGTGTCTAGCACTGGTAAAATCTTGATGTGGATGACTGAAGTGAAAGAATGGGGCCCGAGCAGAGCCGATACAAACGCCGGATTTATGGATGTGGGAAAGAAGGGCGGCTGTTCTCTGCGCTGCTGTGTTGGGGAATGGCTGATTTTGGTTTTGTTTCTTGTAGTTCCATTTTTCAGTAAATGAAGGGGATAAAAATTTGTCTGTTTTTTTTAGGTGCTGGATTCAGACTTTGGTTTTGCTGTGAGATGAGAACAAATCGGGGTTCAGAGCCGGGGTGCAGCCGGGGATGCGGATCTCTGTGCAACGGGTGGAGGGGTACTAAAGGGTGCAAAGATCGGCGGGATCCCGCTGAATCCGGCTAAATCCAGCCTCACCCCTTCCTCCGCTGCCTGGAGGGCGAAGGCAGGGAGCCGGCAGAGGCTGGGGCTGGGAGCCGGGGCGCTGCGGGGCGCCCGTGAGCGGCGGCGGCCGCGCTTCCATGGGGCGGGGGCGGCATCCCACGGGCTGGGCGGCATCCCAGGGATGCAGGAGCCGCCGGGCTCTTCCCTTCTGGCAGCACGGAGAGGGAGAACAGGTAGGAAGGACCATTCCCCACCCCACCCCCCCACCTCCTCCCCT
>VYZM01016405.1:528618-591519 GCA_013398915.1 Dromas ardeola | reverse complement strand
GGTGGTACTTCATTCAATGGCTGGGCTGGTCCTTTCGAACCCCTTCTATTTTTCCTTTGTTAGCGTTTTCCCGGGGAATCCTGTATTTTGTGCTTTGCTGGAAAGCAGGAGCTGTCAGAAAGATGACTTTGTTTCCCACGATGCTTCTCCAGAGCAGCGTTGCTTTGTTTAAGCTCCCGTAAGCCATTTATCATAGAACTGCCATCGCCTTGTAATGAGCTATGAAATCTGCTGCTTTTCACGGTTGAAAGGCAGTGGTACAATCCGTTTCTTACCCTTCCCTTAGGATCCGGGGCAGGTAAGCTAGAGGTAATATTATTTTGCATGGGAAATTGTTTTCCAGAATCTTTTCAGTTAAAAAAAAAAAACCCACGTCTATTTTAGAGATAGAAATACGAGTTACACAAATCTTTCCTATGTCATTAAGAGATTTTTGATGAATGAGGGTCTGTTGGTTTGTTTGTTTTTTTTTAATTAATTTTGCTGGTATTAACGTGAGTCAATTAACAAATCTGCTTCTCTGTAGTTGTAGTAGGCAAAACATTATTGTGTCTCTGCTCTGTTGTTTTAAGTGTAAAAAAGCCCAGTTAGAAACACAGTTCAAGGGGTAAAGAGAGACCTGGAAACCACAACTGTGCATCCTGAAAATTTAATATGCCTGACAATGATGGCACTGAAAGTGATCCGCTCCTGGGTGCGTGGGGGATGGGGGCAGGGAGAAAGGGAAGAGTAATTTACAACTACAGGCCTAATAATAGATATTGTGTCGATAATAGATGTATAGATAATATCATTCATTATATTCCCAAACAGATTTTCTGTACATAAAGTGTATAGCAATTGTGTGAGCAGAGCTCTTTTCTTAGAATCCGAGCTGTTTCAGCCACCCGACAGCAGTAACGTGTATCAGGTCCTATATTTTAACAGATTAAAGATGATAAATTGGAGTCAGAAATGACTTCTACTTGTTGTTTAGTAATGCACGCTCAAGAAATTCCCCTCACCAAAATAATCCTAATTGCACCTTGCGTAGACAATTAAATCTTTTAACTGTATCAAAACATTAATCAGTGGGTATAAATATTATTGTGAATCTCTTCAATGAAGTCATTGATATTTTTTAATATAGGCGGTAATTAGCAGTTCTGCATATAACTTACTTTATGTGGTTTGAATCCAGGTGAGGAATTCATCAAATTAACAAATCCAAGACTTCCTTGGCTGCAATCAATTTATCAGATTAGAGGTTGTGTTTGGTTTTGAATATTTGATTTCAACAATGAGCTTGAATTTAACACTGTGAAGTGTATCAAAACTTTATATGAAAGTGATTTGTATATTTATTTATGTCCCAATTTAATGGTAATTAGAAGAATTACCCTGAAATCTTTATTAATAAATATGGCACGTAGCAAAGAGATTGTTGCTGATTGTTATTGGGTCTTTTTTCTCCAATAGGAAAATGTATCTCAGAGCATCCTGTTCTAAAATTAAGGACCCTTTTCAAACATCCATTTGGGTAATCCTGCATTGTAGAGAGAATTGCTTAACACTTGTGAGCAATGATTGTTTTTTCCTGTATGCTGTATAACGGGATTTTTAAAACTATACTGGTAGCAAACACAGCTGGTGTAAAGAATGAATGTCTTCCTGTGTTCTCTGCTAAGTTGTTGACTTTTTTCTTTCTTTTTTTTTTTATAAGTTTGTTCCTTATAGGTCTTATTTTGTTCTTTTGTCTTGTGAGGTTATGCAGGCTGTGGCACTAGTGAACTGGTAACGCGTTAGGTAAAATCTTTTTTATTTTTTTTTTTAACATCCAGTTCCTGAAAACTTAAATGAAATATATTTCCTTTAAAAAGGGCCTGTTACTTTGACAATAATATTTCATTTTAATTGCAGATACTAAACAGCAGCCTTTTTAGTTTCACCCTTCTGATTACAGTAATAAGAATAACTTTTGCGGTTTCTTCTGCTTTGCCTCTTAGCCACTCTGAATACTGTTTTGCCAGGTATCTCAGTCACTGAAAATTGATATATCTGTATGAGTAATGTAGCTTAGGGTTATTTCAATATATTACTTCTGTAGATGTGTCAGGTAAGCTCTTCTAAAGTGAGAAATACATGGCATAATAAGTGTTGACTGAAATGTGATGATGAGTTTATGAATATGAATATATTTGGTTGTTGTTTTACAGTGAAGTGTAACATAAACAGAATTTTTATATAGACAGTGTAAGCTTAAATGGCTGTGTTTCGTCTTCTTTTCCTCACAAGCCAAGAGAAGAAAAAGATAATTTTTTGTTTGTATTCTGAATTATTCATATTTGAAAATCGCTGAGTCTGACTGTTGGGAGGGATTTCTTTTTTTTTCCTCACACAAAATCAATGACAGTCTTTATTCCACAAAGGCCCAAATAAGGGAGTTATAGCAAATATGGATAAGCCTACTACTGGCATGTTAGAAAAGTACAGTCAATTTCTTTAGAGTCAAGAGTCTCAGGGCAATGTAGTTGCGTAAGAGCTTCCATCAGCGTGATGTAAGTGTGGAGATCCTCTAAACACCCATATATTGTCATTAAACCCATGTATTTGAATAAGATTTAATACAGTTGTGTGAAATGCACATTAGAATAGAATTCATTGGTTTTGAATAATGTGATAGAAGGCGACCTAAAGTTACAATGTTAACTTTAATTACATTAGTGCTTCCACTGGAGGGGCCAAATTCTATTTTTTTTTTTTTAATCTATTATTCAAATTAACTAGTGATGGATAAAAAGTGTGTTTGTTTCCATGGGGACTCTGAGTTCTGTCTTTAGGAAACAATGAGTTGTTGTGTAGACCTTACGCTTATTGTTTCCCATCACTTCCTGAAGGGACTCTCACTCCTTTTTGATTCTCCGTGTTGCATATCACACAATTTCTTTGTTTAAGAACTAAAATATATTTTGTCAAAGGGTACAGCAGTTACTCATACTTTACATTCAACATTTACACTTGTATTGATGAAGTCTTGCAAGGAAATCAAATTGACTTGTAACAAATAATTTTTAATTAATACTGTTCAAGACACAGGGTGTCACATGGGCTGAATTACAGTGATTTGTTAATTAAGTTTGGAGGGAAGGAAAATGTAAAGATCTTGCTGCAGATTATCCTGGCTAAATGGCTTATGCTGCAGTTCCGCAACACATTAAGGGGAGATGATTCAGTTGCTGCTATAAATGTATGAAGGACATCAATATATTTTTAAACACAGTTCAGTTTCTCCTTTGTATATGCATGCTGTATGCCAAATTACAGAAATACAAGTTTCATGCCTCCAACAAGGCCATTTAAGAAAATACTGTCATGGTCAGCTTGTCTTAATTCATGGGACAGAGCGATGTAGCTAAGTAAGGGTAGTTATGACTTTGTTGTTGACTGCCTTCATTTGTGATAACCAACGCATAGATTGGCTATTAGGAAAAATTTCTACACCTAAAGGGTTGTCAAGCATTGGAAGAGGCTGCCCAGGGAAGTGGTGGAGTCACCATCCCTGGAGGTATTTAAAAGACGGGTAGATGTGGTGCTGAGGGACATGATTTAGTGATGGTTTTTGTCAGGGTGAGGCTGATGGTTGGACTCCAAGATCTGAAAAGTCCCTTCCAACCTAGGCAATTCTATGAAATACTTCACATCCCAAAGGTGCTTTGAAATGGTTAAGCTTATCATTTTAATGATAACACATATGCAAACATTATTTTCTTCACGTTTATTGCCCTAAGAGAAACTATATGAAAATGATCCAGATAATTAAAAGCTTTCCTTGCACTTTAGTGTTCGGATGTGCAAAATGCTGTGCACGTTGCTGACCTGCTTTGAGCATCTTTTTCATTACTCAGCACATTTTGAAATTCAGCAGTCAGACTTGGGCGGCTTCATAAAGCAGCTCGATCTAGTGATTTGTGGTGAGGCTCAGGCAGGCGGATGCTGCACGTAAGAGATTACGTTTATTGTTAAGTTGAAATGTGAAGGGGGTGTGATGAAAAGAATTAATGTGAAATGAACTGTACAAGATACTGACTTTCATGTTGCTCTTCAAAGAAAGTTGATTTTCTTCAAAGTAACATGCTGTCTTTTTCTGTGACCTTTAACAAAGCCATGCTTGAAACTCTTTAGCACAGAAAATAAAAAAAAAAAAAAGATACAATTACAGTGATCTGTGGAACAGTTTGGCCCAGAAGAGAAAAATAGTGATAGAAACCCATGTGAATCCGTAGTATCTGTGGGTATCTGTCGGCGCACACATGATATAATTGGGTTGAGTGGCACCGTCTGCCAACAAAATTGACTTCCCCATTGTAAAACCTCTTTTCTATTGCTTAGAACTTTGCCAAGTTTGAACTATGTGGGTTGTAGTTCATCACGTGTCTTTACGACTCAAGCTAATTTTTGTTTTAATACAGCCAAATGATTAATTTGAGAATTAGACTAATTGTTTGACCTTGTTAAAAAAAAAATAAAACCCTAAGACCTTTTGGAAACATGGTGTTGTCCATTCTGGTTTGCATGTAGGCCCCCAGATCCCGCTAAGGCAGTGACCTGTTGTCAAAAATCTGCATTTTTAACACCTTCATGAAAGCCTGCCCAAATTTTCTGTCTTATGTCTTCAGAATATTGTAGTTTTTACAGATTCACCTGGGAAAACTTGAGCAAATAATATGAGAGGTTCCACCTTGATTCAACACCCAGTCCTACAGAGTATTTTCAACAGTGGTGGTCCTGGGTGGGTGTGCAAAATAAAAGATGGAAAAGAAGCATTTCTCAATTTTTTTTTTTTGACAAAGGAGATTGTTGACTTTGCAAGTGGCAGAAAAGAAGTGACAGAACTAAAGTTGTCTTGTAAGGATTTAGTCTCTTTGCGTGTATTTATTTTAATTCAGTCTTTACTGATATTACTGAACTTTCTTTTGCTCACGTAACCCAAGCTATACTGAGTGCTCGGAGCGGATCTGCCCTCGGTGTGAATCACGGCTGTGTTCTGACGGAAGCTGTGGGCTCTGGCATCTGTGGCATTTGTTGCGGAAGCAGGAAGACGTCTGGAGAAATTGAGGCAGAGGGTGGCTTAATTAAAACATTTTCCATGCGCTCAAATGAAAAGCTTAGCTAAAGGCACCAAAAAATAACTAAGGCTTGCTTTTGCAATTCTGACTTTTTAAAAATATTTGGTTTTTTGCTTCAGTGGGTAACAGTGATGTACATAAAAGATCAAGTCCTAATTCCCACCTAGCCCAGTGTGAAGCATTAGTACCTCCCCAACCCTGCAAATGACATGTAAAGGAGCTGCCTCTTATGGCACAAAGATCAAGAGATAAGAGCTTTTTCTTCCCATTTCTGCTTCTAGTGATAAATAAGGCACTTCTTCATAGTAAGGCACTTTGTCATACTGTTCTTGAGGAGAAATCTCGTACTTGGACTTCACAGAGCTATCAGAGCATCGTAAGTTGCTGAGGAAAAAAAACGGGCTGATTTTTCTTGTTCTTTCAGGATCCTGTTCCAAGCTTGGTAGATATTTTCCCTTAGCCTACACTGGCCCATGTGGGGTCTATAATGGTGAACGGTGCCAGACTGCTCCCAGCCCAGAAGCTTTGGCAGTCACTGCTTCATCCGCTGCTTGTGTTTGGAGGAAGGACAGGCACCCTCAGCTCATACATGTGGGTTTTGATGTTCTTCCCAACCACTCTGTTCCAACACCCCCTGTTGACAGCGTAAGGGTGGGTTGTACCAAACAACCCAGCTATGTTTTTCTGGCAAGTAGATTCATCTTTCAACCACCCACACAGCCCGCGGAGCACCATCACGAGTTACTGGGGTCTGGTATCCCGATACCAACACCTGATATTTGACAAACTGCATGCTTTGGGTGATTGTGTTTCCTCAGATAAGATGGGGGAAAAAAAAAAGTAGGTAAGTTTTGGAGCACACAAAAGTTTCTTCAGATGTGAAGCGAAGGCTCCATTTGGCCTGGGATTACATCTCCTCGGATACCTGCCTGCTGGAACACCCTTCCCAGCAGTTAAAGGATGGATTCCTGCTGCTGTAAATCTCACCTTTCCTGGCACTCTTCAAGACACCTTCCAACCAGAGGCTGCGTCAATAAGAGGCAGCTGCGATGTGAGCCAGAAGGGTCACAGAAGTAATTTTTTTTCTCATCCCAAGTGTTTTCCTGGAACTATTCTACGTTGTCAGAGTGAAAGAGAAGATGAAGACCCATGTGTGACTCTGACAGGACGCCGAACACTTTTGTTTGTCAGACAGAACGGTGACAGTGGCATTAGCTGCTAGATCCAATTTTGCATTATTTTATCTGCAGTGTGCTTGTTTACAAATTGCAGCTTGACTGATTTGAGAAATCACCTTCAATTTGCTGTAGTCCGAATCCAAAACCAGTACAAGAAAATGCCATTTCAGCTCTAGGTGGCTCTCAGATTCTCTTCCAGGGTATTTGTGACATTGGTCATCCATTTCCCAGCGCATGGGATGGCACTTCATCCTTACAGCAGTGACCCATTAGAGAAGGGCAGTTCTCCTGGAGAGGAACGGAGCTTCTGCAGCTCACGCTCTGTACCTTTGGTTCTTTGGCTGTCACACTGAGCACAAGAAACATCTCATCTAATGGTGCGCTGCAAGCCGGGCTTCGCAAGTGTTGTCCTAGATTTGATGATTGGCAGCTGACCAGGAGATAGGTCCACTGAGGACTGGAGGACACATTCTGCTTACTCTGCTTTGCTGACACTTGACGTTTTGTCAGCACTGGACAAGGCAGGAGTCTGTGCTTATGTGAACATGACCCCATACTTAGGTGAACCCTGCAATATATATAATCTGGAAGTGTTACGTTTGGCTTTGTACTATCATGACTTGGTATCATGGGATGGAGTTGACTTTCTCACTAGCAGCTGGTGTAGTGCTGTGTTTTGGGTTTGGGATGGGAACACTGTTGGCAGCACACTGATGGTTTTGGTTGTTGCTGTGCACTCAAGGCCTTTTCTGCTCCTCACGCCGCCCCATCAGCGAGTGGGCTGGGGGGGCACATGAAGCTGGGAGGAGACACAGCTGGGACAGCTGACCCCAACTGACCAAAGGGATATTCCATGCCATGGGACGTCATGCTCAGCATGTAAAGCTGGGGGAAGAAGGAGGAAAGGGACGGACCTTCAGAGCGATGGCATTTGTCTTCCCAAGTAACCGTTAACGTGTGATGGAGCCCTGCTGTCCTGGAGATGGCTGAACACCTGCCTGCCCATGGGAAGCAGTGAATCAATTCCTTGTTCTGCTTTGCTTTTGTGCGTGACTTTTACTTTATTTATTTAACTGCCTTTATCTCAACCCACAAGGGTTTTTTTTTCCTTTCCTTTCCCCTCCTTTTCTCCCTCTTCTCCCTACCCTTTCGGGGTGAAAGGGGGAGAACTGCGCGAGTGACTGTGTGGTCTTAGCTGCCGTCTGAGGTTAAACCGCAACACTCAGAAAGACTCCTGGTGGCAGGTTGTTCACAATTTTGCAGTCAGATTTGAACTCTTTTTTGATTATGTGAAGTCTCGTCGAATATTTTGGTGGCAATGCCTTTTTACTCCTCACCCCCATCTCTTCTTTTGTCAAGAAATGGTGGAGACTTGGTATCCATTCATCCAGCACCAGATTGTCAAACAGTAGCTTTTTCTCACAGGTCCTGAGTGGTCCAGCAGATGATCTGAATCACTTCAAGCCAGTGGACCATGTGTAGGACAGCGTTTTTTAGAATTAATTTTTGGAACTGAGATTTTAAAGTCAGTCTTGTTCTCCATGGAGACACAGAGCGATAAGGAGTGCGCTGCCCATGGGTAATGCTGGAGTCAAAGGGACTTTTTTTTACTGAAGAGTTTGTTTACATATGTACACTGAGTATGTAAATGTGTGTATAAAACTCTACACATTGAAGAAACTCCAGTTGTTGGTAAGTGACTTTCCTTTCCACTTCCATGGATTGTGTACCTCTGCATCACTTAAACTAACCTGTTCACATAGAGTCCTAAATTCTATGTTCTTCAGTTTGTAGGTGCCTCAGTTGGGATTTCTGACGAATTTTAATTAAGTCCAGTTATAGACTTGTTTCAGGTTATAACTTTGGCTGCAGTCGACAATTGTGTTTTAAATATGTAAATAACCACATAGTGTTAAGTAGTCTCAAAAAAGCAGACAGAGATGTTTTAAATTGGACACACAAAATTAGTGACTCTGTTTTTACCATAATTTCATGTGTGTCTCTACTCCCTAATAGGATGAAAACATCCTCCTTGCTTTCAGGGTGCTCTGCAGCGTTGACTCTTCTTATCATGACTTGTTTGTCCCAGTGACCAGTCTGTCCCACTGGCCGCTTTTGACTATTGGGAACCTTTGTCTCTCTGAGCTTTACACTCTTTGGTATTGCTACTCGCTCGTGGCACAGGGCACAGCTGACCACAGGTGTCTAATCCCACTTCTCCGGGGGACCAGACTCGCTCAGTTTTGCCCAGCCACACAACTGAGTTGTATATTGAATTTGTCGCGCGCATTTATTTTTGCAGGACTTTATTGCATGTGGCACGCGTAACAGTGTTCTATGATGCACAACAGAGTCCAAGTGTCCAGCAGTAAACCCACAAAAGCCCAAGCAATAACTGTCTGTTACGTGCCTGCAATCGGTCCTTTACAGATTGTATCATGGGCTCTGCTGTTGATTATGATTTTTTGTTGTGTAGCTCTTATAAATTTCAATTCATTACTTTTGCCACATGCAAAACAATAACGCAAGTTCTCCACGTTAGTAGCAACACTAAGTCTTCTCATGTTATGTAGCTGGTAGAAGGTGTCATTCTTAAGCTTGCTCCTACTTCGGTTGCGCAGCTGTAATAACTAATATAATTTTATATATTTTCTATGTAAATATGTGTTCTAGAAATTATAAATATTTATATAATGTAGATCTGTGTCTAGATCTGCGTGGCTAGAGCCTACCTGAAGCGTGCTGGTGATACAATACCGGCTGCACTAGAAAGGCTTGAGGAAATGAACCATTTGGTCCTCAGAGAAGACTGCGACCCCTGTGTGGCAAATCAAGCCTCTGTTTCTAAACAAGAAGAAAAATGTTGCTTAACTGCCTATTAAGTCAGCTTCAGTTTTTCTATTCTCTAACCTGTTAGTACTTATCTCATGAATAATAATGATTTTAAGTCATGTTTTGGGTGCAATATCATGTGTGGTCGTGTGTCATTGGATAAATTTGTGCCAGTGTTTTCCTTTTTGTGGTCAATCTGAGGCAGTCAAATAGATGTCTCCTCTCTATAATTCACTTCTCTTCATCTTATGCATTTTCTTTACTTGGGCCATGAAGGCCTCAAACCTCAGAATGAGTTAGCCAAAATATGAACATTTTTATTTTGCGAAACGGTTAATGTTCTAAATAGCTAAACTGACACGTTTAGGATTTTCAGGAAAAACTTCATTTTAAAACAAGATTATAAAACATTTAGATAACCCTAACTGAATTTGAAAGAAATTGGACTAAATTCATAAAAAAAAAAAAATATTTCTTAAAAGAAAACCCAAAACCCAAAAAACCTTGATTTTTAGTAGGCAAAGAAAAAAAATTCAAGCAAACTGTTGACAAGGCTTTTTTAAATATTCACTCCAGCTTGGCAATGCTGTATGATTTAAGACACAATACTGAGTTCATAATTTAAAGCTTTAGAACATTGTAAGTTCAGCACTTTCAGAACTTGCTTCGTCCACAATGAAACAGCAGGAAAATGGGGATAATAGGGGAAACACCCTAGGAAACTCTTTGGCTTGGCTCTAACTTTTGTCATTTAGTAAATCAGTTTGATCCCCTTCCTTCTTCTCTTCCACATGAACAAACAACCCTCCCTCCCCAAAGAACCCTGCCTTGTGGGGTTTTTTGGGTTTTTTTGTTCTTTTTATTTCTAACAAAGATATAAATATGGCAAGGATTCTAGCATTAATAGTATTTTTCCAAATGTAGAGTCTATATCTGTGCTTCTAATTATTAGGACTTATTAAATTATATAGTAATGTATTTATTAAAATATTATAGCACAATAAGAGTGTGTGTATATATAAATACATAAGTGTGTATATATAAATGTGCAAGTGTATTGTTAAATATAATGTAATAATATAATTAATGGTTATCCTGAATAACGTGTTAGGGAAATCACTTCACGGACAATGATTTCATGGACCAGCACTAAGCTGGTTATTCTTAGTTCCGCAGTCCCTGGGCACATACCGGCCTTACAACACCTGCTTAAAAACCCACCTTACTGCAATACCATCCCAAACTGCTGCTGCTGGGAAAGGGGGTGTCGGCAGGGAGAGATATGGGCCGGTGTGGGACCAGAGGAAGCTCATGCAAGGGTTCACTGCCGGGCCACTGGTGCTTGCAGGAGCCGTGCCAGATTTGCTTGAGGAAAGAGGCAAAAAGAGCATGTGTTTCAGTTACATACTTCAAAAACGAGGTCTGGTAAGAGGTGGGAGGGTCAGCTCGGCACCTGGGGAACCATGAGTTACTCTTCCATGTATGCTTTTATTGCTGTTTCTGGAAGACCATCGGTGGCCTCACATCTAGAGGTGTGGTCCAGCGGGGAAGGCTGCTGGGGTCAGAATGTAAAGAAATCGATAGCTCTGCCGTCACAAATAGACCGGTGAATGGTGGCAAGACCAGTCTGCTTTGGGACTGGTGCCGGGAAGGTCTCTAGCAGTGTTTAATCATTCAAATCGTTATCTGGTGACCTTCACGTGTGTTGCTTTGTATGTGTGTGTTTTGGGTCTCGGTGCTCTATGGATGGAGCTGGGGCTGAATTCTGCCTCCGCTCTTTGTGTCCTTGGGGGCTGCAGTGCCGGCTTTGCCCTTCTTGGCAATTAATTGCAATTACCCATTGTTCTCTTATCACTTAAATGTTTCAGCTCTCTCCTGTGACTTTAAACCCAGAAGTTCTTGTTAACCTGTCAGTCTGCAAACAAAGAGGCCGACTGGATTTCTGTTTTATGCCCTTTCCTGACTGCAAGTGTGATGTTTTTTTTTTTTTTTAAGCCCTGTTAATTACATTTGTAGGACCGTGCATTGTTGGTCTCAGTCAGCAAAAAAGGGGCAGCTTGGGCTTTTTTTTTTTCCAAACCACCTTCTAAAGTTGCAGAAAAAGCTCCTTGTTATAATGCATTATCAAATTTCAATAAGCAAGCTATCAAATATTAATAATTGTGATCAAATTTTAATAATTTATAATATTAATAATATCATAACAAGCATTTAGTGGTGTTGCATGGCAAGTGATAAGCTGCATTGGTTAGTATTATGTAGTGGTTAACGTGAGATGGGTAAGGAAGTAACTGACTTTTCCTGGGGAGGTAAGAAGCTGGAGACATTCATTTCTTTGAGAAACTTACATCAATATATTTTATTTTTTAACCTCTTGGTATATCAAAGAATCATAGAATGGTTGGAGTTGGAAGGGACCTTCAAGACCATCTAGTCCCAACCCCCTGCCATGGGCAGGGACACCTCCCACTAGACCAGGTTCCTCAAAACCCCATGAGCTTTGGGGCTATGGGGGTGGGAAGCAGTCTTCTGTTTCAATAAAAACCTAATAAATAAAAAGCTCAGTGGCTGTTTGCAGGCTTTTCATTGGGTGAGTTAAACCGGAAAAATACAGGCTGATTACACCATGTGCTGGCATCTTGTAATCTTCTGGAGCTGGTAAGGGAAGAAAGTGAGCTCTGCTTTTGCTGTTCAAAGGTTGCCCTCCAAAAACATTCCAGCCATGTTTACCTTTGATATTTCTGTTAAACACTACCAGGGATCCCCTGTGAAGTGGGAAGCAGATACAGATGGCTGCAAACAACTGCAGGTATCTAGTAGTCTGTTCTTAACTTCTGATGAATTATTGGGTTTTTTTAGAGCAGGAATGGAGTCACACCAAAACATTGAAATAGCTACATGGTAAATCCTGGGGTTAAGCGGCTGCACTTTCTGACTCTGTGAGTTTTTGGATTTTAGTGGAGGAGTTAATGTCTTATGGCAACTTTGAGCTTCAGGAAAGCAAAACACTACTGTCATGCACCGTCAGTGACATTGCCAGGAAGGATGTTCGAGTCATATGAATTTTGCAGAATACTGCTAAGCTTAAGAATATAAGAAGACTTAGACTAGCCAGCTCCTTGCTTATTTTAGCATCACTTTCCAGCTTCCATTTTGTCCCTCTCATCCTTTTCTAAAGAAGTTTGAATATCTTGTAAGATGTGCAATGCTTTTTTTCCCCTGTAATTACTTCTGCTAGTATTTTATTATTTCTAAGTTACTTTTGCGTAAATTGCCCATCGGAGCTGATGCTGGTGTCAAGTATGACAGCTTGCATGTACGGATCCTAGAGAAGGGTGATGGTGGCAGCCACTGTGACCTTTAGTTTAGCTCCTCGTCAGGTGCCTCATGAACCTGGTTAGAGGATCATTTTGCACGTGGGTAGAGGTCTGGCTCCTAGGTGGTTTTTTGTTGGTGTTTTTTTTTTTTATCCTTCACCAAGATGTGGAAGTCTACTCGGTCAATTGTGTTAAAATAATGCCAAAAGCAAATAAATGAACTTGCAGGTGCTTAGTGCGTTTAAAAAACAGGGAGGACAACCTCACTGCGCAAGGTGATGTACAAGAAAGAGGCGATAAATTTTGGATGTTCTGGGTGCTCTTTCATCCTGCCCATGGAAGAAGGATGTGGCCTTCTCGTGCGGTTGATAGCCACGTGGATTTGGTGCGTGTGGGCAGGCTGTGAAGAAAGCAGCCTGCAGGCACAGGGACTGGCTTTTCAAATAGCAGTTTGCCACTTGAGGTGATCCTCAAGGTGGTGACCTCTCGGTCTGCGGCGCTGACCCTGATATCCCCCTGATAAATGAGTCTCTATTTTACACGCCGGCAAAATGCACGCAGGTAGCAATAAATGACATGACAGCTTCCTTACTTAAATGGCAAAAATTCATATAAACCTAAAGTGTGGGCTGCATTTCTGTCCTTGGCCCTGGCTCAGACAGCTGCTGGCCCCGTTCCCTGCCTGATAAAAAGGCAGCGAAGCCCCGCCGAGCGTGAGGGAATGCCACTGCCGGGACGGCTCCACCGGTCACTGGCTTTTATCCTCCCTGTAAAATGCTCTGTTAAGTTTATAAAAGATTAAAAGGAGAAGCAGCGCTGTGCTGCACATATATTTGCTTTCTTGTCAGGCCCGTATGTTGTCTCCACCTGACTGACCGTGGTACTTCCATTCTTCCTCTGAGTTGCTGCTGTTCTTGTAACCTGTGCCTAATTTTTTTTTTTTCCTTTTTTTCTGATGAGGGGATGCCTGAGATTTTCCTAACATGCAATACCTACGTCCTCATTCTTTCAGTTTTCATAAAATCTAATCTTCATGGAGTTTTCTCAAAAAATAATTGGTTTTTATTTTACCTTCTACAAGCTATGCTAATATTTTGCATCTTCCCTGAGACTCCAGTGTCATAATGTTCATCATTATCTTTTTTTTTTCTTTAGCAATATATAAATAACAGTCCTTTGTTTGCCTTGCAAAATATTCCTTATTTTCTAAATATTTAAAGAACTAATGTTCATCAACAGTCATTAATTCCACCATGCAAACTTGCTCATTAGTATTTTATATTGTCGATGTGTACATCTGCTCTGTGCCTAGGGAGATGTGTTGATTTAAAACCATATAATTTTTCTAATGGAGGAAACTCTGTGAAACTCAGGTTCTTCCCAGTGCTTTAGAATGTAAACAAGCCCTGCGCCTCTCAGCAGACTTCACAGTAAGGATCAAGGCCAATAAAAATACGCATCTGTTTAGTGGATGCTTTCTCATTCTTTTTGCATAAAACACATCTAAAGGGGGATTGCAAAACTGATTCGTGGTACGAAATGGAATGTTTTCACTATATAGGTTATTTGTTCTTTTTCTTAAGATAAAAACACATTGGAAGATGGTGTAATAAAGCGTATTTAGTGCCTAAGGTAAATCTAACTCTCATGGATTATCCGTCTAGCGCCTGCATTTTTGCTCAACTACTACTTAATGCATTAATACCATACTTAATGCACGAGTACCATGGCTTTTTAATATTATAAGAAGAAATGGTTTGTAGGTTAATACGTGCTACAGTGATTTGATGCTTCTAACTGGAGCACATTATATCAGATAACAGTTTAGTAGAGAAGAATATTTTGCTTTAGGAAAAATAATTTTCCTCTATAAATCCTAATGTCTGCTAGGGAGGAAACATTAGAATAGAGAAAATTCTATGTATGGAATATATAGAGAAAATTATATAGAATATAGAGAATAATATTTTTTCTCCATAAATTCTAATGTCTGTTAAGGGGATGCTAAATTTACATTTTAATATTTCATGTACTGTGACAGATCTTCTATTCATAAAGCCATTTACAATGAGTCCTTGACACACTGTTTTCATATCTGAAGGACATGAAGGGCATTCGCTATAGGCTATTTAAGACACAGGTCTGGCTTTAGTAGTCTCAGATAATAGTCAGGATAATGTGTGACAAACCTGTCCAGCAATGGCAGTAGTCAGCATTGCTTTCTGTAAACAGTTTCCTGATCAACTAAACTATTACTGTGTCTTGTAAAGTAAATAAGTATACATATATGTATTTATGTCTCTTTAAGTGTGTCTGTTTCTCAAAGCTCTTTTCCTTTTGTAATGTATGAAAACCTTTTCTGCCAAGGTTGATCAAAAAAATAATCATGTAGACTGTGTCTATTCAGATTCTCCCCCCTTTTTCCCAAAGTAAGAGAGGGTGTTTTTTTTCTCTGTGCTTATTCTTACTACATCTATGTCTGTTTTTAACTATGAACAGTTGAATATAGCATTAGTGACGTGCCAGTTATTGTCATCATGCAAAATAAGAAACAAGATAGGAATATTTTCCCCAATAATATAAGCTACATTTTCATTGCTAGCAAAGGGGAGATGATAATTAAACCTTATTTGCGGTTTCCTGTAGGTAAATGTGAACTGTTGCTGGTCTCCAAGTTGGCAGGACACCAAAAAAAATAAAAAACCATGGTCCAAAAATTGCCTGATTTCTTTAGAGTCCTCCTGAGGGTCTGGGCTCACAGCTCCAGGCTGCGAGCGCTGTGCTAAGGAGGGGGCACACGCATCTCTCGGTTCACGTCTGGCAGGCAGCGTGCTGTCCTCAGTTATGAGTGACTGATCTTAAAGGCTACGTAGATGTTTTTGGGGCAGCACTCTGCTAATTGTCTGATGTGTTCGATCCATTTAAAAACTGCATCAGGAGGTGGAGGAATTTGGACCCGTGTTATTCACACTGCCCGACTGACACACTTTTGATCAAAGACCTTTGTTCTGCAGAGCAAATGCAGCAAATACAATGGGTTGTCCTAATTGATCAAAAAAACCCCACCAACCTTTCTCTGCTTATCTGATGGCTGGGCAACTTGTAGACTCATAGAATGGTTTGGGTTGGAAGGGACCTTAAAGATCATCCAGTTCCACCCCCCTGCTGTGGGCAGGGACACCTCCCACTAGACCAGGCTGCTCAAAGCCCCATCCAGCCTGGCCTTGAACACCTCCAGGGATGGGGCAGCCACAGCTTCTCTGGGCAACCTGGGCCAGGGGCTCACCACCATCATAATGAAAAATTTCTTCCTGATATCTAGTCTAAATCTACCCTCTTCCAGTTTGAAGCCATTACCCCTCGTTCTATCCTTCCATGCCCTTGTAAAATGTCCCTCCCCATCTTTCCTGTAGCTCCCCTTTAGGTACTGGAAGGGGCTCTAAGGTCTCCCCCGATCCTTCTCTTCTCCAGGCTGAACAACCCCAACTCTCTCAGCCTGTCCTCATAGGAGAAAAGCTCTAACCCTCTGATAATCTTTGTGGCCTTCTCTGGACCTTCTCCACTGACCAGCTGAGGCAGCGTGAGGGATGACATGTGCCCCACAGCCAGGCTCTCCAGCCTCCTGGTCACAATCTCTCTCTCATTTGCAAGGCTTTGATGTTTGCATGCAGGCTGCTACCTATTGCAAAATGGCAGTCTTTCCTCTTCTGTGGAAATTTTACACCAGGAACAGCTGTTTACTTTTAGGAGCATAGGCATTTATGTCCTTTTTGTAACTAACCCCCTCCGGACTGGAAGCGGTGGGCACATCATTGGCATAGGGGATCTGGTCACTGTGTGCCTGACCTACAGCACGCATCATTACTGAAAACCATCCTCCACTTCTTCAGGTTGCGCATTATTCGTAAGGCAGTACTCTGCTCCCCCTGAACTGGCAGATCTCCCACTGGCAAGAGCTGGTGATGCAGGTACTGGAGTAAGGAAGAGTAATTGTGGAGGTTATTGGCATTTGGAGTCATGGAGAGAGTTTTCCAATTCATTAGAAAATACAAAATATTATAGAATTCTATTATGCACTATTTACAGAAGAGCTGGAGTCCTCCTGTGCTTGTGTGTGTGCGCATAAAGAGCTGTTTTCTAAACGTTACTCACCCTTTTTCTTTCATATTATTAATGTAACCGGGAAGAATATTGAGTTTTTTAATAGTCAGATGTAAATCTCCTGACAGCTGCGGGCTTCTTGAAAAAGCTAAATTCTCATTAAGTAAGGGAAAAGCAAAACGGTTATCACGTGAAATAGATCTGCTGTCTCAGGCAAGAGTTGTATTTTTTTTCTGCAATTGCTAATTGCTGAAGCACCCTGAAGAATAATGCTCACCCAGGTCTATCTTCTCCTACTTTAGAAAAAAGCCTTCAGAAATGCTGGTGACAGTTTGATCTGAGAAGATATTTTAAAGCTGACTTAATTGAAAGATATCATTAATATTTTTTTATTTCTGTTTTAGCTCAACTTTTTAAAATTGTTTTGTAACTGATTCAGGTTACACCAAAATTAAAGCCAATACACTGTTTATTAAATTTTTCCTTTTCATGCAGACAAAGCTGCTCTATGCGTAGCTTCAAGAAAAACAAAGCAAGTGACTTAATGCCTGGTAGGGGATGGCAAATAACTCGGGACATTAAGCTGACAAATGAGGAATACCAGGTTGGCCGTGACCAAAGACTGACAAATGCAGAACTGTGGGTTGGAGTCGAATGCCTTTTTTGTAATTTTGCCTTTCACACACTTGTGTAACTTTAGGCCAAGCAGTTAACCACTGAGTTCTGCTTGATTATCTGTGAAAATGCATGCAGCAACATCTGTACGACTTCATCTCATAACTCAACAGTTTGATTACATTGTTTAATGCCTTTATGCTTCGGTCTGGAAAAAAAGATGGCTGAGTGGGGATCTTATCAACGCTTATAAATACTTAAAGGGTGGGTGTCAGGAGGATGGGGCTAGGCTCTTTTCAGTGGTGCCAGGCAATAGGACAAGAGGTAATGGGCACAAACTTGAGTGTAGGAAGTTCCATCTCAACATGAGGAGGAACTTCTTTACTTTGAGGGTGGCAGAGCACTGGAACAGGCTGCCCAGAGAGGTGGTGGAGTCTGCATCTCTGGAGACATTCAAAACCCCCCTGGACGCGTTCCTGTGCAACCTGCTCTGGGTGGCCCTGCTCTGGCAGGGGGGGTGGACTAGGTGATCTCCAGAGGTCCGTTCCAACCCCTGCTATTCTGTGATTCTAGACCAAGCAAAGCACTATGTTGGTGGTGCATCACTGGAGTCTCCTGTAATAAATTCTCTTGAAGACAAATGTAAAAGCAGAGAGGATCCTGAAGATGTTCTTGCATCTTGGGTTATACGTTTGTATATGCCTTGCATGCATGTGTTTAATACAGAATCACAGAATCATAGGGTTGGAAGGGACCTACGCATGACAAATTTGTTCTAGTAGTGTGCAAAACTACCAGCACTGCCACTAGTTGCAATGAAGCTGTAACCGCATTGTGCTAGGCCCAGAAAACACAAGTTTCTCTCATCAGTATGGAAGAATAATGAGGGTTGACTCAGATAAGAATTCTGGGTTTGTAGACGAAGAGGGATCTGATCCTTGCTAGGACTTTCAAGAAGTTAGTTATGACAGTCCAAAACAGCTGTTAACTCTACTGTCTAAAATAAATGAGAGGTCACAGTGATGTGCCCGGGAGCAAGAAGTCAGTTTTAGTTATGCTGACCTCAAGCCGACTTTGTCTCTATGAAGAAAAACAGAAAAAGAGCCAACTCTGGAGAAACCATCCTCTCGACTTGCTGAAGGATTCATGAGTTGGGTAAACAGATCTAGATGAAGACAGAAAACTTGGAGCACCGGCTTTGGGCCTTAAACTGGGAAGAGCATCGGAATTTGTGGAAAGTAATCCCTAGCTCACTTATTAATTAATTTCCATGCGGGAACAAGGATCCCCTCTTTGTATCTTCGTAACAAGACTGATATATTTTCCTGCCTACAGAATATTCTGTCATACTTTAAGGACTGGTGAGTCTTTGCCTTGGACTCTTAACAGAAATAACAGTGATCTATTTTTTTTTTGCTCAAGAATTTCCAGTCACTGGAAGATTAATTCAAACATCTGTGCTTTAGCTTGATCTCCGAAGACTTCTTTCTGCTCTGAAGTGGATTGCAGTGCTCCCCAGGACCTCAGTGGAGCAGCATTGCTGAGTAGTATGAGGAGACTCCTTTCATAGGTATGGTGCACGTAGCATTGCTGGACTAGTGGTACACTCCTTTTTTGCTTTTTAATGCCTGAGACAACCATCTAATGTATGTAATCAATAAGATAAAGGTATGAAAAGAAACCAGTGCAAGATGACAACCAAGCAGAGTCCCACAAGCTCAGCTGCCCGTGGCAATTGAAGAGCTTTCGTAAACGGTGGGGAGAGTCATCAGACTTTGTAACGTGCTTCGTAAGCCGTTACTGGTTTTATATGATGTTTTTTGTGCTTCAGTGATTTGCTATGCACGTTACAGATGAGATGTGACGAACCACAGCATTTGGCAGTGAATGAGTGACCCGGCTCCCAAAGGTAGGCTTGCTGTCAAGCAGCTCCAGTTTGCTGTGCGTGCTTTCCATCCACAGCCAACGTTTCTAGTTGGCTGTCTGCAACTGGAATTGACAGTATATAATGTCAGAAACTAGTTTTGGTGTTGAAAGCGGCTATTGTGTTACGCTAGTCAACAAAATAAGTTAAGTCACGCTGGGGCAGGAGACTCTGTGCCGTACGGCAAACTGGAATCTAAATAAATGTATTGTGTCACCCCAAGGGAAAAGTCATTATGCCATTTATACAGACTGCAGAATCGAGTAGGGTATCAGTACCGGCGTCAAACACGTACAAGATAAAAATAACTGTTTTGCTCGTGGTGGGAAATAATGTTGTTTTAAACCTTGTGTTTGCCTCAGCTTTTTAAAAGGTGATTAACCTTACTCAACAATTGACCAATATTGTCTGGTTTCTATCCAGATAAATATGAGACAATTTTCATCAATTCTTCTTAAAATATTACGTTCCGGTGCACATCAATAGGCTGAAATGGCTATACTTCCGCAAAAGAACTTTTAAAAAAGGAAGTATGCTGTCTATTTTGCAGTGGATACGTTATCTTGCAATTCAGTTGCAAATGCATGCTTCTGTGATAGAGAGAAGAAAATGTCCTCATGTTAGAGTTGGTGTTTGCATAACTTTCACCATGTATGTAAGTGAAGTCATGTATGATGAATCAGGTACTTCAAGATAAATATAACTGGGCATTTTGCAGCCTTGATTGCAGTATGGTTAGTTTGAGTACTGGTACTCATGTTTTAAGAGTAGGATGAAGATGGGAGTAGGAAAAGAAAAATGTTTTTGTGTTCTTGATTGCCAAACTACCGACTTTCAGTAAGGACACAGTAAGGCAATACCTATATTCCACATCAAATATCTGTCAGTCGTTATTCTAACAGTAACATGCTTCAGTTTACATGGAAGTTCCTAGCTTTTTGAAAGTTGTTTAGTAGAGCCACATAGTGTTACAGCAGTATTTTAGGGCTGAAATTGCAGTCTGCCTCTTTAATTTCTTCTTTCATACCTGTATAAAAACAGAGTATTACATGTGTGATGGAATGGACTAGACCTCTGACTTGCTGTTAATCACGGAATCATAGAATGGTTTGGGTTGGAAGGGACCTTAAAGACCATCTAGTTCCAACTCCCCTGCCCTGGGCAGGGACACCTCCCACTAGACCAGGCTGCTCAAAGCCCCATCCAGCCTGGCCTTGAACACCTCCAGGGATGGGGCAGCCACAGCTTCTCTGGGCAACCTGGGCCAGTGCCCCACCGCCCTCACAGTAAAGAATTTCTTCCTGTTATCTAATCTAAATCTCCCCTCTTTCAGTTTAAAACTGTTACCCCTCATCCTGTCGCTCCACTCCCTGATCAAGAGTCCCTCCCCATCTTTCCTGTAGGTCCCCTTTAGGTCCTGGAAGGGGCTATAGGTCTCCCCAGAACCTTAGTCAATTTTAAGATCAATTTCTAATCTAATCTAATCTTTTTAAAACCCAAGCATCAATATTGCACCTTTTACATGCAAACAAATAATAAATGTTTGTGAAAACAACTTTACCTTTCTCAGGGAAAACCCTTCTAATAAGTCTTCCTGCCAACTTGCATAAGAAGCGGGATAGAAATCTTCCCCAGGTGCACAGAAACAAAGCTTTAACTAGGTTATTATGTGCATTTCAGGTTTTGTAGGGATTCTTAAACTCGAGAAGCACAAGAATTGAACCCAGCCTGGGAATTCACTTTTGGGTAGTTCAGAAGCCTATTAACCGATAGTTATTTAGAATGTAAGTTCTAACTTTATAATAAAGATGAGGTTTTTCCTTTTCTGGATACTATGAAGTAAAATCTAATTCTATAATTTATATTATACATGGGAAAAGATTTGTAGTAACAGCTAAAAAAAATTATATGTGGAAGTAAAGAAGGGAATGTAGAGTTACTGGAGAAAACAACAGAGGAAGACTTTGTGTGTGAATTTTTAATATCGTATACATTTCAGCTCAGTTCATATATGTGACTCTCTTTGAAAATGACACCTTAACGTGACACTGCTTTCTTTTAAATATGTGTTTTAATCGTCTCTCAGCTGTCATTAGTCAGGCCTGATGAAGTTGTTAGTGCTTTGTGCACAGGAATCCTTTATCGGCAATTATTTTAGCCTTGAGTCTTGTGCAGCACTCTCACTCATGCGTTGAAGCTGGCAAATGCAGCTCTGAGGGCTGCAGAGGAAAAAAGGACCTTTTGCTCTGCTGTTTGACCATGGGAAATATTGATTTCATCCTGCTTTGGCTGGGGAAGGGATGCTGGAGCAGACAAGGCTTGAAGCTACCCTCCTGAACTGCTGAAACTTCTATAAACCAACATATGCATGGCAGTGGTGGCCAGTTGGTTTGCCTCATGGCCACCTATGCAGGTTTCCAGCTGATGGTTCATGCAGGATATTTTCACCGCTAGTGTAACAGGGATGTTCCCTCTTCCTTTCAGTGAGGGGCTGAACCTTCTTCTGCTGCCTGGGTGGGGAACTCGGCTGGACTCTTCACCATGTACTCTCTGAGGGAACCTGCGCCGTACCAGCCTGTTGTCAGGGACTGGATGGTGCCAGAAGTGTTGAATGGCTGCTTCTGCTGCCAGGAGCGCAGGCAGGACAGACGTGGGCAGGAGGAACGCTTTCTGTGGCTAAGATGCAGCTGGCGTAGCTCGGTAATAGAGTAAGGTCCTCCTTTGCACAGAGTGCAGGATACCCCGTCTAAGGAGAAGTATTTGGAAGTGTTTGGTTTCTTTGTAGATTGGGCAAATCTGATCTTTTAGTCACTGCTGTCTAGTCTAGCTGAACACCGGGACTGACAATGCTGTGACAAGGCTCCAGTGGTCTATCTACACTAGTGGTACAACTGATGCTCTGGTTGCTGGGCATGGAGGGGGGGGTCAGCAACTGTGGATGCTTTTATGGAGAAAACGAGATTATAAAAGGATATACAGATCAGATTTCTCAGACTTTTATGTTCTAAAACTTTACATTTTGTGGATTTTTATACCAGTCCGCTAATACTTTTCACCATTGATATTATGAATTGCTTAGTGTTTGTTGTTTTGGGCAACATGTGTAAACAAGAAGCGTCCAGACCAGTGGAGCAGCTAATGTAACAAAAAGAGGTTGTAAAACAAGTAAAGCTGGATAAAGGAAAAAAAAAAAAATCAATGGGGGTGTGTAGGGGGGTCCCTTTTGCTGCAAATATATACCGGCTTGTATAATAGAGTTCTCTTCAGATGAAGCACTATTCATATTATGAATAGCCTTTTCAAGCAAATATGGCTCACTGGCATGAACACTGAGAATTGCTATGGCTGTCAGCATCTGTTCTTTTATGCTCAGAACAATTTTTCCATCAAACGTTAGAGGCCAAAAGGATTTTTAACTATGGTGTCGCGCTACATTGTAATTTTCCTACTACAGTCAGTCTGGCAGTGAAACTTTTTTCAATAAGAAAGTAAAGCAAGCAAGGTTGTTTGGATGGATCCAACTTGACAAAGCTCTTCCTCCACAACACTGTTAGCACAGAAAGCATTCATTTTGTAGAATGATAGGCAGATTTTATGCAAATAAGGGACAGTTCCATCAGAACAGCTGTTTAATACTTAGTGAAACTATTTTATCACCCTGAAAAATGATATTTTATTCTAAATAATTGCCTTACTGTGATTGCCTTTTAAAATGCAGAATTCTGTGAGCAACGTTTAGAAGAAAAAGCCCTCTTTGTATGTGCCTTTCAAACAAGCGCATGCTTCGTTTGTGCTTTGTTTCTGGCACAGCCTCTGCCAGCATCTGCATGAGCTTCACCAAGGAACCCTCATGGCGGTGTTTGGAAGCCAATTCTGGCCACCTCTGCCTGTCTGTAAAGACTGGTGGCCTTGGGTCGCAACAGGAGGCAGGTTTTGCAGTTGAAGCAAGCGCAGTCCTGAGCAGTTAAGGTGCAGTATCTATTTCTACTGCTTCGGTACATTGACCCCCCCCGGCAAGGAGGAGAATTCCCTACGGGGCAGACCCAGTGCTCCGCACACTTGGCTGGGGTGGGTGCCCAAATTAAGAGAGGTACTTTTCCTCCCTCCCCAGTGGTGGGAGGGTGAGATCTGTTCTTTCTGTCCAGCTGGGCAGGCAGGTAAGATGCAAAGAGGCTGAGATGGCAGGAAGGGGATTTGCCCCTTCCCGGGTAGCGCTTGGGCGGCTGCGAGGGATGGGGATGGTGCAGGGATCGGTGGCACCAGCCTCCCGCCCGCCCTCGTGGGCTGCTGTGGATTACACTTGCCTCCAGCTTCGTCTCCAAATCATAGATCTTTCTAGTGTCTGTCGCCAAGGCACCCTAGCAACTGCGACAAAAATAAAGGTGGGTGAGAGCAAAGCTTTTTGCTAGAAAGCGGAAGAATTCGGAGAGGTTATGAAGCGTTGTTCACAGTGAGGCGCTCTGTCAGCTGAAATGCCCGAAGTCCCAGCAAGGGTGTTGAAATAACCGCACATAACATGAAGGGAGAAGCCAATTTATAATGTTTTATTAACCAAACCCCATTTCCTCAGCAGAACATCTAGTGGCAGTAGTGGCAATTCGAACAACTGGTTTAAATGTTTCATTGATTTATTATTTTCATTATTATTGTTGTTATTTAAACATTTCTTTTAGCAGAGCAAGTAGATTTTCAGTCGTTCATGGCAGTTGCCTCCTGCACTTTCCCTTCACCTCAGCTTACTCAGGGCTGACTGTGTTAAAGTGATTTATAATGGCACTTTAGCCAGAAGAAGAAGGGTTTGACCAGTCTGCCTCTGACTGCTGCTGTACTGCATATACTGTCTGTTTTGAAGAACGTTAATCCTTTGTATTACAAAATCCGCTTTAAAAAAAAATAATCCTGGTGTTACATAAGTGATAAGTAATGAATCCTTAGTGTCTTATCGTGGGTGGGAATATTTCATCACGAATGCATTTATCCACATATCCATCAGTAAAAATGAGAGGGAACGGCATAAAAATAAGACTTGCCCAGTGTCATTGTCCTGGTGGACAACAAGATGACCATGAGCCAGCAATGTGCCCTTGTGGCCAAGAAGGCCAATGGCACCCTGGGGTGCATCAAGAAGAGTGTGGCCAGCAGGTCGAGGGAGGTCATCCTCCCCCTCTACTCTGCCTTGGTGAGGCCACGCCTGGAGTACTGTGTCCAGTTCTGGGCTCCCCAGCTCAAGAAGGACAGGGAACTGCTGGAGAGGGTGCAGCATAGGGCTACCAAGATGATTAGGGGACTGGAACACCTCCCTTATGAGGAAAGACTGATGAATTGTGTCTGTTTAGTCTGGAAAAGAGACGGATGAGGGGTGACCTAATTAATGTGTACAAATACTTAAAGGGTGGGTGTCAGGAGGATGGGGCCAGGCTCTTTTCAATGGTGCCTGGCAACAGGACAAGGGGTAATGGGTACAAACTTGAGCATAGGAAGTTCCACCTAAACACGAGGAGGAACTTCTTTTCTTTGAGGATGGCAGAGCACTGGAACAGGCTGCCCAGAGAGGTGGTGGAGTCTCCATCTCTGGAGACATTCAAAACCTGCCTGGACGCGTTCCTGTGCAGCCTGCTCTAAAGTGACCCTGCTCTGGCAGGGGGGTTGGACTAAATGATCTCCAGAGGTCCCTTCCAACCCTATGATTCTATGATTAGGCAGTTGGTGGTACCATCAGGACGTGAGAGTCCTTTTCCAGACCACAGGCTTCATATCTTTTCAGATCATCTTGCTGAATATTGCTGCAGGTTGCTGTGCCTCCTTTTCCTTAAGCAGTGTGTTGTTTTCATCGAGTTGACGTGTCTGCTGTGGGAGGGTTTTTAATAAGGTGCTCGCTAAGTTTAATAATTTAGAAATAATGCCTGCACTTAGGTTATGCTTAGTTCTGAAAATGGAAATGGTCTTAAAAAAACTTTTTTCTTATGCTGAGGGATGCTGGGGTATACTAACTCCAGGTAACACCATCTGTGCATACAGAAACCTTTTTGAAAGCACGATAAAACAACAACAAATCCTTAAAGGAGTATTTTGCTTTTCTGTTTTGTTAATTGAAGTGTCAGAATGATGCTCTTCCGGCATGATAAACTACTGAAAATTTATGAAAGCTTTAAAACCTGCTTAAAGTATACAAACCTGCAGCAGAAGTGTGTAGTTTATGTCTTGTTCTGTGCTGATCATTCTTGCTGCCTCTTGTTTGCCGTTTGATTGTTGTGATAAATCCTTGCGCACACAAACAGTCCCAAGTAGGAAATCCTTTATTTAAACAAGTGCTGTCTTGTATTTTTGCCTTTTGGATTAGGAAAAGCAGATTATTTTCTGTTCACTAGGGAATAGAAGTTTGTTTTTGGAAGATTTATGAAGTCTTTATCATGTTGTCCAAAGTCATATCTGATTTTGTCCCCAAATGTGAAATGTACTTATTAGAATGATGGTTCCTCACCAAAATAACACACAGGATGTCGTGCTACCTGCTGGTATCATGCCGTTAGTTTCAATTACTTGCAACAGCAGTCATCATTTATGTCTACATGGTGGAGGATGCAGAGCAAATATGGAAGCTCACAGGTTAGGAGATTTAGAAGTCCTGTTAGGCTGGATGCAGGGGAATCTATCTGTTGATCTTTTGAAATGTTTTAGAGTTGCAGCGTTGTTTTCTGAAAGCAGAAACTTAAACCAGTAATGATTATAGGAAGATCAGTTAGCTGCCCAGAAATCTATTCAGCTTAAAGAAACTATCTTTTATTTGTAGAAAATGCAGAATATAAACAAAACAATCTGTCGGACCATATTCCAAAGTCTTGTTTCAAAGGCTGTTTACACGCTCACAGACATCTAACATCGCTTTTTCTTTCCCCCAGATGTCCATCTTCAATTAGAGAATGATGACTCAAAAGGGAGATGCAGTTCATGCAGCCAAGCAAGTTGTGCAGTCGGGCAATCTCACTTAGCGCCTTTTATAATCTAATTATGATAAACTATTGGGAGACTAATTGGAGGCCCTAGCAAAGCCCGTCTGTGGATCCTACTTGGTGACAGGCTTTGAATGGTCTCGTATTCCTGCTTGCAGGATCCAAGTCATAAACTTTTCTGGAAAGTCACGCCGAGGGTGCCATTATTCCCATGTTCCTTTCCTTTCCTTTCCCATCCCAGAGCAGTGTGGAACCCCACCTGCCCCTGGCTCTCATTGCAGCTCAGGAGGGATAGGTCCAACCCGTAACCTCTCCCACTGCTGGAAGACCTGGCTAACGTAGCAGTTGTAATCCACCAGGTCCTCCACAAGTCTGCAAACACAGCTCTGGAGGACTGGTGTCCTCAAAGCCAGCCAGTTGCCAGGGTGTGCTTTGGAGACTGGAGAGCTTCTGTGGATTTTATTTGCAGTTAGCATTTCCAACACCTACTGACAGTCATATCCCAGGAAGGTCTGTGCTCTCGTGGTGAGATCTCACAGGTTTTGACATTTCTGTACTATGTGGTCTCCCAGTGTATTTGTAGGTAGGGTGAACAGGCTCTGGCTTCAGAAATTTGTCTGTTGGTTTGGAATGCTTTGTGAAAGGAAAAAGGCTTAAGATCTTAGTAACCTGACAATGCAGAGGCAAGATGCAATGCTTGCCTTAGCGATTTGTCTGACAAGTAAAGGGGAAATCCTTTGCTGGAATCCTGCGGAGCAGAATGAACTTGCGCTTGCATTTACTTGCTGCGTGTCAGGCCAGTCAACCCCCTCTGGATGTTTCTTTAGATCTGACATTCCATGTAGACCCTTTGTTGAGTTTGTCTGTCTCTTGTTGAGTTCGCTTTGGTCAAATTTTATTATTCCGTCAATGCCTTCTCCCCGCCATACACTAGACTAGCCTTTTATATATCTCTCTCTCTCTCTCTCATAGTTTCCTTAGCTTAAGTAGCTGTCACTTCTGGAAAGCATCTTGCAGTTGGAAGCAGCGCAAGGTCTTTACGTGCCCTGCCATGACAAAGCTGTCCCTGGTGGCGGCTTCTGTCACCGAGAGAGCTGACAATGTCCCACACCTTGGGATTGTAATGTCAGGCTTAATGTGACTGTCTTTTGCTGGTGGCTCTCTGTCATACTTAATACGCGAAGGCCTCCTCTTTCCTGGCAGCCATTCAGCTTCAGGAACATAGGCCAAAGTGATGGTTCCATTCTGCATTTGCCCTTGGCTCTGGGTGGAGTGAGCCGTCAAATGTTCATCCTCGATGATTTTGAACTGCAGCTGGGCACTGCTAACAGTCAGCCTACAAAATGTACCACTAATATCTGCAGCTCTGCCTTTCCAAATTGCTGTATTTCCAGGGCAGACCGCACTATTCTGCTTTATGGTTTCTCAGCTCGGTGCTCTGCCTCGTCTTCTGGGACACCGCCGTGGGAGCGGCACGCCAAGAATTCAGCTCCTCACAAAAAACACGAGGCTTGGATCACCCAAGCTTTTCCTAGAAATTGAAGTAGATTTTCTGTCCAAGTGCAAGAGTCTATTCCATGCCCAGGTGCCTTCTCAACCCTCCATGGCTCTTGCACATAGCACGTGTTACATTTGGAATACCAGTCAAAAAAAAAACAAGCAAAAAAAGTGTTTTTTTTCCCCCAGCAAACTTTTGTGTGAAGAGCCGTACCTCACCTTCACACGAAATGCCTGCCGTGTGCCCTTCTAGAGCTGAAGGCCACAATACCAGCACTGGAGGAATGGGCACCCAGTTCCTCAGCTCAGTGGCCCAGATGTGCTGCGACTGCTGGAATGTCTGCTCCGAGACACTAAGATTTTTCTTTTCCCCCCCAATTCCCCCAGTAGCTCCTGGGGTCCTATTTAAACATTATTTAGGTAATTCTCAGTACTTACACTCTGCCAGCACCTTTCTGGAAGTCATTAGCTGTAGAGATAGCCATTATCTTTTTGTTGGCCATGCTTTCCCTGAACACAGGACTCCCCGCTTCTCCGTTGTTTCTCCTCAAAAATAGAGAGAATTTCAGCTTTTTAAAATCACTCTGTGTATTTACAGCACTCTCAGGCACACAGAAAAACGGGTATTATGCTTCGTAAGATCAGAACATTACCACGTTTCACAATATATTTTGATGGACTGAAACTTTCTTAGTTTTAGCTCCGGAAAAGGAGCTGACGCCAAAGGTGCTGCGTGTGAAGCTAAATGTTTCTGTGCAAAATGTGCTGTACTTAAATATAGTGGCCATAACTTTTCTGTTTAACTAGTCAATAGGAATGGAAGGCTTGCTACTCTTCTTCCCAATGCAAAGGAAACTGAAATCCAACCTATATTTAAATAAAAATTAGGAATGTGTCTCAGGGAACAAAATAAATATTTTCATCCATGAATTAATGAGCCACTTATTTCTCCCACAGCAGTACAAGTAAAATTGGTATTAGACAAACATGAAAGATAAAGTAAAACCTGGTGATATTAGTTTTTAAAGAAGGTTAATGGACTCAGCCACATGTCTTTCAGTCGGATTAATGATAGGGATTTGATTAAACCCCTTGAATTACTTCTGTGATCACCACTACAGCATTCAGCTAATCACCTTGCCTTCACATTAATATAGGCCTGGTCTCTCGCAGAAACTTCTGGATGAAACCAGTCGCCTATCTGGGTAGCAAGTTCTAAATCTCATTATCAAGATCTTTACTAACTTTACAGGATACATATCACTTACATGGCTATGTATCAAGAAAAGGATTTTTTAAGTATCTAAAGCATGAATGTCTCATATCTAATTTATATTTCTGTGTTAACTTCCAGCCAGCATTTTGATGATTCCATTAACTTTCTTTAGTGATGGATTTCATATATTTAACGCCATTACTCAACAAAGTCTGTATATAATTTTGCTTATTACTTTTAAAGAGATCAGTTTCTTTCTTTCTAAAATCTCTTATATTAGAATAGGTCTGTGAAAAAGCATCTCCTCAAAATCTACATCTCCTAAAGCAAAATTTTTTTTTTCAATATTGTGAAAGTGTTTTATCTTTTTTTTTTTCTTGGAAATTTGGATGAGAAACTACTATATAAGCATGTAATTGCCAGATTTATAGAAAAAGGAGAAAAAATACATGGTCAGTTAGTTTATCTTCCATAGCACAGTTGTTTCTTTGAGATGAATTAAATTCAATGATGTGAGTGGAAATGTGCCAACGTTTGATATAATTTTTATCATTGTGTTTCTGTGTGTATTCAGGTAGGTAACTGGGGGAAAAAACCCAACTTGTTTCTTCCCTGATTACTGCACTGTACTCAAGGTCTGTACTGCGTTGTACACAGTACTCAAAATATATTCGAGAACATATGTGTTTGATTTAAATGCTCCTTAATGGTTGATAGAATTCTTTATTTAATCCAAAAAAAAAAAGAGGGGTTTAGCTGTTCTGGAAGGAACCATTAGAAGAAAACAGGTGTTACGGATGAATGAAGGGTTTAACCTTGTTGTCTAAATTTTCATTGGCATAATGTCAGCTCTGTAGCCAAAAGCTCGTGGAAAATGTCAATTTCTGCAAATTAAGATTTTCTGGAGTTCCCAGCTTACCCATTTCCCGTGATTTTAAGATGTTCTGAAATCTTGCTGTCTTGAGTGAGAATGGTATGCATCCTGCATTTTTTTTCCCTCTGTATGTACAAAGGCATCTGTATTCATGCTCACGCTTCAGTTTTAGATACCCATCTGCTGAGCAAAAATTGAAAAGTGTAACGCTGAGCATGGTGTTAGAGGAATACATGATAGCCAGGGGACAATACAAGGGCAGAACCCAACCCAGGTTTGGGGCATCATTCACCAGGCACACAAAACTGCTTTGGAAATGGCTGTATTTAGGAAGGCAACACAAAACTGTTGAAGTTATATATGTGGACTTTATTTTGGCACTAACACATTTTAAAGCTTGTGGACTGCATTAGGTCTGAAATCCGATGTCTGGCTCCAATGACAGTTTTGACTTACACACTCAGAATTACTAGAAGGGGTTTTGGATGGGATGCTGGCTCTCAGGACAAGGTGACTACGCTGTGTCAACTTCCCTAACCCACTTTGATGTTAGTGTGCCACTGAACCATTGCAATTGCACCTCCTTCCTGTGCGATGGTTCATTTGCTACACAGAATATGATAAAATGCTAAGATTTTATATAGTTTCAACAGCTGGTTACACAAACTCGTGGAGAAGTCTATCAAGAGCTTTTAAATACAAATGTACTGTTTCTAGTTCAGGAAAGCCTTGGTCATTAAAAGCTGGAAGACTATACCAGGAGGTGGTATACCATTGGTGACATCTCTTCTGGACTTCCTTAAACCCATACGCATATGGCTGGGAAAGTCCAGGAGAGGTCACCTCCACGTAATACCACCATGGCTGAGCAGTCCAGAAGAGTTCACACCCATGGTATACCACCATGGCTGGGAAAGTCCAGGAGAGGTCACCTCCACGTAATACCACCATGGCTGAGCAGTCCAGAAGAGTTCACACCCATGGTATACCACCATGGCTGGGAAAGTCCAGGAGAGGTCACACCAATGTTATACCACCCTAGTCATATGCTGGGCTAGTCATTGCCAGGGCTAGATGGGCATAGAGGTGACCAAACCACTGGGCAATGTTCAATCTTGCCTTTAGGACAAGTACTTACTACTTTTGTTAGTATGGGATAGTGAATGCTTGACCTTTCACAGCATCTTCTACTGAAAGTTGTTGTTTTTAATTAAATTGCCTTAGTTAAGCTGTCAGACAATGCTGGGGGCTAAGTGATTACACAGAATCACAGAATGGTAGGGGTTGGAAGGGACCTCTGGAGATGAATTTACATTGATGGGATTACATCACATTTAACATTTTATCTGCTCAGGTGAACTTAAGTAAGCCTAATAATCTTTAATGGAGCTTTTTGATTGGGGGATTTGTAGAACTAAAAGGCTGGATTTGAAAAGCTGGATTATTGCTTTTTTGGGGGGAAGATTTCTGATGATGGAGGATCGCATCAAGGACCTGTCATATCTTTGAGCATCTGAGGGGAGAGTGTCCCTCTCCATCTGCCATGTTGTCATTCTGGGAGCATATGACAAAACAGACCTTTAAGGACTTGGTTTGCAAAATCCAAACATTTATCAGTTTTGGGAGTGTTCCTGATCTGAACACTTAATTGAATCTTAAATAAAAGGCTGCATAGATTTTGGAGAACGTGGCAGCTAAATTGAAAGTGTCCAAAAAAACTTGACCTGGAGATGGAATTAATTCCTGTTCAGGCTGTGCATGAAGTATACGAACAGTTGAAGTCAACGAGGTTCCAGCTCCACTGTGCCAGGTAGAGTGATTAGTGAGATTCTGACTTAAAAAACAGCTACAAATTCTGTCTTTCAGACACAAACAGCTGTGGAGGTTTTATGGTTTTTGGAAAGAGAAAGTTAGAACCAGATGAAATGTGGGGAAAAAAAAATCTAGTTCCCATTCCCCAAGAGTGCAACTGTGCGGGTAATAGATTTGGCGTTGGATACAGCTGGGAGGTGAAAATGAGAAACTGGGGTCAGATACATTTTAAATTTACCTCCTTATTACTTGCACAGAACTGGCAAAGTTTTGGTCTTGGATTTATCAGGACTGATGAAATTCATGAAAGCCTGGAACAGGCAAATGTTACCAACTCAAATAATTAAATAAGATCTTTTTAAATGGAATTTGTAATAAACAGGAGAATGCATCTGG
Source organism: Dromas ardeola (assembly GCA_013398915.1). Lineage (NCBI taxonomy): Eukaryota > Metazoa > Chordata > Aves > Charadriiformes > Dromadidae > Dromas > Dromas ardeola. The sequence continues at coordinate 559,702 of VYZM01016405.1, read as the reverse complement.
CTTCTAGACAATAAATGTGAAATAATTACTGCATTAAAGATAGAAGGTTTATCTTTTAATGCTGCAGGTTCCCTCTCCAATTACATCTGCTTAACATAATTTAATAGATAACGAGTTAGTATTTGCACATGATAACCGTTAAGATGTAGGAAGAATTTATTTAATATTTTTCCCCTCCAGTAAAGGCTTTTCTAAGCTTTGAGGATGTCAGTACGTTTTAATTTAAAGCACTTGTTGAATCCTTACCCCATTTGTTTCTTGGGGTGTTTTTAAATCTTTTACAAACTCTACTAGAAATACATTATGTGTCTTTACAGCAAGTTTTGCCTGGGAGGCAGAGGGGAGGACACTAGGTGGGACAGCATCCCATAAGGCTTTTAAGAATTGGCACACTCCGTGGTTTTTTTTTCCAGGAGAAAGGGCAATTTTCCAAAAGTCTGGGGGAACCTGGTGAGAGCTAGCCCAGCTGGAGCGGGGTAGCCCAGGAGGTGCTGCCTCTTAAGCCTCCACTTGGATGATTATCCCAGCAGGTGACACGGGAGCCTGTTCTTGGGAAATTTTGGCTTCTGCCTTGCTGGGGTGATGGGGTCAGCGCCTGCGGAGCTGGGAGCTGGTGGGAACCTCTGTGATATGGCCCAGCTGCCCGCCCGGGCTCCATCAGCCGGCTGCCGGTGGGGAAGGTGGGAAAGGAGCTCTGGGATCAGCAGGGTGTGTAAAACGGCTGCTCAGAGACGAGATTTAAATGGCGTGGTAATCCAGGTTATGTTTGCTTGGGAATATTTAGTGCTGGAATGCTTAAAAATATTTAGCTTGGAAATAGTTAAAAATAGATATCCTTTGCTTCTGCTCATAAGCAGGATTTTTTTCACAATTCTCTGACTTTGACCAGGTCCATTAGTGACCTGAATGGAAACGATGTGTGTGTCCCTTTACTGTTAAAGTCGCTGTTACGTACAGATGCTGTTGATGCTGGGTACAGTTCTGACTTGCAGAGCACTAAGCTCCCTGGTAGACATTTATCGTAATAAACCAGAAACATGGTTCCGGTTATCGGGTCCCCTCCAGTCCTGAAAGCCACAACGTAATGGATGTGGGCAACCTACCAACACTAGAACGTGAAGATTTCGACCTATTGAGGGGGTTGTGTGATTTTTTCCCTCTGTGAATTTTTCCTTTTCTGAATGCTTCCATTTCCTTAAGAAGTCTCCATTGACTGTTGATACATGTGTATGAAGGGTTTTGTTGTTTTTTTCCTCCAGGAAATATTATGATTTGGTGATGTAAAGGCTTATGCAGGTAATGCTGTGATCGGGTTTGAAGGTTGTCTGGACCCGCCTTGTCACCAAACAATGCTCGCCCAGTTTCTCGTCCTTAAACTGAATTTTAATGTTGCTTCGATATCAGATCCTGATTCTTCTAAGAGTTTCTCTTTCAAAACAAGACACTCATAATTCAGAATGCTCTTCCAGTGCTTCTAGGAATAAACCTGGCCTTTTTTTTAAGCCAGTAAAAATATTTGTCTTCTGCCTTTTAAAGCCGTAATTAAATGTTTAACTTAACAACCATATATTCATGCTTATTCTAGTTTATTATCTAATGTTTCTTAATGTTACATGGATATTACAGCCCTCTTTAGATCAGCGTATGAAGGACAAGAGACCGGTATAAATACTGAATTATTAAAAACAATCTCCCAGTTAGAAAGATTAATAATACAGATGATTCTGTTACACTGGTGCCTCAAAAACATTACTTTTAAAGCGTAAAAATTAATTGGTCTTGTTAACATAATGCTTCAAACAGCCCACCATCTATATTTAAAAACTCAAATGAAGCAGTATGTGTCACCGCATGGTACAACAGCGCTGATCACTTCCACTTCTCTTTCAGGCTCGTAATGACTCTCTACTAGATTCTCTTTGCTTCATCTTGGTACAGAACTAATTGGAACCAAATTGGCTTCAATCTTATTTCACCATTTTAATTTGCAAACAAAGAGTAAGAGAGGAAAATGGGTTTGAAGGCGACAACATTTCAAAATTGCTTAAATCCCTTCCTTAAAATTGTTCTCCTCTCTTTAGGGTCTTAAGTTTTTTGGGTGGGAGGATGATGAATTGTTAACTTTCAATAAACAATAAATAATGTCGCAAATTATTCTTAAAAATATGATACACACATCCCAAATTATTAAATCCATTAAAATATTAGTGATCATAACTTATGAAAAACTTTAGCAGTAGGTGGAAGAAAATCCAGAAGTTGAAATCTAGAAATTTCTTGAAATCTCAAGAAATTGCGATTTCAGTGAAAACCATGAAATGGATAGAATACTGTGCAATACTTTAAAAAGGAAAATATATATTATTTTAGATCAACCTGAAAATCAAACTTAACCTATGGCTGCAAGCAATAAATTAAATACATTTTAATTTTCCTGCTATTGTGTCATTTCAGGGTAGAGTTATCTGTATCTTCGTCTTAGCGTGGCTAGGCCAATACGAAAGGTCTCTCCTATTTCAGAATTCTGGGAGTGTAATGTTTGTTTTGGGAATAATCTCAAAATGTCTGAACAGCTCCCCCTTTCCTCTCCCCCTCAAATTGCTTGTACGTGGTCTAAATAAAATTCAGGTTCCACAAAAGATTTTGGTTTTAATTTCAAAGAGGCAAAGAGGTGTTCTTTGTATTTTCCTCTGACAGGAAATATCTAGATATCAAAGAGAGTGGAGCATTTGAGCCTTTTTGAATTATTCAGGACTGCCATATATTTTACATGAGGAGATATTCTTGCGTATCTTGATTAAGCGTAGGAAACTGGTCTAATATAGTATGCATAAATTTGTAGAACTTCAGATCCTAAAAAAGGAATGTGGTGCATATATATATATATATGATACTCTAGATATACATTTATATATGGTATAAATAAATGTAAAGTTTACTTATGTGAAGGCATGATTGTGAGGGAGAAGACTGGAAACCCTTTGTTTCCATGATTACAGCTGAATTTTCTAGTATAAACATCACCTAGGCTATGTGAAGAGAGTTACCTGCAGCCAAAATGAAAAACTATCAGGAAAAATAACTGTTGGGTATTTTAATTAAACGTGTTTACAGAAGTATCTCTGTTTAACTCAGTTTCAAATTTGTCCCCAAAAGAAAATTGTTTAAGCTAGGCTTTAGGCTTTACCTGGCTTGTTGATGAAAATTCATGTGTTTTTAATCTTTAGCAATGAAGTAAAAATTACAATAAATGCGTACTCCTAGAGCATAAAAGCCCTAAAGAAAAATATTTAAAATGTGAAAACAGAAAATTAATATAATTAACAGCTTTATGTGTTTGTTGATGACATACAGATGTTCCACGTTTTTATACTTGCTAGGCAACAGTTCATTATTTTCAATATTCATTAAGAGGGGCTCCGTCAATGCCTACACATCCATGTCACTCTGTTAGATGCATGTTTGGAATATTTGGCCTACAACAGGAATTACTGTGAGGAAAAGTCAGATTATTCATCAAAACTCAGCATAGATATATTTATATTTTTTTCCTTGAGGGAAATTGTTATTGAATAGTTGTTGGATGCACAAAGACCTGATATTTATTTTTGTCTTTTTTGAAAAACTCACTGTTCCTTTAGAAACTGGCAATGTCAAAAAGGTACACATGTAAAAATAAGCTTTTTCATGCTGTACTTCTGCAAAAGATGTGGAATCCTGGGGCCACAAGTTTTAGCCTCTCCACCTCCCCCAGAGCATAGCTGAAGTATCATTATCTGGTAGGCTTTCTAAAATCTGACTGTTATTACCCCTCATCACAGGTACACTCTAATGTCTACCTTCAGAATAAAACAGCAGAAAATAGGTGGCAGCCCACTGCTATGAAAAAGAAGGGTTTCATTATGAAACATTATCAAATCACCGAGTTAAACTTAGCATCTTTGGATTTCACCAATGTCAGAAATTTAATCCTATCGGCAGAGTGGAAAATAGAATAGATTTGCATCTAAAAATATTCAGAGTAACCTTATTTACAGAGCAATCATGCTCGTGTAAATATACCTTTAAATGCATGTGTGCGTGCTTATATACATTTAAGCAGCTGCTGCCTTATTTCTAGTATAAACAGTAAAATAAATATTCTTTAAATAGCCTATATATTTGGTCAGTAAACCATGACTGACCATGGAAAGCACAGGTTTCCTGTCTTCCTCTGTTTATTGCAATACCAGAAAGGGAACGCTGTGCCAGCTTGGCTGCCTGACTTTGTCACCTCGCTGTGAAGCACGGGATAAAGTCTCTGGAAATGGTGGCACTGGGTGTCCAACCAGCCCTCACCTAACATTTTTGATTTCCGAGGTAGAGCATTTTCTGTATAAGGCCAAATTAAATGACCTGAAACAACTGCAATGATTAATCTTTAGCAAAGGTATTTCTTGTGAAAATTTCACTGTTTTACTCTGGAATGTATAATTTTCCTTCATAGACTGTGGTCCTTTGGTGATATGTGTGTGTGTGTGTGTACGTTTTAAATGAAATATATCACCAGAAGGGTGGTATACTAGTTGTCCAGTTCAGGAAACCAGAATTCTATGTACTGCTGACAGTCAATGAGATACTATATTATACCAAGAAAGAGGACTTTTCTCAGTGTTTTGGCAATACTTTGGACTCCATAAAAATAAAAATTGTATATTCTTTTTGCTATACCTTCAGTGGAATAATTCTCCACCTCCTGCTAGGCAAACACCAGCAAGAAAGCACGCTCCTTGCCAGTGCTTCACAATTCATAATGTTGGTTTTATTGTTTTTGTAGAAAAAAAAATATATCCCCACCACCCAACAGAGTTATGGCCAGTACAAATCTGTGCATAGTCCAGAAACGCAAAATGTTCTCACTAGGACATGTTGGATGAAATCCTGGCTTCATATAAAGTCGTGGGAGTTGTGCCACTTCCTTCAGTTGGACCGGGATTTTTCTCAGCATGTGCCATTTAAAGAACGCTGAAAAATTTGGAGCAATTTTGGTGGACCAGATGGTTGTGTTTCAACCTCTGATGGTACAAAAGTAATTCATTTAACTTTTTGGCATAAGGCCTGCGTCTTTTCAAACTGAGAAATAATGTTTGGAGTTAAAGCTTGAACTAGTATAATAAAATGGGAAAAGTGGACTAATATAGCAGCATAATGATGCTAAATTGGAAACTGTTACCCCCTTCAGAAAACAACGACAATTCACAGTGATGGTCAGGTTTTCCTCCCCAGCACCACGTCCCTTGCAGTTGACAGAAAAATCAGGTCAGAAGATTGTTTTACGGGGTAACTGATTTAGCATTTCCAATCTCTGTTTTTCTTAAAAATAATAAAAAAAAGTCATGGATTGCAAAGTGATGCCAGTTGCTTGACTGCAATGAATATAGAAAGTAACGTTCGGAACTGAAACAACGCGTTAAGGGCTTAAGGTCAGTATTGAGCAATGCCCAGTGCATACCTAAACACTCTTTAATGCATGTGGCAGCTTTTAATTCATTTATCTTTTCAGTGTTTATTTTAAATCTTATCACCCCAGATGAACTAGTATCTAATCTAATAAAATGCACAAGGGTTGTTGATTTTAAGTGTAATCATCTTGTGAAAACAAGACACATGTCCAATACTTTGTTTCAGATTCCTTGCCAAGTGTCAGGAATTTAACTTAAAGAAGTGACAATGGGTCTGTCATTGAATCCCTTTTCCCCACAGGAAATAAGTAATTAAATTAAATTAATTAAACTTAATTAAATTTAATATAAAAAAATATTGTGTAGTACTGGCGCACAGAGTGAGTTATAAAGTTGATTTCCAGATGCCCAGGTAAAGCAGAGCCCCTTCCCATCTGGATAGAGATGTGCTGCTGAGAGTGCCGGGATGCCAGAAGTCCATTTCTGTTCAGAGACTTGCTTCATTTTATATGCTTTAAAGGAAGATCGGGTAGTTTCTTTCCAAAACTCCAGAGGACTGCAGTAGAAGTCTTCCTATTTAGGTTAGATTTCATACTTCTGTTGTTTTTTTGTTAAAATTAATGTAAAAATGTACTTTCTTTGCGCAAGGACTGGCCAGCTTAAAACGAGTGTAAAACCTTCCCTGAACTCTGCTCAGTGTGTAAAAAACCACGTAGAAACTGAGCCGATAGTGGTGTACATCACTTAATTGGGGCATGCTTAATAAGAAAATCTGTTTAATTGGGCTATCTTCCAGAGGAACTGTTTAGGCTGAGACTGAATGGAAATGACTGCCACTTAAATGGAACATTATGAACAAAAAAAATAATCATCTAAATAGGGGTGCATTTGGCTAGGGACATTGTGTAGCAATAATTAACTGGGTATTTAAATAGACAGGAAATGTAGGGCTCTTTTTCTTAAATACAGAAATAGACAAATAAAGACTATGACTTCCTGTAGCTCTGTCCTTAAAATTCCTGGGCTTATGTAAAAGGCACCATAAACCAATCGTGGCCAGCAACTAAATGAATCCTAAACATTCTCCATTTCCCCTCTGCTCTCCTCGCCAGGGTTCGTTTGCTCCCAGGGCTGCACCCGCAGACGGTTGTAGGCAGGCGACGATCATTGCATCTCTCTAAATGCCACGCTTTGATCCCGGTTACTCCGTCTTAAGCTGCCTTAGAGCTTTCACCCAGTCCTGCTCTGGCGGAAGCTCCACAATTCATTTTAGTAGCACCGAATATAAAATAATAAAGAGGTGAGTGAACAAGTACCTCTTTAACTCTGGTGTTGGGCTTCTGTTCAGGTCTGACACTTTTGGTTCAAATCTGACACTTCCAATCTACATAAATCCGCCTCCTGAGATGCCTTTTATAAAACGCATCGTGGCGACAGGTTCCTTTCCAGCTTCTTGAGGCACTTATACCAAACTGCGCTGTATCCCCTGGGTTGAACACTGAGCCTCTTTAGCGTATTATGATTTTCCCCAGAGCAACTGATGTCTCTGAGCAGCAAATCAGATCTGCATCTCGTATTTGGGAATGTAACTCTGTGGGCCTCACCCTCATACGAGGACAAAGGGTTTTGCTGACTTTCTTATCCTTCACCTTCCACTTCTTCCTCATCACACGTGCCACGAACTTCCAGGAATTAGAGAAGGGGCGTTCTCTACGTCGGCTGGCGTGAGCCGTTTCTTTGGGCAGGCAAACAAAGCTTGATCTGTGCCGTTGCCGGCCTGGGAAACGCGACACAGAGGTTCCGTGAAACAGAAGCTGGGCAGCAAACAGAGACCTGTGTGTTGGTATCGCTCAGAACGTTTGCCTGGCTCTGCCGCCCTGAAGAATGCCGTTTGGAGCCATGATGCCCTCTGAGGTCCGGCTGCAGTAGTGATGAGGTTAAAGACTAGATGGCTTTCCCTGAAGGAAAGATTGATTTGTTGTACGGAATTTTAGCATGATTTTGGGCGTTAATATTTACCTTCAAATAAAAAAAACCCAACAGAGTTTTTCAATTTATAGAAGGAAAGAATTCTAAAGAAGTAGTCTTGGAAAGGTTTGCGTGCTACTACTTGTCCATGCAAACCTTACAGCCTCTTTTAGGTACCTACAACGGTGGCCAGGGACAACCTGCAGCTCTTTGCCACTGACCACACAGGAAGAAAAGGAGGTGTGGACCCGGTCTGTGCACAAAGCGGAGAGAAGCAGGTTGAGGATTTAATGCTCTTTTGCTCTTCTGCTATTCAATAGCCAGACTAGCTTCTCCTTGCGCTTCCAGGAACCTGAAGCTCTTGGAGGGAGTGGGAAGCAACGAGGAGGAGAACAGGGACTGACATGTGTGCCTGCATCCAGGGCTGTGGTCTTTCCAAGTCCTCTCCTTTGGAACTGGCTCCACTGGATAACATCATGTGGCAAAGGCAGGATAGAAAAAGCTGTGCAGGATAATGTATTTTCCTGGGGCTGCCTAGAAAAATCAGATTTTTACTTATATTTCAATGTGATAAATTTACTGTCCTTTTAAATGTTATTACTTGGACATGGTGTGTCTCATGGTTCAAAAGGAAATAGTTGGACCTGGTTAATTAAGGGCCTGGGAAAAGTTGCTCTGGCCCGTCACCCAGAGAAAAGGAAAACGGTAACATCTGCTCCTAAGCAGAAGGGTTGGCCTTCCTGCACCAGTGTCTTCGCAAATAGTGGAGAACTGACCAGGGCTGAGAAATTTAAAAATAAGAAGCTGTCTGTGTTGTTACAAAGTGGAAATCGATGTCATGATGCCTTGCCTTGTTTTTAATGATAAGTTAATAGTATGAAAACTCCTTGCCTGGCAGCAGGTAAGGTGCTGTTCGGAGTGTTGTCCCTGCAGACATGGGGTTGTCCCAGGCATGAAGACACGGTGGTCCAGCCTGCTGCGGCATTGAGGGAAGTTACGCTGGATCTGGAGAGATCGCAGCTCGTCAGAGGGAGCAGGCAGGGCCTTTGCTCTTCATTAACTTACGTTTGTGGTAGCTCTTGCAAGGAGGGAGGAGAAACATGGTTAATATTAGTGTTAATGAGAATGGAGGTTAATGCCAGGAGTCTCAGAGTTTAATCCCTTTATCAGGGACCGTAGTGATAGGACGACGGGTAACGGTTTTAAACCAAAAGAGGGGAGATTTAGAGTAGATATTAGGAAGAAATTCTTTACTGTGAGGGTGGTGAGACACTGGCCCAGGTTGCCCAGAGAAGCTGTGGCTGCCCCATCCCTGGAGGTGTTCAAGGCCAGGCTGGATGGGGCTCTGAGCAACCTGGTCTGGTGGGAGGTGTCCCTGCCCAGGGCAGGGGGCTGGAACTAGATGATCTTTAAGGTCCCTTCCAACCCGAACCGTTCTATGATTATATGAATACAGTAATATAGAAAGTCTTGTAATAAATGTAAGCTGCAGGTATAGTAACAACTCTACTCTCTTGAAATGTACATATAAAACAAATTTTGCCCCCTTCCAAAAAAATAAGAAAGATGAAAAGGACACGACATGATGGTTTAGCTTTGTAATAACAATTAACATCATTGTTTATTTGCTTACGTCTTACCTGAAATTTCTATTTCCAAGCCTTCTTTTCTAACCATAAGAAATGTTAAGAGCTGCTTCACTGTGGGTATGAAAAACTCTGTTATATTTTACTCCTGAGCAGTTCTTTCAAATGAACTGGAGCTAGAAAGCCTCCAAAACAGAGAACAGGCCATATTCTTCTTGACTGACACACAGGGACCTCAATGGCATTGAAGAGCTGAACTCTACAAAGTGAGGAAACAAAAACTCGTTTGTGCCCATCAACAAATTTTTATAAAGCAAACTGTTAGGTAAAGGTTATTGCCTCCAGTACTAGTCAGTAACATAAAATTAGGATCTGTTTTCTTTTGGATGATCTGGAGTCTCTAAATATATCTGTTGGATTTTTATTTTTTAGGAGCGCATAGCTGTCAGAGTGTTGTATTTTCCTTCTCCAAACGAATGTGGGTGTATGTGAATATGTAAGGCAATTAATTACCCACAGTGGATGACATTTCTTTTCTTTACAGTGCCGAAATAGAAGTCAATTATCACTCTAAAATAGCTTGACTTTCTAGCCTTCAAACAAACAGAGAAGAATATAGAATTTGCGCGTGATGACTATACTTTTGTGAAATTCTTTCCCCTGCATGCATTTGCGCTCTCTCATGTTATTACAGCAAATAACAGAAATTATAGGGAATGATATACTGGCTTGGTAGAGACCCCCAGGAGATGGGAAGAGTTTTGTTTTGCCTGAGCAGGTTCTGCAGGAGGAGATAAGAATCGCGTTGCTTAGCTTATTTGATAAAAGAAGAACAGAAAAACTGTCTGAATAAGTTACTTCGAGGCTCAAAAGAAGTGTCAGAGGAAGATTAAGTCTTTAATGATTCTACAGTGCAGTGAGTATGTACATGCAGAATATGAATTGTTTTAGTGTTAGGCAACTAATGGTAAAAGTATAAAGGTGGAGTGGTCAACTGTGGAAGGGTTTCTCTTGCTGCTCAGGAAGGCGTTTGGCCGCCGCATACGGAGAAATGTCAGCCTTTTGCCTTACTATAGGATTGTCATCGTGAGCCACCACTTTGCCACTTTCGGACAGTTTGCCAAGAAAGTGGCATGTGTTTCTTCAATATAGCTGGGATTACTGGTAGTTCCTTTAGGAGGCTGCTCAAATTCCAACCTTTGCTAAAGAATGTCTATACTCTTTTTTTCTGGTTGGTTTTTTGTTTTTTTAATTTTCGTATGTTTTCAGTGCACAGTTTGGATGGTACTATGTAGGAATAATTTGGATTTCAATATACGTGGCATTTTGCCTTCCTTAGCCTTTGAGTTGCAGTCCACTCCTGTGATGGGCAATTATGCCATGTATTGCTTTCATGAACTTACCACACTCCATCTTTGAAACTAGTCACAAGTTTTTTGCTTCCAGATACTGTGTGTTTTTTCCAGATTCTGATGGTTTGGTATGTTGGGGGAGTGGTAGGAGGGGGAGTTTTGTGTGTTTGGTTTTTTTTTTCCCCAGGGCCATTGGGTATATATTGGTTCTCATTCAAGCTGCCCATTATCTTAAATTAACTTTTCTCTTATGGTATTTACCTCTCTGATGTATTTCTAGAGAACCTTGTCATCCTTCTGTTTTTTGCTTCGGTTTTACCAGACTACAGAATCTGGGGTTTCTGTGCTGTTGTCCCACTCTGTGGTGCAGAACAGATACATACACAAAGATTTTGGCTGGCACGGAGTTATCCTGCTCCAGAATCCAAAGCAGCAGCTCTGTGCCTCAGCTGACAAGCCTTGCTGAAAGCATATGGCCGTGCTCATGTACCTCCACTAATTTTAGGATGTGAGACGGTGTCTCCGTGCAGGGAGACACAGCAGCGGCGTGAGGATGTGTTCTCCTGAAAATAATTAGGTTGCTAATGTGAGGATTAGGTTTGCTTCCTTTCTTGCTGCATCACCTTTTAAATGCTGAGATACATGGTGGTTAGTAATCCTTCCCTGCAATTTAAGGATTAGTGGTGCGGCCAGATTGGAGTTTCATAACTGACTCTGGACTGCCGCTAACCCAGACGATGCTCTAAGTAGTTCTTAGATCTGGGAGCACACAGCAGTTAAACCTCACGTATAGGCAAGTGGAACCGCAATTTGCAGATCAATTCCTATGTGTATAAGCAATGTATATAAGCAGAACATCTTTAGCTGCCACAAGATCACCCTGTTCTCTTCCAAAGCAGAGGCTTGTCCTGCTTGTGTGCTGCCGCCCACTCAGCGAGGAATCTGTTCCTCTGGCGCTTGGGTTTTTTCTTCTTTCTCTTTTAAAATATAGTGTCTGCCACTTGTGAAAGTCAGTGGCTGTTTCAACACAGAGTAACAAATGAAACTCTCTCAACTAGGGGGACCCGCCTAAGAGAGAGGTGAAGTTTGATCCGAGGTTTTTCTTCATCCCCAGTTCCTAGATCCCAGTCTTTCATTCTTCTAATGAGCAAATCCCAGACTCTCAAGACTCTCCGGCTTGGGGTGCTCAGCCTCTGCCTGCAATAGATGCAGCCGAATAGATGAAAGTTTCCCAAAGTTCATTCATTTGGGCAGTAGAAAAACTTAAGGTATTCAAACTTCACGCTATTTAGAATGCCAAGATTAAATGAAAATGCACTATTCTTTTAAAGGGTCATTCATTGTCCCAGGCGTGGGTTCAGCTTCATTTGCCCAGAGACTTTACGCTCATCACAGGGAATGTGCAAAATCTATTTGCTCAAGAGGGCAAAAGGGAACAGAATTGGATGTGTGAAAAACAAATAGATCTCCTGCATAACCGTCTCTCTGCTTGAAAAGTTACTTAGGTTTTTTGCTGAATTTTAATGTGGAGTTCCTCTATTGCTATTTTTCCAACTGTGGTATAGCAAGCCCTCAGGCCTCAAAAGGCTTGGGTAGGCCAGAAAGGGCTGACTTCTTTTTTCCCAACAACATGCTATATTGCTTGATGTAGATAAGCACAGATGTGTCGTGTCAGAGTTTACATGCTGTTACACTAAGAAATACTATTGAAATATTTTTTTAAAGAATTTTAGAAAATGGCAGAGCTGCTGTAGAGTATTTTAAGGTACTGTTATTGAATGCTAAATAATGACGTCCTTGTGTCCAGAAGGCTGTGACGAGGCAAGTCGTCAGGACAGTTTGGGGCATTTCGCTTTTCAAATTATTTGTGCAGGGAAAAATTGGTGATACCACCAAACAAAAATGGTTTTGTTGAAAAGTCTGAAGTGCTGACACAGACATAAAAAAGCTCCGCACTTCACTGGCTTGTGAGCAAAGCAGCTCAGCGTTGCTAAATGTGCTTTACATTCCTTCGCTTGCAGTTGACAGCTTCCTTTGGCCTCAGGCACCATCAGAAGGCTATTGCTCAGAGACCATTGTCTGGGAACGCTGTTTTATCTTCAAAAAGGAGATAGTAATTAGATGAAGATATGTGCATGAGTGCAGACAGTTGCTAGGTGTTGGTATAGAAGCAGTATAATGTGTAAAACAATTTATGACATCTAAAATACATTATTTTTCTTACCCTTGGCAGAAGGTGGTATGCTAGTTTTCAAACTTAACCAGTCAACCAAATTAGTGGTTTGCCAAAAAGCAAAAATTCTGGCCATCATTCTGAGATACGGAGATCTGGGTGTCAAGTTTCTTTTGATGTCTTTTGGGCAAGCAGTTAAGGACTTGTTCAGTATTCTGAAAAGGCCTTCCCATTTTGAAATCTTATTTTCCTGATCTTCAAATTGCCTGTTTTCTGGTTGTTAGCTACCAGGGTAGTTAAGAGGCCTTTTTGAGAGCAACAGATCTTTTGCATTTCTTTTCCTAACATCAAACTATATGTAAGCAGTTGGAAAATACTGGTTGGAACTCTTCGGAAATAAGTTTTTTGTTCCCTTCCCCCTCCAAAATCAATGTTAATACTGCAGCGAGGCAAGGCTTTAGCTGTGTGGTTTTACAGCCCAGAGAAGTAGATGTTATTCTTTATTCTTAGAACTGGCAAACTTCACAGCATAGATGTAGTCCAAAATGCAGCATCTAGATGAAAAATATTATTTTTTCTTTTATGCACTGTAACGGAGCCCTTAACAGTAGCCATTCTGGTTGTGTTTGTATGATGCTCTGGTAGAATCGCTGCTAGCTGACTCATAAAAGGGATTTGGCTTTACCTAGGAGGAAGTCCGGAATCTTTAGGGATAGTTAATATAGCAGAAGAAAATACAGATGCCTCCAGAAATGGTTTATTGCTGAACTGTCTTGGCTCTCTTGCACAAAATAATTATTAATCTATTTATAGCACTGAAGGCATCTGAGGTGAAATTCTAGTACCCTTTTAATATTTAACATTAAGGGTCAAAGGTTTGCCCGTCCAATTCTGTCTTGATAACAGATCCTTCAGGCACCAGAGGGTGTCGGGAGTATTAAGAGAGGAGAAATAGCAGGCTGAAGTCCATACTCGTCTGAAGTCCAGCAACTTCACTGAGAGGTAGCTCAGCATCTAGTGGAGGCCAGTATCCAGCTTGTAATTATATCTAAATTGCAATTAGGTTTGAACAGTTATTTGTGGTATTTTTAGATACTATTTGGATATTTTAGATGTTTAGGTAATCTCACCTGAGACAAATTTCCCCAGATTTTCTGACCTCAAGGAAGTTCTGGGACAGTACCCAAGTTCCCATAATACGTAGCTGAATATTGGGAACTAGAAGACTTCTATCCCTATGTTTTGCTTTTTGCTGCTGTCCCACTTTCCTGCCTCTGTCACAATACACACCCTGGTCCTCTCAGGTCCTTGGTACTCTGCCATCACCGTTCAGCATCTCAGACTATCAGTGGGACACCAGAGAGATGAAGCTCTCCTCTCATCCAGCAGAAGAGCTCAGAGGTGTAAAGCTCAGTCTCTGTTCTCACAGACAATTTTCCAGAAGATCTCATCAGCCTCTTGCAGCAGTTGCTAATGTCACAGCTCGGGATGTGGGGACAATTCTTGGCCATGACCCTCTTAGGAAAAACATGCCAGTGCCTCGTAGTGTCCCAAAGCTTCGTTAGCCCTCTGCTTGGCTCCATGAAGCTGAAGGCAGCTGGATGCTCCCGGCATCTGACGCAGCACACGAGTTGGCTCAGCACAAAGATGCTTCTGTGTCACATTTCCTGCCATGCTATCTCGAAGGTGGTGGAATAAAGACCCCTTTCTTGTCCAAGCTCTGCAAGATCACGTCAGTAATGAAGACAGGAGGAGGACTTATTTTAGCTGCAGGGAGAACTGACTTTTCTTTAGAGGAACCTACAAACACCATCCTAACCATTTACCTGGTATCTTTTCCACTTTGGTAATTTCAATTACAGGACACAGTGATTTGACACACAATTTAGAAACGGTTTTAAACGCACCAGCTGCGAAGGGCTCTCTTTATCCCGTCTAGCTCAGTCCAAATGGCTCTCGGGGAGCGGCGCAGCCCCCACTGCACCGCAGAGAGAAGGGCAGGCTGGAAGCTGTTGTGACAGCAGAAGGCTCAGTGGGCCGCATCTGATTTGTAGGCAGCCAGCTCATATGAGCATGAAGTATTTATTGCGCTCAAGAGCTATTCCTGTTTAAATACCCTTACACATGTATTGTCTTTAAGTGCCGCAGTTCCTGTTATGTTTCCAGTAATGAAGATGAATGTGCTTGTGCTAAATCCTTACGTTTGTGAGGGCAATTGGGGATTTCTGCCTGGAAAGCTGTTTCCCAGCACCGCTGTCATGGTATTTAAAATTAATTCAAGATGAGGTGACAAAAGTAGCTTGCCACTGGCCTAAATAAGGAACGTTGATAATATCTCCTGCCTGCCAAGGTGAGCTTGTAACCTCTGGAGCTGAAGACAGTGGAAACTCTTGGGAAATGTTTGGTATGAAAAATTTAATTACTCTTACCTAGAACTGAAAAGAAGTCAAAGTTAAAGCACTTAGGAAAATAGTTGAGTGGTAAGCATTTTAGCAACAGTAAATGCTTTGGAAGAGATTTGGCTCAGAAGGCAGAGAAGGGTTCATCTAATACGGGCAGATACAGAAATTTTTACTTCTAGTGTCCTCTCCCTTCTCCTTGGCCTTCCCTCCCCACCAGTCTCCAGGGGTTAGGTTAAATGGAATACAGATCTATGTTCAAGTTTTTTCAAAAATATATACTAAATAAAAACCTATCCTAACGTCGGCTCTTCTTCATTTCAAAATTCAGAAGGATCACTGCAGAACTTAATATAACCAAACTATGTCTGAACATCAGGTGCAAATCTCAAACAGGTTTCTTTTCCTCCTGGAAGCCTGGGATATTCTGGCTGTTTCTGTCCTGACAGGTGTGCAGATAATTTTGTATAAACCGTCACGACAAGAAAGTTTCACACAAGTTTGCTTGGCCTGGTTGACATTTTCCACCCAACCTATTCAGGATTATTTTGAAATGTTTTAAATCTTTCAGGATAAATTGTCTTTTTTCTTTTGGGGAATTGAATCAGAGGGGGGAGAAGGGAGTTTCTCCATTTTTAAAATGGTTTAAATGCTTCATGACTTAAGCTGAAAATTTGGAAAGCTTGCGTGCTCTGGAGTCAGGATTTCCAATGTGGTACGAGGCCTGATGTGGCGTTACGGCTTTTTCTACTGCCCTCACAAAAAAACCTAGGAAGAGGCTCTCCAGATCTGGAGATGAGAGTTTGTGCACATTCAGTGAGGATTTACTAGATGGTGCTTGTGATATTTGTATGACAGAACGTCCATGGTTGCTTTCTCAAACCTCTGATGAGATGTGAGTGTAGCTGTGCCTGGGCTACACCAGAGCAGAGAGGTCTCAGCAGGGCTTTCTCCCAGTATTGCTTTGTGCTCTGGGCTTCAAGTGTGCCTCCTACACCTTCCAGACCTTTTTACGAGTTCTCTTTTTCAGACAGTAGCCAATGTACAAAATATTTGTAATGGTGTTTTATTACCATGGGCATAGTTGAAAAGTTATTCTCACGTTAACTGTTCAAGAATAATTTTTTTTTTTTTTCGGTGAGGACTGCACTGCAGGCGAGCAAAGATGCAGAACAAATGAATCTGGAAAAATTAATACTTCTCGCCAGAGTGGATTCTGTGTAGTGAGTGGTATATGAGTGCCACACTGAATAATGAGGAAAAAATGACCGCTTTTAAAACAAGCACTCTTGATGTGAGAGCCCTACCTTAGTCAGGTTGATAGAGTATTTACGGTGTGATGTAGCTCTGGACGGTGCTGTATCTCCACAGAGGTTTTGACTACCCAGATGTGGGACTCCTTTCTGCCCTTTTCCAACATCAAACCCACCTCCTCACCTGCACATCCTTGTCATGTTCCCTAAACTGCGTCTGTGGAACAGCTCATTTCTTTGCCTCGCTCACCTGTTAGGAAATAACAACGCAAGGCTCCAATTAAATAAGAGTTGTTTCATTTGCCTTGTAAGCATTATGGTGACTGATTTGGGGGGAAGGCAGGAAAGCATTTTAAAAAACTGAACATTCTTGGTTTCCTCTCTGGGGTCCATCCTACCCCGTGACTTGTTGCCATTTCTGTGCTGTAGGTTTTCTACCTGTTTGGTCCTACTCCAGCGGACGGGAGGCATCAAGTCTGCCCGGGTCCAAGTGAGCAGCTGGTGAAGGAGAAAAAATGGGCCCAATGAAGGAAAGAAAAGAAGATTGAACTATTAGTATTTGTCAAAATTGGTAATAATTGACCTACGTTGTAACAACCTAGGTCTAGGAGCCACAACTCTTTGCTCTTGCATTACTAACCTTGTTCAGAGTTATTTCATTGCACTCTAGAAGGCATCTGTAATTTGTATTTTAACAAGGTAAAGCAATAAAAAATATCTAACAAGACTAGCCTTAGCAAAGAGAAGTAATTTCTTTGTCGTTTGCTGACATTTGAGACTTGATCAGAGTTTTAAGGATTTACAATTCTAAATCTGACTTGCCTATAGGATCCAAATAGCTGCTTCCGAATTAAAATTCTTGCGAAACTACAGTAATTTGGCAAGAAGGGATTTATCACAGCATGTTATTGTAGAACAGAGGTGATAACACCTCCTTTGCAGTTTCACGCATTCCCTTTGTTTTTGTGGTGAACTTTCCAAAATTAGGTGGCTAATTTTGACAAGGAGATGAAGCTTTTCTGGCACAAGGAACTGGAGCTAAAATAATCTGGCTGCAGCTAAATTCTTTGGAAAGATGCAGGTTATATTTGGAGAGCACTTGACTGCTTCCTTAACGAATTTGATTGGTGTAATCCCTTGGGACAAGTATCCAGGGGCAAGGAAGCTTTCCTAATGCACTTATTCAAAGTTCTGTCTCCATTAGTAACTTCGTGCCAAGAGAAGATATTCCATACAACCAGGAGGGCGCAATTTGGAAATTAAAGATGCCTGACGGAGTAACTTCTCATTCGGTTGAAAGGTACAGCTGTGTACCTTGAGTATGTGAACATTGTGGATGCTCTCGCTTTTATATCAATCTGAGAAAGCATTTGAAAGATTGTTTTAGGGTTTCTTAAAAAACCAAAGGTTAAAACTGAGCACTCATGCTATTAAGGCGTAAATGTTAGCTCCAAATCAGACTGCTGCAATGGACTGCCTCAACCCATCTGCTGCCTGCACTCTGTGAGTACATTAACACCGGCGTACGTGCCTCTGTGTTTCTTCCTCTTCTCTTTTGATTCAGGTCAAGTGATTAGTGAAAAATCATAAAGCCTTGTAACTTGTGTATAGACCCTGTGCATATCAGAGGGGTTTTTTTTTGGTCCCATTATAATTAGCAAACACGGCTGAAGGTCTGGCTGTTGAATCCCAGCTCTGTGCTGCAGAGAAGAAGTTGGGATTTGTCACCTGAGGATGTGACTGTCCCTAAAACTCATGCCATTTCACTATTCTTTTTCAAATCAGAAGTCTTAACATGGTCTAAGTTCAACATATGTTTGCTGGGTTTCACGTTTGTATTCTACAAATAAATCCTTGTTTTCACAGGTATACTTAAACCATGGCAGGCTCATTCTCCTGCCACGAAATTAACACCTTAATCAAGCACTAAAGGTGAATTTAGAGCAGTGTGGTCATCCAGTGACGACTGGCTTCAACCAAAAAGAATTGTTTGACTTCTGTAGGAAAAAACTTCACACATAAAATCAGCAGAGAATGTTTCACAGTGGAAGCCTGGCAAGAAGGTTTTGCCTTTGTAATATAGTTGAGAAATCTCTTGTTTTCCTGATCAAAATGTAATTGAGTAAAGTATCCTCCCTTCTAGAAAAAATCTATTAATTTAATAGCATGAAACGCAGCTTTATAGGAATGTATTAAGGTTCTGTACAAGTTATTCTAAGATCTGTTAAATTTAAGATAGTCTGGCACCCTCTCCAATTGCTTATTTTCCAGAATAGTACCTATTAAACTGCAAGAAATCTACGGGGAACACACTGGCACTTACCTGGAAGAATTGCATCTCAATATTTTTGATACAATAATAGATTCAGTCAGTGTGATGTGATTTGTTGGTTTTGTTCAGATCCTGGAAGACAAGTGTTGGTATATCGTTGCTTTGCAGCGTGGAGTCAGCACTCCTCACAAGAGGCTACGGAAGGAAGGAAGGAAGGTTACAGAAGAACTGTGAAACGAAGTGATATAATATGCAAAGTCCGAGACGTCTTCAGGCATGGCGGATCCTGCTGCCACGACCTGTGTCACGTCCATTTTGTAAAAAAAAAAAAAAAAAGGACTTTCAGCCTTCTAGATCTGTCATTTTTATATCCGCTAATCACAAATATTGACATCATTGACTGAACAGTAAGTCCCTAATAATACAGGGAAAAAATATGCCAGGGAATAATGATTAAAAAAATGAAGATTAGTACTGTTGTGTTGGGTAGAGGGAAGTGTAATGATTTTGGTTAGATCAAGCAAGCAAAATGTGCCTTTCCTGCCTGCGACCAGCACAGAGCAAGTCCACTGGTTCCATTTAAATCGAGCCATTGAAGCGTTATTGCAATTTTACACAATGTAACACAATTTAATGTGATGTAATTTGACTCCAAAGAAAATTAACGCAGTAGATTAAGCTGGATGCAATTCTATAATCTTTAAGTGAGGGTGACAGAGCACTGGCACAGGCTGCCCAGGGAGGCTGTGGAGTCCCCTTCTCTGGAGACTTTCAAGACCCGTCTGGATGCAGTCCTGAGTAATGTGCTCTAGGCAATCCTGCTTTAGCAGGGGAGTTGGACTAGATGATCTCTAGAGGTCCCTTCCAACTCTGAAATTCCGTGATTCCATGAATTTTAGGCTGTAGCATTTGCCAATAGGAATATATAGCGATTCTTATGTAAACTAAGAATCTTACTTTCTTTTCCTGCTGTGTCAAACAGTATTATCTGGTTTAGTGTACAGGAAGCCGTAGACAAATTCTTAGGGTTTTACTTTTAAGTGGAAAACAGCCAAACTGACGGTTGGGGAAAGACATATTTTTTTAATACGTCAGCATATCTTTTCTTTAAATTTCTGCGTTACTATTAAAACTTAGGATTTCTCTTTTTTTTTTTTTTGTTTTAAACAAATGAACTTTTCTTTCCCTCAAGCTGTCTTTTGATAACATTTTGAGTATTTCCCAACATTCGTTCTTTTCAGTGTAGGGAATAATTTTTTAAAGGCAGATAGATCTATCAAAGATTTGAAGCTGTATTTGTCTTAGGCATGTATGCTAGACTGGTTATTTGGGCTCATTGAACCCAAAACAAAGACGGAACAAGCTGGAAACCTTGACTCCATGATTTCATGTAAAATTTTGGGGAATTCTATTCTGAGATCCTGGCAGAAATATTCTGGGACAACCTTTCTGATAGTATTTTGGTACTTCTTGGGAACTGAAATAGAGAATACAAAAATCTTGTGAAAGCTTCTTAGACATTTTATTTAAAAATAGATGCTGAAAAGAACATTCCCAATTTTAGACAAATGATTCATCTGCTTGCAGTGGGGTATCGGTGCTGGTGCTCTATTTGCTCACCTGCTTTTTTTTCCATGGCAGACCCCCCATGTTTCCTGTTGTTGGTATGTACACACAGCTTCTGTACCTGCCGTTCACGTCTCCTTCGTTTTTGCCTCCCTGCTCATTTGTTTGAACAACTCCTCTAACTTTTCATTTCCGGTAGAGTTCTCTCAAATCTGACTGCTTACATCAGCTCAATTTCTTAACTCCTGGTAGCATAGTGAGCATTTGGTCTTTTATTTGCTTACATTTGGTTATTTACTTAAATTTGGTTATTTATTTATTTACCATTGGGCAATAGGCTGAAATACTGAAGAGAAATAACGCAGGAAGTTATTGCAACAATTTTTATTTTTTGATGCGACAACATACGAGTATCACAAATACCGAACTGTTGAACTATTTCTAAACTTCTGGAAAAAGGCATCATGATCGGGTCCTTTTTTGGTGCCCAATATCACGTTCATTTTTCTCTGCTTACCTAGAGAAAAGATAGCACTGAATAATCCCTGCATTGCTCTCAGAAAAGGGGGAAAACAAAAATGCAAATGAATACTAGATCGGTGCACTGAAAGTCTTATGAGACAGAGTTGGGATCTCTGGGTTTAAAAGGGCAAAACTGAAACCGAATCTACACTTGGAATACTTCCTTGGCAGTGAAGAACCTTGTGCCCATCAATAACAAACTCTGGTGGGTTGACCTTGGCCAGCTGCCCACCCAGCCGTGCTCTCACTCCCCGCCACAACAGGACAAGGGGAGAACATAAGGTGGAAAAAAAACCCTTGTGGGTCAAAATAAAGACAGGGGCACCCCTTGCCAATTACCGTCACAGGCAACACAGTCTCAACTTGTGGAAAACTAATTTATTGTCAATTAAAAATAGGGTTGGATGGTGAGAAAGAAAAAACTAAACCACTTTCCTCCCATCCCCTTCTGCCCAGGCTCACTCAATACACAAACAGACATCCAATTAACATTTCAAAACTCTCAAGATTTTGGTTGTTCGGCACAAATTTATCTTGCTGCTTAATTACACAAAAGGCACCCTGATACAACAACTAAACAGGAGCCCGATTCTTAAAAAAGCACCCCGCTTTGCATCACATGTCACGCTGTGTGAGATGTGACCTGCCTCTGTAAAGGTGGAGCCCGTGATGGAGCTGATGCTGGGTTTTACTGAGGTCTCTGAGCTCTACCAGGAGAACCTGCTCCTCCAGAGAAGCTGTGGCCTTGGTTTGCCGTGTTGCTGGAAATGTCAGGTAGGGCGCAAATATCACAGCAGTATTTGTTCCCATCTCCTTTCATTTCCCTTTGGGGAATGCTACTTGAATGGGTTTCCTTTCCAATTTCTGCCTGTTTTCCTGCTCTAGGCACTTTCTTACTGAGAGAAAGTAAGTGGATTTAAGTGTCTCTGGTACTGACAGTTGATATATTTGCCTTCTGCTGTCTCATTGGCGAAGATGCCCTTTTAAGGTTGTTGCGGAAAAGAATGAGAAATATAATGCTGATCAATAAATAGAACTGTCACAACTTATTGCTGATATAGCAGCAGTTCCAAAAACCATGTCGAATGCTTCTCAAACTTAGAAAAATACTTAATGCTTATCCAGAACATGCAAACCATATAATGAGAGCAATCACAGCCTAGAAAATTCAAAGACAACACAGGAAGACTTCCTAATCTGTTCTTCTTTTTACGTAGAGAGAGAAAACATGAAGGTTTCCAGGTGAGTGAAAATATCTGCCAGGCTGAAAACTTATTCAGTGTATCAAAATGCAAAAAGGCAGAGACCAACATGTAGTGCTGTTGCTATGCTGTACTTTCACAGCTACGTTTCTTTCACTCGACATATATTTTCTGTCTGTCACGCTGGAGGTGGTGATGGGTTGCACAACCAGCCATACCTGAAAAGAGGTACCAAAACTGCTTTAAAATGTCACTGATTTGATAGAAAGTCTAGTGTTCGCAGCAAATTTCATCCAGGGGATTTCTTTCTGATAACTTGTGATTAGAAAAAGCATCTGATAAAAATCTATTAAATGCCAGGATATAGATACTAATAATAAATTCGTATTTAAAAGAACTCATTTTACAATTAGTTATGTAGGTATATGCATTTGTTTTTGTAAGAATAACTTCTGCAATAGATGCATTTTCCAGTTCAAAAAATAAACACAGTAAAGATATTCATCTATTGCTTCACTTTGCTGGGAGATAGAGCTATTTAAGTGAAGAAAAAGCATGACACTGAATAATGAGCAATGCAAATTCATCTTTACTAGGAACTGGAGTTGTAGCCCACTAAAATTATCAAAAGATGACTTTTTGTATAACTATATAACAATCAGCATGCATTTCCTTGAGATGACAAAAGACCTAGCAGAAAGCCCTTATGGGCTGGGGGGGGCGGGGGGGGGGGGGCTTTTAATTGTTTTTTATTGTGTTGTTTAATTCAACAAAAATACAAATGCCAAATTGCCATTTTCCAACTATGTTCCAAGATATGTCTCCTACTTAGATGAAGGGGGAAAAAGACAGAATTTCTAACAGAGCAGTTACTTCTTTTAAGTCCTCATCTGATATTTAAATATCTATTAATTAGTTTAAGCCATGTAGAGGCTCTTGCCCTATTAACTGTTTTACTTAATTCTGCTGGCTAATGCTGAGGACTTTGTATTTATTTTCAGGTTAGATCAAGTTGTGAAAGGCAAGTAAATATTCTTTAAATTTTTCTTTGACGTGTTGTTAAAAACCTGAAGATTGCGTGCGCATGCCTGAGTGGGTATATATATGTATTTTTACGCACATATATTTTTACCTTGGGTATTACTTATCACCGCTGGCAAAAGGCTTGGGAAACGGCTTTGCTGCTGATAAGGGGCAGTTCTAACTGTCAAAAGGACAGATATTAATGTGCTTGCTGGAAAGGTTATATATGGAAGTGTCATGGAATTGAAAGAAAAATTATTCCATGGTACCTGGTGTGGGTTGTTTCCAGAAGAGAGTAAACTAGGAAGTCGTGATATGCACAAAGAGCTTTAACACAATTAATGCTCTCAAGTCCTTTTAAGTGACTTTTGTTACGTCCTTTGAGCATTTTGCTTTTATTATAGTTTTACAAAACTAGATCCATAAACACCAATGGAATTTCTGTGCCGTCACTACATGTGGTGCTTTATTAAATGAACACAACAAACACTGAAAGTCCTGAGCAAGAAACAATATATCCTTGTATTTGATAGTAGACTGTCAAATCTTTGCACGGCAAACGGTTTCTTTCCCTTATCCCTTCCTGTCTCTTGAGGTTTGCACATCTTGTATTTTAAGTCTGTAGGATAACTAGAAGTAATTAGGGAAAATATTGTCCCTCACCACTCCATTTTCTTCCTTCTCTCTTTTTTTATGTGAGGGAGAAAATTTAGAAGGTTAAAAACTCTTCAGGGATGGAACTATTGATTATCACTGAGTAATATTAGTCTTGTCTGGCCAACGTAGCTTTTTGCATATGGATTTCTTGCAGGGAAGTAGTGCCAAGTCTCTGCGCAATCCCACTTCTTAATTTCCAGATAACAGAAGTGCAAGAGAGGGGGAAAGCACAAACCCTTCTGTGCCATTTGCTACCACACAGGCAACGATACATCGATATGAGAGAGGTAGATGTGAATTGCAATGTGGCAGCAAGCAAAAACACCTATCAGGACAAAGATACCTGGCTGCCAGTAACCATCGACCACAGGTTCGGGGTGAAATTGTCACATTAGAACAGGCTGAAAAACTCTCTGGAACAAGCTGGAAAAATATGATGTTTGAGTTGCTTGTAAAGCTCGTTGGGAAAAAAGTTCTTACATGTACAGCTAAGGCTTAGAGCAGTTGCCAGCTAAAATCATGGCATGCAGCTGGCATGACGCTCGCCTGAGTTTCCTCTCCCTGTTAGCAGGATGAAGACCACCGGTGAAGTGCTCCCTCCTTCTGTCACTTCTCTCTGCAGAGAAGAAAAAAAAAGAAAGTAGCATGCCAGTCACAGAGCTGCTGGCCCCAGAGGATCGCCCAGCAAAGCATTAGCTCATTCGACTCACATTACCAGAAACATCTCTTCATCTCTTCTGCTCTGCCACAGGAACCAGCCAGACAAACCTCTCCTTTTTTTTGTTTCTTTTTTTTTTTAGCTTTTTTCACAGAAATCTTTGCCTTTGTTTCTTTTTCCTCAATGGTGATGCTTGTGCATTGAACAACCTCATTGGTCTTGCAAAGTCACCATCCTGTCTTCGTTTAAATGGCCTTTGAAGAACTGCTGTCCGCATCATACCATTAAGAAACCTGTAATTATGAGGACAGTTTGGTGTAACTGAATTTTTTGTACTAGGGGTCTGCAAAAGTCTCTGTCAAACGCCACAACCTTGAACTCAGGGGACCTGGATCTGGGTACTTCAGACCTATGATCACTCCTTGTTTCACGTAGCAGCAGCTTTACCCCTGTGCAAGAGGCTTTTTCCTCGTCTCACTTTGTGCCAGCAGCTGCCCTCTCTCCTGCCTTTCCCTGGCAGCCTTTGCCTCCTGCGTCTTCCATGTTACCACCACGTGTATGGGCTGGGGGGCAAGTTGGGCTGGAGCAGCAGCAGCCACTGGCATAGAAAGGTGAGGGAGCACAGCGGAAAAGCAAGGAGAGAGCCCCAAAAAGCTGGGCTGCTCCTGGCGCGTTGGGTGTGGGGGTAGGTCCCATCACTCTGTGAAGCTGGAGGACCTGGGTGGTTCCTAAAGCAGAGTTTCTCTTTGTACGTTTGGTCCCCACCTTCCCCAGGATGTTGCTGCAAGCCACAGGTTGGACCACGGTGGTCTGTGCTAGCAGCTTTGCATCATCTACCAGCTTAGATGCAATGACTCTTTTTGTGTTCTTAAAGGTAGCAAAATGTATTTTACTCCCATCAAATGCTTCGCTTCAGTCAAGCCTTGGATGAAACCAAGAGATAAGACAGGGATCCCCCTCTTAATTGTTGAACAGTGCACTCGTCTGTCCACAGAAGCTTCTGCTTTTTGCCACCAATGACCTGTGGTAGTTGATATAAAACCACGAAGCCTGTCAAAAGGAGTCTGCTACGGCATCAGGATGGATGCTCTTGTGTGTGCTGCCTGCTGGTGCGTGGCACTGCTGACTTGAAGACTTTCTACCTCTACAGCACGTTGTTTTTAGGCTTCTCTAGTTACCCAAGGATGAGGTCATTCAGTTCATTAATGATTTATGTGTATATAGTGCCTTTCTTCAGACAGCTTCCAAGGCAGCTGGCAAATTTATTTCTGCACCAGCAAGTCCCTGAAACCAATTGTTAGTGATTTCTGTATAGACCGAGGAGATAGTTACAAGAAACTCCCTTTCCCCTCTATTCTTGGATATACACGAGGGTTAGGCATCATTACTCCATGCAGCTTGTGCTGTCTGTGTGCTCTGTGATATGACATTCCTCAAGAAGGAGCTTCTCAGGCTTTTTTGTTCCTTTTTTCTTTCTCTTTCAAGTTCTCTTAACAGTCTTTTTACTTTTACTCTTGTAGAGCAGGATCCTACCCGACAAGCAACTTTACAGCCTCATTTAAGCCAGCCTGGAGCACAGAATTCAATTGCGATCAAATAAAGGGAATGGAATCTGGTCACATAATATTGCAAATAACGATTTTTCTAGCTGTGTTTGGAAATACTGTGGGTATATACTCAGGAATGACACTTGTAGCCATAGAACAGTGTTAAAACATAGCACTTTAAATGGACAGAAAATAACTGGAGGAATTTTACCACCATAAAACAATCTTGCAACAGATGATGACCTGCCTTATCATTTAAGGTACTGCAAGTAAAGCAATAACATTTTTTTTTTCTGAACATTAGAGGTTATAATTGACACAATAAACAGAGAACCAAAACTGTAGATCTTGGCAGCAAAATGAAGAAATGGTAATATTTCACATTTTTCTCTTTCAGAGTGTATTAGAAGCATTTCTAATTGAAGATGTTTATGGCCCTTGAGAAAGGACAATATGATATATTCCTTTAAAAGACAAAAAAAGCAACTATCTCTCCTGAAGGCAGTGTTACATATAAACTGTGAGGAAAAGAAGCCTAAGCCCAGGGAGAGGTTGGGTTCTCATTTATTCCTTGCCACTTCACACTTAAATTCTGCCAGTGTAAGTATAACTAAACACTGCAATAAAGCGTACGTTGATTCTCACTTGAGCAAGCTCCCCATGGCTAGGGCAGGTTGAGGTTAGCCAAGTATGAGTATCGCAGAGCTCTGCTGGGCTGGATAGTCTGTTAGAGAAGTTCTAACACCCTACAACACAGGGAAAACTATGGTTTTATTTTTATTTAGTTGCTGTTAAAACTACAGCATGCTCTGTCTATGCTCCTGCACCGTGGTGTGTTCACGCATTGTGAAAATACACCCATTTTCCTCCTGCGATGCCATCAAGCTCCCCTAAACCCAAGTGAGTTTTCCTTTTTCCGTATCCCATCAGCAGTAATATGGTGAGGCTCCAAGAGTCTCATTTACCCACATGTGTGTCCTCCAGTGTCTTTAGATGCAGCTTTGCCGCTCGCCTGTGCAAATATAATTAACCTTCGCTGCCCCTGCGTGTGCTGGAGGGAAGCGAGGGAGCGCAGAGGTGGCGGGGGCACGCAGCTGCACTGTGCGTCTGCGGGGGGACGCCTGCCCTGCAAAATCTACGTTTTTTCATATTAAGACCTGGCAGGGTCTTCTGAGAAGGCCAGTCCTACCTTTCATTTTTGGGAGATCAAGCTTCCTTCCCACTCAGTCTTTTGCATGCATTTGAATTTTATCTACACCACCTTGACTGGAGACGTGACTTTTTAATGGTGTCAGCCTGACCCAGGAAAAGTACAACGTCAACAGCAATTGTTCTGCAGGTCTGTCAAGGTTAATCCAATTTTTTCCTGTTTACTCATGTCATTGTTTGGCTTGTGATAAATAGGGTTGTACTTTTTTAAAAAAAAAAAAAAGAAAGTTTTCCTATTTTTGTTTCCTACACATGGAAATTACTTTCCTGGCTTCTCCTTTTCCATTTTCACAGAACCACAGCATGGCTAAGGTTGGAAGGCACCTCTGGAGGTCATTTGGTTCAACCCCCCTGGTCAAGGAGGGCCACCTAGAGCTGGTTGCCCAGGACTCTGTCCAGTTAGGTTTTGAATATCTCCAAGGATGGAGACTCCACAGCCTCCCTGGGCAACCTGTCCCAGTGCTCGGTCACCCTCACAGTAAATATGTATTTCCTGACGTTCAGAGGGAACCTCCTATGTTTCAGTCTGTGCCCATTGCTTGTCCTGTCACTTGATGTCACTGAGAACAGCCTGGCTCTGTGTTCTTTACACCCTTTACATCTTTCTAGCTTGTTACATGCCCTTGCAGGTATTGTTCAGAAGTTCTGGCTTGTGGAATACTGCTGATAGTCAGCTCAGATCTTTTTCAGGATTTTTGGTCTTTTTTTTTTCCCTCTTAATTTTTTTTTACTTGAGCTTGCACTGTGGAAGAGGACGCCTTGCAAGGCATGGCTGAAAATAACTGTGCCAGGAGATATGGGAGAAGTCTCCACTCCACTACTATTGAAAACTGGGAGCAGAACATTTTTACTGCTTGTTTTTCCCTCAGACATGTAGATTTGTATGAACTAAATGATATTTTGTGATATCGTAGAGTTCCAGGCCATGTCAATGATAATAGATTAAGTTATAAAAGCTTTTCTTATCCCAGGTTTCATGCGCTCTTTTTTGAGATACTATTTACTAACCATGATTTTTACATTTTCTGTTATTTGTAGTGCTTTTAATTACTAGTTCTGATTGTTTAGCTTCTTATTTTCCTTTCGAGAAAGCATAAAAGGAATTTGATTTTGACTGAGGAGTGAGAACACTTTGCCCACCATGTTTGGGTATTATTTTCTGCCTATGGAGCAAGAACGTGATTTACTCACCATATTTATATGGACAGGAGAGATGCACTTATTAGTATGGTGGTAGCCCCTTTTGAAATAAAATTCTCTCTGCTACTTTTCTTATGCATTTTGGTAAAACTATGTAATTTGCAGAAACCTAGGAAAGGGCAGGTCAGATCATATCTGCTACCAGATCTCTTAATAAGTCACGGTAATTGCAGTGAGGGGATTCATTCCCCTTGAACGGCCCAAACTTCTGACTTTGGGAAGGAAGCCCAGTTGAGAAACTTAACCTGCCATTCCATGGTGCTCTGTGTGTGTGTATATACACACAAATATATATACATACAAACATATTCATATGCATGCATGTTTGGGGATTGTGCTCCCTTCAGAACCCAGCCCTGAAGAGGCTAGGGACTCAAACTCAAGTTTGGAACCATGATAAAATGCTAATATGACCTAATATTTATTTTCTTAGCTTTGAGCAGTTGCAGGCACTATGTGTTGCATTGTCAGAGAGGATAATCTAAAGCAATGAAATTGTATGATGTGCAGTGCAGAACCATCTCAGTCTCTGGTGCAGAGAAATGAATGTATTAGTGGCCACCAAACAACTGCCTGAGGGTTCTTTTGGTTTTGTTATTAATTTAAAAACTAAACCTTGGTATCAAAATGTACTATGACTTGTTAGTAAAACAGCTTGTACTGTAATACTAACTTGTTTCCCAAGCCTGACAATGCCAAAAGAGCTTTTCTGAATTGTACAACTTTTCATGGCTAGTAATTCGTTGCAAGCTTTTGTCAGCTAAATAGTCTGGGGGGAAAAAAAAAAAAGTCTTTTTATTGATATTCTGTATATTTTTATATGTGTGCCATATACTTTAAATTATAGGTGTTATTAAATTAAATTGGAGAATCACATTTTTTAAATGTGCTAACACTGTTTCTAGTGCAGAATGATCTCTTATGTTCTAAAGAAACCGTGCAATTCATAGAAGGGTCATGTTCTCGCACATGATACAAAACACTGAGTCACAGCTTTCAGAATTTTAACTGAAAGATATCTCTACGCTTTAGTGCTTTTTTCAGGAGTTGTTGATATTGGCTTTCTCTGTCTAATGAGAAACACTTTTTTTTTTTCTTTGAATAAGAAACTTTCTTTGCATATGAAAAAGAAAGGATTCTGTGAGTAAAGTTGGTTGTATTTACCTGTGGGATACTGAACATATTTTCCTTTTGGAGTGTTACTCAGCTATTCTAAGAAGTTGAAACATGCTCTTAGAAAAACAGGTACTTAATAGGCAGGGGGAAAAGATATAGCAGGGTCCTTTAGTGGTCAAATATTTGATAGTTTGCCATGCTTAATTGCCTAATAGTCTTGTGTTGCGTGGTAAAATAACAGCCATGCGGACTATGTACAAGAACAAGTATTGTCTGAGAAGCTGAAAATAAACCAGCTGATCAATTTACCACTTGTAACTCTAGCATCAGGGTAGATATTTTCAGGGATCTGCTTTTATAATGGCCTTTTTCTGTTCTAAAGTTTTGTACTATTAGTATGTCTTGAGGTAAAGTGTAGATAGTGGAAAGGTAAAATGCATAGTATGGAGCGCTCTGTCCTCCAACACAAGCTTGAGAAACTGAAGCAACTTTTTATTTCCTGATTTCCATTCTGGTCAAATTTTCATGGGCTCTGGGCCTGCCGTCATTGCTTCTGTCTGCAACTTATTCCTGTGGGATACAGTAGTTTTTCTTAAGTGCATGCAGAATATGTATCTGCTTAGCTTTCTATGCTGGAAATACATATTTCCAATATTGTGTTGAATTTTATGGCTGCATTGGAAAAAGACGATACAGAGTAGTTTCTGAAATAATCTTTGAAGGTCCAAAGCTTCCATGCTGGTCTCTCTGCAGGAATTTCCTTTTCATTGAAATGTTTTCCTGTCCTCCTGTCTCCACTTTTTCCCCTGAGAAGAAAAAGAAAGTTATTACATAGAAGGAAGAACTTTTCTGTTTGCTTATTACTGCCAGGGCATCTCCTTGTGTGCTTCTTGAGCTTAGTAGTCAACACTGACTGTGCTTTAAGTTTCTTTTTCTTGCACCTTGAACAATGGAAGTCTGTATTATACCCAGGAGTTCAAAGTCCTTTAGATTCTGATTTTCAAGAACAATGAACTAATTCAGAGGTTGGTCCGTTGCTCACATGCTTCAAAACCTTAACCAGCAGAATGAAAATTGACTCTCCATAATGGCAGCCACCGGCAGATTTACTGCTCCCCTTGGGGTGCACGCAAGGTGACCTGAAGTCTCTGGGTTACAGCAGGCTCTTCATTGCAGGTGCATTGAACTCCTGGTGTCTGCTGCGCCACAACCATTAGCATCAGTCTGTCAGGTGCAGGAAGGGCAGGGAAACATGAAATTAGCAGACGTGTCCCACTGAGAGATGTTTTCTGCGCTGCCCGTGAACAACACGACGTCTGCAGGGTAGGGACTGTCAGAGACACTGTGCTTGAAATGGCTTTTGGTTGCATGGAGGATTTACAGATAGGAGCTAACAGAGAACTTTATAGAATCATAGAATGGTTTAGGTTGGAAGGGACCTTAAAGAAAAGATCATTCAGTTCCAACGCCCCTGCCCTGGGCAGGGACACCAACCACTAGACCAGGCTGCTCCAAGCCCCATCCAGCCTGGCCTTGAACACCTCCAGGGACGGGGCATCCACAACCTCCCTGGGCAACCCGTCCCAGTGTCTCACCACCCTCATAGTGCCTCACCACACTTTGCACTGATAATTTTTTACTGGGGGTGCTTTTTGGTGAAAACGTGAATACATTCCTGCCTGTTCTGCTAGAAGGGCATTGACCTGATACCTTGTTGCAGGCCACAAACTTTCGGTGCTGAAACCACTGCACGTGCTATTTTCAGTACTGCCCATAAGCAAGAGGGTAATGCTGAGTCCGTGTGTGAAAATTAGATTTAAGGCTGATGTGCATACATGAGATTAGTAACATCTGTAGTTCCCAGCTACACACAAATATCAGCAGTTCGAGACCTTCACAGTTTGTCATAGGCATTAGGAGGACCTTTCTTTTTTTTTTTT
>VYZM01016405.1:476194-528606 GCA_013398915.1 Dromas ardeola | reverse complement strand
TTTTTTTTTTTTTGTAAATTCGGCCTGACAAGGTATGGATGTTTTCATATTGCTTTTTCATATTTAATTCACACCTTGAAGACATCCTGAATGCTATGAGTGGTGCAGAGTAAATTGAGTGCTAATTTGTCATTCCTCAGCTTAAATGGACTTTGCCTTCTTCCAGATGTCTTTGCTAGGATGAGCGCTGATCTACATTATCTGTCCTGGCAGCCTGTGAGCACCCACCAACACTTAGCCCATGAACTTCAGCAGTAGCTGAATAACGGGGCTAATAACCCCACCATTTAATGCCCACAAGCTGTTCTGCTTGATAGCCAAATGGGCGAACAATGCACTTATCTTTGTCTTGTCAAATGCAGCATGATTTTGCCGATACCCTAATTACATTGTTCCAAAAAACCACTCTTATTTCTTACTGCCTAAGGATGTAAGGATGAACAAATATAGCAAATAATATTTATAGTAATGACTGTTAGAGTGTGGGAATAGGGTATTTGCTCCAAAATCCCTGCCTGGTACTTACTTTTAGTTATGTGCAGAATGAAGGATAACAATCCCTAATGAGAGTCAAAAAATTGACTCTCAAAGTTGAAGAAACTTTTACATCATGATTTTGTTCAATGTGGCACAATTAGTTTCAGATTTTTCATTGTAAAACTAGAACCGAGTTAAACCAGAAGAAAAATTGGTTAAAAAGCTAATTCAGTTGCGCTGTGCAATTTTACAAGTTGTTTTCACTTGTTTAGATTTTTCCTGCTTTGCAGTCTATTACTGTGGTTTGAATTTTCTGTAATAAGAAAGGGTTTTTTATTAAAAAAGGCATTTCATGCTTTTTTTCCAGAAAAATAGTTGAAACTCATTTTTACATACTTTAGTTGAAGGAAAATCAAAGTTATGATGAGCTCTCATTTTAATTTTTAGAAGTTGTTAGTTTTTCCTTTTGAGAAACTAGAGTCAAATACTGCATTCTTATTTCAGCCCTAACTACGGTAAAAGCAGTGACATATTTTTCTTGAGATATAATTGATTTAAAACTGCAGGATGTGGCTGTTTGGAAGGAAAAATAAGAAAGTGTTGCTATTCCACTAGTTAGAAAGAGTAAAGAAAGACCATTTTGTATGAAAGTCTCAGAGGGAAATCCGAAGCTAATGAAAATTTCTCGGGTTGCAATATCTTTTTTTTTTCTTTTTTTTTTAGACTGCAAACATCTCAAACCATGTACAAGAGGTGTGGCAGACAGGAAGTGCTCAGCTTATGAGCCACCCCTCAAAAGAGGGAAAACATAAAAGTGTGAAAAAAGGTGAGCTAAAATTCTTTCTTTCCCCTTCATGCCTAGGCAGTCTGGGAGAATGCTGACCGCTGGTCCTTAGCAGCGTATCCTGATTTCTGATCGGTTATATTAAAGAAAAATCCCCATTTCAGAGAGAACAAGACTGTGTGAACATAGAGAATACCACACCACATCTTAAAAAAAGGTAAGGAAGTGTTTTTCTGCTGATACTTTAACACTGTAAGTGATGTCTTCATTTAAGATTTCATGAAGTTGAAGGCAGAATTGAAAATGTAGATAATAACTGAATACTAAAGTACTTATATTAACATGCATGTTCTAACTTATAAACAGGAAAAAAAGCTTTTTCGTATTAAAGGAAGAATGTAATGCGCGTGTTACTGTACTTAGAACTATTTTTTGTGTAGCTTTTGTGTATATTTTGGGAGAAAAGAAAACAAGTACTGCACACAACAGCAAATATTTTCTTTTATTTCAACCACTGAAGTTATTTTTAGCCGTGCAAAGATTTATGTTGTCTCTGGTTTACCAAACAGCTCTCGTTTTGCCAAGGCAGATATACAGTGTGTTTGTAGAATGCTGCCACTGGGAATTAGTGCTAAGTAATAGTTCACCATTTAGGCTTTTATCAGAACAGATCTGCACTGTTTTCCTTTCTGCCAGGTTTTGGATTTATTTTTTATTTGTAAAATATTTACAACTCTACTTCCTTAGACGTCTCAGTTCTAAAAAGTATTGGAAGAAGCTGAAAACAGTTAAAGCGTACTGTACTGTGCATGTTTTCTCTGAAAGTGGAATGACGGCAGCAGAGGATTTTTTCCATTCAGATTTTCTTTTTTCTTTTTCACTTTATTTTTTTTTTTGACCTGGGAAGAGCGTTGGCGTTGCAAATGGTAGGTAATAATGTGGTCCCCGGGCAAATGTGTTCATCAATGACTTTGTCTGCGAACGCCCTACTCTACGCTGCCTTTCTATAAAACTGAGTTCAGTGTCTATCTAATGCATAAATGCTGTCTTTGCTTTTGCACAAAACAATATGGTTCTGTCATTCAAAGTTATTTATGTGGTTTAGAGAATCTGTCCTGCCTAAAGAATATCACCCTGTGAATTAACAAAGACTATGAATTAACTAAAAGTCCTGCCTTACTTGTGACTGTCTTGCCGAAATGTACGTTTGACTGGTGTGTAGCGTGGCAAGAGAATGAATGACAGGTGGATACTGACAACTTCGGAAATTATCAGCTGGAGTATGTTGGCTTGTTGTTAATTAAAAAAGGTTCTCTTTTCTTGAGACTATCATAGTCATGAGGACAATTTTCTGCCATAAAAAACTCCTAGACCTCAGCTGAAGGTGCACAGGTGTTTTTGAAATACCAGTTTGTGAGATGTCGTCTGTTAATGTATTATGGGAAGGGTATGTTCTCGTTTTTTCAAAACAGGGAGATACAAAGTGCGCCACCACCAATGGAAAGTGCTCTGTGCCTGCAGGATGCTGTCTGCCTGCTCTCTCTAACTTCCTATTTCCATGACACTTCTGTGGAACAATTACAGATTCTGAGCTGTCCTCTGTTTCCTTTTAATAGACTTCATTTTTGCGTGCAATATGGCAGTTTTCAAATAGCACGTTTTTTACTTTCCTAAGTAAAATACAATACCCATCGGCTTAAAATACAAATATTCAAAGAGCTGTCTATGAGAGTGTTCAGTCACAATACCATCTCCTGGCTAGCTAATATGGATTTCATATATAAAGTATGTAACACATATATTTCTGTATAGAATTTGCATATAATTTTTTCCAAGGGAATTAAAGCTATTTTTTTCCTACATACACCCAGTGTTCTCTCATAACCTGCCCCCATATCCTGTTGTCAGAATATTCTGCTTTTTGATGCAGAAAATAGGACCAAAACTTTGACAGGAAATCATTTGTACTGAGAGTAGAGATTTTGTTTATCCATAGGATTCTCTTTGTTGTAAATCATTTGTAAATGTTGTGTTAGTTAATTTTTGAACAAGTTTACTGAAGTCTAATTTTGTTTTTTTCCTAAGACATACATTATTTTCTAGCACATTCTACCGTTTCACATTTTCTGGGTTAAAATGCTTACAGCTTCCGACTCATATTTATTGGTGACCCTATCCTGCTTCTCCAGAGGCTTCAGTTTTCCTTTAAGGCACACTTTTTGTTTTCAGTCTTCAAAAAAAAGTGGAAGACTAGGAAAAGCTCTTTTATGTTCTGTTAAAGTCTCTGACTTCATTTGTGCCTTCCAAAGCTGTTTTCCCCCTATATTCCATTAATTTCTTGTTTTCCTTCTTTTGCCTCACTTGTTCTTTATGTTTACTCAATTCAGATTTCTTTCTTACAATAACTGGTGACTATGGATACAGTAGATTGTGTCCTTTCATTCACTTTAGTGGAAGTACAAACTGCAAGGATTTTATGAAATGAGTCACTGGGCAATAACCAGCTATGCAAATAATTTATTTCCTTATTTTAATGAGGAAGAGGTCCTGCCAAGAAGACAGAGACCATGGTTTAATCAACTTTATGTTGTCGCACTTGTTCGTGATTCATTTTCTAGATTTCTAGACTTTTTTTTTGTGTTATATTTGCAATGCATGTGAGTAATAATTAAAATAAACCTCAGTGTGAAACCACCTAGAAAACTCCTCCATGCTTACTGCAGCCACGTCTGCCCACTCCATGGCCCTCCCCAACTTGCGTCCTACTTAGGAAGCAGCAACTTCTTTGTTTCCTCCATGTCTGAGGAAGAACAACCGAGAAGATGACCCGAGAGTCGCAGCTATCTGAAATTACGTTCACAGTTCCATGGAAAGTATTTTCTGATATGCAATTAACTGATTAGTTCAGAATATCACACTGTCTGCAGAACTGCACAGAACTTTGCAGCAGGAGTTGTAAACTCGTGTGGTTAAATCCATCTGCTGATCATGGGAGGGCAAGAATAGGAAGAGGACTTGCACAGTAAAAATTCTAAAGATTTTGATGATCTGAAAACTAAGCCGTAAATACCAAATACTTCTTTCACGTCTCACTTGGGGAATCAATTGGTTTGTGTATATTTGTCTCTGTAGCCAACCTATAGGGAATTGGAGGCTACCAGCCTATAAGTCCAGGTATTCGGTCCTCCTCTTTCTACAAGTTGTGAGATCCGTGCCTGATATTTACCAGGATGGCAACCTGTAAACTTTTGGAAGTTGAGAGGGCTGGGGTTTTTTTATTATTCCTGGTAGGGAAGTGGGAAGGCAGTAGGTAGTTCTATTGTAATGTGGAAGCAACACCTAACTTTGGGATCTCCAAGAGAGCCCGGAGAGAGTGAAGTGAGTGGCACAAGCTCCTGTACAGAAATTTCCTCTGAAAAGTAATACTGTAATGGTGAAGAACAGAGTTATTTTTAATCACCTTGCTTTGAAATAATGGTAAGACAACTATAAAGAAAACAACAAATGAACAAAACAAGTTGCCATGTCACCTTTTTCATGTTCCTTCAGCCTCTCAATATATACCTACACTAGTTAAGTTTCACATCCACTCTGTTTCCCCAAGAAGGTACCCAGTATGCAAAAACTTGTTTTGATCATTCTGCAAGAATAGAGTTTTTTTCTGCTTTTACTTCCCTTGAATAAACTGGGTCGTATATCTATGTTAAAATCTGTATTTATGTTCAGTCTGTAGATGCCTATATGGTTTTGAGTCTTTGTACTTAATATAGAGTAAGAGATTTAGAAAAATGGATGCACTAGCTTCTAAGGCAGAGCTAATTTTTGTGAAATGATTTGATTGCAGCAGTATTGCTTGGTTCTAATTAAATATGTTTCTTTATTTTAATTACCAAGTTATAATTGGAATTGAGGTTTTTGTTCCTAGTTAGATTCAATACTTCCAAGCAAGATTTCCATGCTCACCAGAAGTATTTTGGAGCAGTTTACAGCTCAAAATAGGGCCCAAATTGTGAAGCTTGACTGTTTCTTGAGTTTTTTCAATGTATTCAAAATTCCTTATGCCAAGCCAATTTTTTCACGAGGCCAGGAGCCATGTTTGCAAAATTTAGATCAGTTTCTGTTTGGCTTTTTTATTTTTGTGCTCCTGCTGATGACAGGAGTTTATACAATTAATCCAGGTTTAGTTAATCTGTAGGTTAAATTATTTTGATTTCTTCTGTGATGAATTCTGAGAGAATATCAATGAAGAGTACTGTAGGCAAAATTATCTGAGGGCAAAAGGTGATTTATGCTTCCCCTAGTACTTTTAGAATTGGGCCAATGAAAGGATTCTCCGTAGGTTTTTTTTGTATTGCTGCCCCTCCATTAGAGTTTCAAAGTTCAATTTTGGATCTTAAGAGTACTCGGGAGTCTTGGTTTCTAGGTTTGGGACAGACAAAAACTGTCACAAATCCTGATTTGACTTTGCTAAAGTGGCGTTTGTGTTTGTGATGTCCTGCCCTAAGCATCCAACAACGGCTAAATAATCTTAGAAGCCCTAATTCAGGAGAAGAGAATCACATGCTCAATTTTAATATGATTTAGTGCTTCCTTGAGCTGGAAGCTCACCATAGCTCTGGGCTTTAGTGGCTGACTAGGACGGAGGGAGGTAAAGCTCTTTGGGAAATTCTGGAAGGAAAAGACACCCATGTAGATATCAGAGCTAATTATGGTACGGCATGTTAAATTCAGTGCTGGCAGTGGACTGACTGTCTGCTCTGTATTCAAAGATTTAAAATTCCCTCTGGCCTTCTTCCCCTCCATCTGAATGAATCTCTCAGATGAAATGCAGCTCAGAGACTTACACAGCTTTTAAAAAGCTGCCCGTGCATACTTTGCTATTTTTACTTCATGTTTAACTGCACTCCTTGAACTTCTTGGAGATCTGCAATGTCCTGAGCGGGCAGTCTGCAGAGGTGTCTTCAAGACAAGGTCCTTCTTCAGCTCCATCATCTTTATCATTAAGTAGAAAGGGGAGCTGAACTCTCCTGTTGTGGTTGGACAACGTTTTCCATGGCAGGGTCCAGCTGAGGTTGCTAATTTTTGTTGATATAGCTCAGGATAAAACAATGTCATGAAGCGCTGTTTTCTATCTTTTTTTTTTCCGTATTGCTTATGTTATTGTCTAAAAGTAAGACTTTTTCCTCAGAGAAGAATGGTTCTGGAGATGAGATGAAGGGAAGTATGAAAAATATTTAACTGGTAGGTGAGTTTCATTTAAAAAACTCTTCAAGGCCTTTAAGCTGTTGTTTTAATCTGCCTATATTTTTTACAGAAAGACAAATGCTGTAATTTTAATGGTTATCTTGTTAGATCTGAAAGGTATCGTGTGCCATTATAATACTTTTACTGCCTATATTACATAGGAGTATCTTTTATTGAGCCCATTAATGTAGTTGTTTATTCCTTGGAGAAACTTAAAGTATGGAAAACATGCAACTAGAGAATGTAATTTGAAGAAAGTTGTTTTCTGTGAAAAGGTTTCTTTGTACTTCTGCAGCTTCAGGTAGCCAGTACAGCGCTTTATACTATAATACTGTTTATTATACCGTTTTATACAGTGTTCATGTATGGCACTGTTTGTTTATTGTGTTACATAGAAATACTGAAGATATTATTTTAAATATTTATTCTATAAATATATAATTCTGTTAATTGTTTACATTGCTAATCAGAGGAAGGGAATACAGACAGAAAGATGGAAAACATGTTCTGCACAATGTGACTTTCTTATTACAGGCTCTGTGATTCCTTGGAGGTATGACTTACTGGTGCTGCTGCACTTTGTTATGAAGCACAGCTATAATTTTCATATATTAAAGATTTCATAATGTAACAACTCTTGTACCCTCACAATACTACTACTGCGTAGTTCCAAAGAAGCCTAAAACGTAAGACATTTTACTGCAAGAACAGTGATTTAAAAATAAGGGAATATTAAGCTTGTGTTTGATTTCAAAATGTCAGTGGTTATATAAATGTGTTGTGCTGTACTTCTTGTTTCAGTAACATTTGAAAAATACCAAACAAAACAAAATCTACCCCAAAACATGGCTGCAGCTGAAAGGGATACTAACCAAAATATTCGCTCTGAGGTACTGGGTACTGATGATTCAGGTACTGTAAGAATAAACTCATTTTTTTGGTTGTAAATTAAAGAGACAGAACACATTTTCATTCTATTCCCAGAGGAAGCCTCTTTCTTCCTCAAAAATTACTGCAAAAAAACTGCTTATGCCTGTGGCTGAAAATTGTAGAGTTGACCAGGTTGGTCTTGTAGTTCCTTCTTACTGCAGATGGGTCTCACAGTGTCTTTCTTACATGGTCAGGAGCGTACTTGGTCGCTTGGGCCAAGGGGGTTCCAAGTATTTCTGTAGGAAGTCTAAGTTACAGTTTTTTACATTTGGATGCCCCATCCCTGGAGGTGTTCAAGGCCAGGCTGGACGGGGCTTTGAGCAGCCTGGTCTAGTGGGAGGTGTCCCTGCCCAGGGCAGGGGGTTGGAACGAGATGATCTTTAAGGTCCCTTCCAACCCGAACCATTCTATGATTCTATGATTTGATTTAGTGTTTTTTCCCTTGTTTCCCTTTCTTTTTTTCTTTTTCCCCACCATTGCAAGCTGTAGTAACGTTCAGCTTAATTCTAGTGTTCTGTGAACGGAAGAGCCCTAGAAACTGGCTCTGAGAAGTAATACTGTATTCGGTTCATTTTGGTTTTCCTCTTTTAAGTGTAGGACTGTTCATTTCATTATATTTCTGAGTACCTTGTCAAGGTGAATGTTCTTGCAATTCATATCTGTGTCTAGTTGTTTAATATACTTTATTGAGAAACTTTTCCTGATACTGAATCTAAACTTTCTCTGGCAACATTTTGTCCTAGAGAACACTGAGAGCCCCCTAAACAACCCTACTTCTTTCATTCTTCTACAGTCTCGCAGCAAAAAACAACA
Organism: Dromas ardeola; assembly: GCA_013398915.1. Lineage (NCBI taxonomy): Eukaryota > Metazoa > Chordata > Aves > Charadriiformes > Dromadidae > Dromas > Dromas ardeola. The sequence continues at coordinate 520,358 of VYZM01016405.1, read as the reverse complement.
AAGTTTAGTACTAAAAGGCAATGCTATCGTTAAGGATGCAAAATATAATCATTTCTTTTCCCAAACTTATGGGATTTCCTCTGTTAAGCTATAAAAGGAAAGCTGCCGTAAGGAAATCTCCAGTGATGGAAAGGAATTATGGAAAACTAAATCATAAAGAAAACAATTCTTTTAGGTTCCAGTTCAGGAAGTTGCTTGAGGATAAATTAAACTGAATTCCTCAGCTGGGGTTTTGGTGTCTTTGTTGCATACATCATTAATGAAAACAATACCATCTGTATAATTTACTTCTGCTGAAGTGTTATTAAATCGGCTGAAGACATCTTACTTTTTTTCCCTAGTCATGTTCCCAGCTGCCCGCATGGAAGCTAGCACCTTTCCAAGGAAACTGGCCCAGCAATTTTAGAATTAACAGGCCAGGTGTAACACATTTTAAAAGATTGTCACATGAAAAATGACAGGCACTCATCATCACCCATAGCTGAATAACTTGTAATTCATATTAAGTACATCATAAGGGAAATTTATATAGCCTTTGTGATGGCTAGACAAAGCTGTAAATGGACAAGCCTACAATTCAGTCAGTTGAAAGAGAGTATGAATATGTATGAATGAAGAGATATCGAACACTTTTATTGAAATCTTAATTCTAAAAATTAAAGCATTTCCTAAGGAGACTGAAATGCCTCTTACTCTGCAAAGAAATCTCACCTATGTTGAGCATTACTTACAGAAACAGAAGTAAATAATTCTTTCTCTGGCTTTAAAGGATTTGTAATCTATATCATCTAAGTAAAAGTTTGGGGAGCAAGATCATCAGAGATGATTCTGCCAATGGTGTTTATTATGTTGGTGCAACAGAACTAGACCCAGGCTATTGACCTTTTTTATGAGTGCTTGCAGGGCATATAAATAGTAGAAAGATGTTGGGGGGCAAAACACTTTGTATTGAAATAGATGGTTGGCATAATTATGCAATGGGCGTGGGGATTTTTAGATGCTTTTCCCTTTAGACGTAATTTCTCCTTAGTTTTAAGGGGTTTAAGAAGCTTGGAAGAACTGTGCAATGGTAGCTCTGAGGAGTTAAAATACTGCTGAAAGTTGCCCCCATGTAAGCTCATGAACTGCCAGTTTTCTGCTGATTTCATGATCTTGACTTCCGAAATCCCCAAATCCACGAGGCAGAGATTTTAATCTTTATTTAGGATTCACATGTAGCTAATCTTGTTTAAATCCCCTCTGCCTCCTTATTTTCCTCCCCTTTCGTTTCCTTCTGTCAGCTCTTCATTCTCATCAGTTTGCCTTAAAGGCCCAGGGTGGATGAGTCAGTGATTCCAATCTGTATCTGCTTAGATACCAATTCCCTTTTAGGGATGGCAATATCATGTTTTAGCTCAGTAGGCAGTCATGCTTTCTGAGCGATTTTGACATCTAGAACTTTCTTTTATTAGGTATTGACTGCTGCACTCTTCTCTCCATTTTGGAAAAGCACGTTCTCTGGGGTGTCTTTAAAAATAAATAAAACAAACCCAGCTCTTGACTGCACAGATATTACCAGTCCAATGATGATTCAGCCCCGTTTACTCTTGTGTTGATCCCTCATTTTCCTTTCTTGTCCACTCATCAGTTGTTCATTCACCTCCGGTCACCTGGATCTGTATCTCCTGACCTCCCACCAGTCCTGTCCTCCTCCACACTCCCAGGGAGCTCCTAACACCGGCACTGCCAGACCTTGTGGCACTGAATTTTGCTTTTGTGTGACTTGACAGTTTGGTGGGAAGCTAATACCATATCTCTCCCTGGCTAAATAAAGAAGAGACTGTGTAGGTATCTGGAATAAGAAAGGCTGAAAAGCCACAACACCTGATGAGAAGGAGACCTTTCGTGCTGTCATCACAGCAACACCTGAATGCTCGAGCAAGCACAAGATGCTTCTGAAGCACCATAAATGCCACATTTGCTCCGTGCTCTGGAGCTGCAACCACACACTCAGATTAGGTGTCTCTCCCTTGGAGGGGGTGAGGAGGGAGGAAATATTTTTCTCTCTCCTTAGTTCTCTCTTCATCTATAAGGCCAGGAGAAAGCTGGAAGGGCAACGCATGACTGGTATTGGTCCGTGTTCATTTTTCTAATCGGCCAAAGTGTTGAAAATGCTTCTGTCTCTTTAAAATGGTGTGGTATTTTGTGCTGTGACTACTACTGAATGTGAAGTTATTTGAGTGAACAGAATAACTTCATGCGTGTTGAGGTGTGAGGTGACCTCATTATTCCTAAATCTGTTCCTGTTCTTATTCAGCTCTACTCTTTCAGCTGCTTGAGTGTTTTTATTTCTGCTCTGGTTGTGTAACAGAATTTTTTTTAAATGTCAAAATCACAGCAACATAAATTGGTTAGTTGAGCCAACCTGGTGGAAATTTAGCTGCTCATAGAGAAGGCAATAATGGAGCAAGATTAAACAGAGTTCGTGGCTTAATAAGACAAGAAGCGACACTTTGGTTTTACTTTGGTGCAAGAATGTTGATTAATACAAAAGATGCTTCTTTCCAACAGAGAGTTCTGGTAAAGACATTCAAAAATCCCCATTTTTGTTTTTGGTTGCATGAATTCAGGGCTTCAGAGAGGTGTTGTGTTGAAAACTCTGGTTTCAGAAGAGCACGTTGTGGGGAGCGCGGGTGGGCACTCTGCAATCAGCGCTGGCTCCGGGAGGAGGTGCACGTCCCCGGGAGACTCTGCTCCATTCCGCCCTTTGTGGTTCTGCTGCCGCTGAGGACCTTGCTGTTGGGACTGTTTATCTGGAAATGGGGCACCTGTCCACTAGCGAGGAAACTGAAAAATTATTTCTCAAAAGTTTGCTCAGTGGGAACCAGGCAGCCTTGCTGGTCATTTCCACATAGAGTTTATTTGAAGAATCCGATTGGAAGGGTATGACTGTATGTACCATTGCAAACGCCACATGTTGTTAAATTTCCTATGCTAACTCGAGAGTTTTTCTGTTGGAAAACCAGCATTTAAGGGACAAATGAGAGACAAGAGTCCAACTATGTTACTTGAGAGCTCTCTTTACAGCCCCAGAGTAGTTCCCATGGGACATGTTTTGTCTAAATAATATATCCCGTCTTTTGTATCATTAACCACCCTTCAGAAACTCCCTGGCTTCCAGTGAAGTGGTTTTTGCCTGGCTCATTGTCTGTCACACTCATTTACTTGATTTCTCTTACTAGCTTCAATGTTCTCCACTGACTGCATAAAGCTTGGATTACTTAAATGAAGTAATCTGTGGGGTTTTTAACCAGCAGGTAAGTTTTCTGAGCAACCCTGTTTCCTCAGTTAAAGGTCCAGTGCCCATGCTAAATCTATGGTTGCATTAATAACCTCCAATATCTACAGTTACTTATAACAAGGTTTTAGCAATCTCACTGCCTCAATTTCCTGTCGCATCCAAAATAGCTCAAGATAAAATATGAAGTCAGCTAAGCTGGGGAGAGGGGGCAAACCTCTCAGTTTGGCATCAGTGGATGGCAGCATTGCCACTTCAGTGATGTGAATTGTTTAATTATTCTCCACAGAACAAAATATAAAAAAAACCTCACCACATATGCCTAAATTTTTGTTGTATTTGACGTGAATTGGAGTTGTCTGGGGAATAACTAGGACATCTTAAATGTCTACTGCATTACACTCTTCAACTATTAAAACCTGTTTTCATGTAAGTCAATTGAAAGAAGCTTTATTTTTCCCTTTAAACTTTGACTGCACAGAGTTAAATTTTGCCACTTCACCTTTTGATCCTCTTTCATTTAATCTTTCGATGTGTAAGAAAAGCTTGTGTTTTGATTTTCATCCCTGATTGAACAGAGAAAGGCTGTGGCACTGGTGGCGGGCAGTTTGGGTGTGACTGAGATAACGCTGATATTAGGAAGTTATAGGGGGAATCATTTCTACCTCTTTATTGTAGGATTGTCCATCACTTGTCTTCATGCCTGTTGTCCGAGTGATGCTGCTCCTCAACTGCTGTTACAAAAAATTCTTTGGTAATCTTGTGTGATCATTAAACACTGCTAATCATCCTCAGCTAGCAGATTGTTTCATGGTCATTCATGCATCTCCAATCTTGACGCTAGATTAGGTAGTCCCTCTCAGAGGTACCTCTTGACACCTATGCTTTTCGACATCCTGATGTTCATCTGTTGGTCTTCAAATTGGATCTCAGTCATGGGGTTTGAAATGATCAAACTGCAAAGGACTTGAATAGCTGCAGAATGTGCCCAGGGGAGTGACAATGGCTGTGATCCACAGAGTGTTTGCTCAGGTAGCCGTGCAGCCTTTCTGATGGTCCTGAGCCCTACTGTAAGCTCTCACGGTCTGAATCAATCCTGGCTTGCTGGCTATTAGGTGGGATGCTATTGGGATTTAGTGTAGGGCTGCAGGAGGAAGGCTTGAGGGGGCTGGGTAAAGCGATTTATTTGCTGCAGGGAATCTTGTTCCTGTCAGCTCCAGGAGTGGAGGAAGCAGCCCTTTGAGATGGGTCAGAAAGCCATGCATTTTGTCAGACCAGAGTAGTTCTATCTTTCTATTCTTCTTCTTTTATGATTTTTTTTTTTTAGCTCTTTTTAATTAAAAATTAAATTGGGTGAAAGCCATTCTCTTGGCTCCTGAGAATGTTTCATTAATGAAATAAAATATGTCCCTAAAGAAAGAAGTCGCTAAAGTCATTATTACACTTAAGTCTTGATGTATCTGCCAAAAAAAAAAATAACAGTGTGAGATACCTCAGAGGAGAGTGAGACAGGACAATATTACTCTCAACCTTTTTATTTCATCTTTTCTCATTTTCAGTTTGATCCTATTTGCCTGTGTTTTGGGGAAATGATTCTGTGTGTCTGTATTTCCAGCACTTAGCAAAATGCGGCTGCTAAGCAGCTTGGGATTCTTAAATGTTTCTCCAAATAAACTAATAATGTGTGTTTAATTGACTGTATAGAGGAAGGTTTAAGAAACCAGTATTACTGAATGCAGTATGTACAACAGATTAATTAAAATTTTCCTCTGTTAAAAGCTTTACCTTACTGACTTCAAAAGTCTCTGTGATGGATACACAAGCGCTAAGGACCTCTGTTTAAAACAGAAGATAACCGTAAACTTCTTTGGTTTCACATTGAAAAAGTAAAATCTTTCTCTAGATCCTGAGTTTCATGAGAAGCACTTTTTGGTCTAAACACGTTTGGGATGTAAAGGCCTAAGCTTAGCCACTTGCTGTTGTTGGTCTTTGGGTAAAACTTTTATGGCATGATTTTGAACCAACACCGTGCAAGAATGGAAAAGACAGCATTCAAACGTGCATTTCCCGTAGGGGATTTTACTGCGCTATAAGCTACTTGGTTCCTGGGAGATTTGAAAATGAGACCACCCATTTGTATGCCAAACTGCAGACCTGGGAGCCTCGCTTTACAGGGTCTATTTTCCCTTAAATCCTGGTTGCAAAGATCTATTCGTGGAAGACTGGCACCTCTGCGAAAGGAGCTACAAGAGCCCTGGGAGGTTTTATCTAGAGCACAGAGAAGTACTGTAGTGGGCTTTGGCTCAGCCTGTGTTGACGGAGAACTGCATAATGCAGGTTTTTTTAGGTTTTATATTCAAAAGTTTATGGCTTTCTAAGAGGGATTTGTGTCATTGTTGCTTCTTTTATGACGATAATATAGACTGGTTAATGCCCGTCTCCGTTGCATGGTACTATAGGATGCTTCAGAAAACACTAGTGTCGGTCGCAATTTTCCTTGGAAAACGCAGCCTCCAGATTTCATGGCATTTATTGACATTAAACTGTTCTTGTAAAGTTAAAAACATGGATCATAATATAATGACATTTTTTTTCTGACTTTATAAAATCCGCTGCTGTTATTCATAGCACCTGTAAAGAGTTGCCCAGTATTCCAGGTATACTTTATTGCCCTCGTGGAAAAGGTAAGCTATTTTTGGCTTTGTAGCTGGGGACAACTGAGCAAAAAGCAGTTATATAAACTAATGTACCGAATGAATATCGCATGAAAGATCGGTCAGGAGGTCTTAGCTATCAATCCAAATTCACCATGGCTCTTGCTAGTTAAAACCTCCTTTAACTTTTTCCACAGGAGAGTGTTAAACAAAAAGAGAGTGCTGAAATACGTGCTTAGCTTGATTTGTAAGGCTGTTCCTACAAGCTTCCTATCATATTACAATAAGTCCTTCAGAGTTCTCTTGAAAACAGCAACAAAAAAAGCCAAACAGACCCTTCTCTTTGGTGATTTCATGGCTTTTGTTTCTTCCTCAGAGAAGATCAAGTCTGGAGTTTCTCTGACTTCGTCTGAAATTGTAGGCATGATCAATTTGTTTAAGAAACCTTGTAAGTACTTGACTGATTCTGTAGATTCTGGAGCACATGGTGTCCTGTCACTTGAAAGCTCACTGTTAAGTTTTTGTGGCTTAGGCTGGAGTACTTTCAGCGGGGAGCTGGCTGAGGGGCGAATGTGCTGTGCTTATTGTTTTTAAGCAGGAGCTGCTGCTAATTTATGTGCTGCTTTTGTCCATTTTTATGGCATTGGTAATAAACAGCGTATGTGTAAAGTGGAGTCAATCCAAACCAAAGAGGTTATTCTGGTGAATGTCTTTTGCAGGTAATTCCCTGTGGCATTACAGGGAGCTATCTGTACCACCGTGGGGAACTTGACTCCTTCAGTTTGTGTTATGGCAGATGCTGTGCTTTGCTGTACCTTTTGAAATGGTCCTTTTAATTGATGAAAGCTTAGAATTTAAATTTCAAAGTAAATAGAAAAGCACGTGTTCATTAAGATTATCCGGATTATGGTTGGTCCAAGCATTTTATGGTTGGACCAGATGATCTGAAAGGTCCCTTCCAACCTAGGCAATTCTATGATTCTGTGATTTTTTCAAAGTTGGCAAAAAGTTTGCTATTTTTAAAGCTTACTACTGTAGTTCTAATGTCAATAGGTTTTCCGACGTTAGTTGTAAAATACTACCTTTCAGTTGCACTGATGCTAACTTACATTATTTCGTTTTTATTTCTTGCATTGGATTTGCAGAGATTATTTGACAAATTCAGAATCTATTTGAGTTAAATGATGCAAATGGACTGAAGCAGTATGAAGTTTGTAGCTATGTGTAAATACCGAGCATGCTATCAAGCGGTGGTGCTGGATTAATGTGGTGTCCTTCTGTCCACCTCTCTGTTGATGGGGTCTGGGGGCTTGGGTGGGTGGGGGGAAATGGGGGAGGAGGGTTTGGCCAAAATGTTTGTAATGAACCGGATTTGCGTTCAACATGAGATGATGGCTGACATCATAACATGACAAAAGCTTTAGTCTGTTTTCAGGTTTCCTGATTATTTGTTTGTTCCAGTTCAGAAGTAAATAGTGTCTCTGTTTCCCCTGGATTGCATGACATTCCACATGAGCTTGCCCTACTGAAAAGGTATTAAGAGGGGAAAAGGCTCTCGCTTGATTCACTAGTTGCCCTTCAGAACAAGGCATGAAGTCCCTCTGTCGTGGACGGTCAGGGCAAACGCTCTACCAGGGAAAGCAAGGAGAGGGGAAGGAATGTAAAAAAGCCTTCATTTCTCAATAAGTTACTTAATAGGCTCTAATTACAGATTTAAAGGATGGAAGAAGTAAGAAGACTTACTTGCATGCATTGTTGAGGAATTCACGTAGGAAGAAGAGACACAAGTGTTTGAAATACCTGGCTAGTGCTCTGTTGTCATCTGTTAATAATTCACATGGCCCTTTCATTTGTATTTTGTTGAGAAAAACAGAGTAGGCTTGAAATATAAAGAAGCTCTTAACTTCCCTTGTGAAGGAGTGGGAGTACAGCGTGTCCATTCAGTACAAAGAAAAGAATTTACTTGTGTGAAGTTTTTGGGCTTTTTTAGTTTTCTTTTTGTAGGCAACTTCGCCAGTGGCATTGTGGGAAGGAAACTCATGTGGCTTTCACACTTGTGTTAGTTATTATTAGTTAAGTCATAACTGAGCTGCAAATTCCAGAACCAGACTTTCCCAGAATTGGGTGCTTGTTTTTGTAGGAACCCATTTGCTACAACAATTACCACCAAATAAAACGGTGCATCGCTGTCTTGTCTTCTGCTGCGTTTTGTGGTCAATCGCTGTATGGTGCCTCTGTAAAGACTTAAAAATCCCTGGCAGCCAGCTGTGGGGGATGAATCTGATTCAACGTCATGTGAGTCTTCTCTGAAAGTTGCCGTTCTGGGAAGTCTGTGTCCAGGGTCGCTGGTTCCTTTAACAGAAAAAGGATTGGCTAAAATATATTTAGTTTCCCGGAGGGTACCTGTGTTTAATGGATAGGATTAAAAGTAGAAAGGTAGAGAATATCTACAGTTTGCCAACCTTCTAGCTGAGGTGAGTGATGGTAAATTTAGTGGTCTTGTTTGCAGAATGTGCTGCTGTGCTAGGGCTTTATTTTGCCTTTGTTTTCAGTCCCTTTTCTGTCTTAGTGTTTGCAATGGTTTCTGAACTCTTTCAGCAAACTTCATCTCCCAAAATGGGTTAAGAGAAAATTTTGAAATTATTATCATATTAAAATCTTGTTGGTAATATCTTACTTGGGATATTTTTTTGTTTCTGATCCCTTAAGAAGCGTACAATTTATGTAAGAGATAAGTATGACTTACTTTACTTCTGCATAAGTATAAGCAGAACTCCTAAAAAACAGTAACGTGGACACGGGTGATGTACACATCCACAAGTACTCTAGATAGGATAGCAATGCTTTTTATACATGGAACAAGAATTTTTAATAGCTCACGGATGGAGACAGCTACTAATTGGCTAACCCAGTCATTTGTAGCAAAGGAGTTCATTATCTTTGTTTTCTGGGATTTCTTCCTAGTTCTCTTTCGGAAAAGTTGGAATGCGTGGTCTGACAGCCTGTCCCCATGGGTCAGGACTGAATTTGAAATGACTCCTCTGCTCCTTGAGCAGACTGGCTGCTCTTGGGAATGCGACACTCAGCAAGGTGGAAGTCTTGTCTGCACCAGCCTTGCCATGCCTGCATTCATTTTTCCTAATTACAAAACAACTTACACTTAATGAGTTGCAATTAATCAGTACCTTTTGCTTTACTACACGTATAAAATTATACTTGCAGAAAAATGCTTCATGAACTAATTAGAGATCTCGACCCAGTGTAGTTGGGAGACTTCTATCCTCAGTTCACTGCTGTCTTATTAAATACTGAGATTAAACTCTTGTCTCCGCATTCCAAAGATGCAATCTCTTCATGTTCTTCTTCTCGCATGGCAGACTACATTTAATTCTTATTCTGGAATGCTGTTTCCCTAAATGACGTGTCCTCTTTAGCCTTGTCCCATTTCACAATATCGCCTACAGCGGGGATGACCAGCTGCTCCGTGGATGGGTTCGTCCCAGTTGACTACTCAGGTGCTGGAGGGTAATGAGAGGCTGACTCTGCAGAAGGTGCTCGGGGTATCCTGAAGAACTGGTACAAACAAACCTTACCAGTCCGGTGGCATGGTCCAGGAGGGCAGGGCAGAGAAGCACAGCTATTCACAGGGGGGTCAGGTCCTCAAAACTTCCTAGCTCTGGCACCGAGCCCACTCCAGCAGAAGACAGTGGAGTCCTGCGAGGCTGCCTTGGCATCTGTGCCCTTGCCCATTAGCATCTTGAGGGTCTTACAGCTTTTCCCAACTGTGGATCTTGAAAGAAAACCTTAAGATGTTTTCATTAAAAAAAAACCAACAAAGTAAAATAAGCCCCCTTCCCCCTTCCATTCTGGGCTCGTTCTGCTGGAGGCCAAGTAATGCTGGCGATGACTCCGCATAGCTTACCCAGGACCGATGTCTCTGGAGCTGCCGCCTGGGTTCCTGGCATGCGGTGAGGAAGCACTGTGCTTCCATCACTGCTGTCTTTGGGAGAGTTTGTTTCATTGGAGATTCTGAGGACTTTTCTATGGGCAGTTCTTGTGGCAGATGCTATAAGTAAAAAAACATTTAACATTTCTTCCCCTTGTCCTTCTCAGAGACGTAAGGTCTTGCATGAGTTTTCACAGCCATCCTTTCTGCCCTCTTCCTTGGTCCCGGTTAAATTTTGGATCATTTGGTTGAGAGGCTTTTGGCCTCTTTTACAGTGATGTGCAGCCCATGTGGTGTCCATGCGGGAACGTGCTGCCCCAAGCGCTGCCAGGCTGGAAGACTCTCCAGCCAGCGAGGCTGGCAGACAGGTACCATGGATGGATGTACCCATCGCCGAGGCACCTCCAAGAGGAACAATTACAGATAGATACCCTGCTTCAGCTTCTGTCCAGTGTCCCTTTCCACTTTGCTCTGAACATTTTATTTAAATAAAATTGGGGAAAACGCTTAGCTGTGCTCTCAGAAGAACTTAGTAAAAAATATTATTGTATTTTTGAAAGCAGTTTGAATAACTTTTGTTACAAAATAGTGAAATCTCATTGCTCTCTTATTTTCTACTTTTTGGTTAAGTGGTTATCCAGATACTATCTGCATTGCCTTACCGTTCCTGGAGCTTTAGGATACGATGTGGGTGACACCCTTACATGTTTGCCAAAATCAAATACGCCTATTTGAACACCTTTTAGCCACGTTTGACTGTGGTTTCTGAACTAACACCTTCGAATTAAGTACCAGCTGCCCTCCTATTAATGAATATGGATATATAATGCCAGGTAGCTGTATGTATTCTTTCCGGGTTTTTTTTCCAGATTCGTCAGTGATCTGCAAAATGTAAGTACACGATAAATTTCATGTACAGAAATGTTGTGTCTGTGCTCATCTTCATTTAGCATTTGTTGGAATGTTAATAAAACAGTGAATTCTCAGGCAGAACAGAAGATGATTTGCCACTAGTTAATTTTCAGTTTACAGTCTGAAATACTTAAACTCAAGCCTCTTTGTGGGAGTCAGTCAGCCAGAGAGCAGATATACATAGTATTAACTGTGACTAAACAAAGCAGCTAGAATTGTGTTTGCCCAGAGTAGTGTTTTCTACAAACAAATTGTGAACAATCCATGTCCCAGCATATATGTCATGCGTCTACCATCAGGTTTAAAAAAGCTGATAAATCAAGCCAGACTGAAAACCAGAAGATCTGGAGGGGCAATCACATCTCTTGTCTCCTATATTGTTCTGGTGTGCAGCGGTTGGGGATTTTATGGTTTGGCTCCAAATAATTTACAGCAGAAAAACAGGGAAAGGAGGAACTGGTGTTTCTCCTGCAACTGAAGTGTACCCTCTGATGAAAAATCCTGGAGAAAATGTTGCTCTGCATTGGCATTACAATGTGCTCCTGCCCCACAACTGGTAACGGGCATTTTTCTTTCTTCCATATGCAAGACTTGGTCTTAAAAAATGAAGAAGAGGGGACAAAGGGGTGGGAGAAGCCTGAGCTTAACTTATACATTGTACAAAGTTACCTTTGTATAACTGACAGTGCTGTCATTTCATATACCAAAATTAAATGGTACTTTCCTCTGACTGTCCTGGGTGGGTGTTACTGCGCATATGGCTTTTGGGCTTTAGCTCTGCTGTTTAAAGAAGTATCAAGATTAGCACAGGCATTTAGAGCATCAGGAATTTTCCAAAGATGCAGTAGAAAACCTGGTTTGAGGATCTAGGGATCTGACAGAGACCCAACACAGAGCACTGGAATGACTATTCTCTTCACTGAGGACTTTTGGCTATAAATGTTAATTTTCCCCTTCTCTCTGCCCACAATGCAAAGCAACAACTACTGTTGCTTCCGTACTCACACTTGACAAATCTTTCAGAAACTATAGTGTGAGATAGGCTTAAAGAATCACAACCTGGATTTGCTTCGAGATGCTTTGCAGTATCTCAGCTTCAAAATGCATTAAGGAGAGAGGTGTGTGCATCCCTTTAGGCTGGTTTGTCACATAATGGAAACTGATTATTTTTATAAACTTCTCTTTTGGCTTTTTTATACTGTTGTGATTCTTTCTACCTTACATCACTTAGGGATGCTTTACAGAGATGGAAAAATAGTTTCAGCTACTGAGTGCTTGTAGTCTAGATAAATTAAAAATAGATATGAGGCAAGTAAAAAAGGTTAAAACTTGATGAGTACTTGCCTCTTTCCACTGCCCCCACCCCTTTCCCATGTTTGCACTCTGGGATTTCTTTTCAGGGATTGTTCTTGAGCCTTGAGTTGTACCAGCAGAGCAGAAGTATCAGGTGAAGGAGTGTTTTATGCAGGGTAGCAGGAAGCCTACAGTGCCAGAGAAACCATTAGGGAAGGGAGCTAAATACAGTTCGATCAGCATGGGCTTCCCCTGAATCTCATTTTGAACTTCCCTTAACTGGACAGGCAGGGTACCACCTCCCATACCAAGCTGCTTGTAGGGATCCAAAATGTGCTCAGAGCTGCTGAAATGGACTCCCACATCCACCCACGCTTGGACAGTCAGGCCCTGGCGGTACTGGCAGCAGAATTCCTGTTTCTTGCTCTTGTCGCTATACTGAGACAGCTGGAGGGTACCCAGTCTGCCAGAGGGCACCCTGGACAAATGACATCTTCTGGAGTGATGCTACATCAGGAGAGGTTGCGCTTGGCTGGTCTCCTGGGCTTTTCTGGCTGCTGTAGACCCTCAGAATATGACAGACATACAACCTGTGCTCCCACTGTCCTTCCAAGGCTTGTAAATGGCATCCTTGGATATTTTTCATTCTAGGGTCCGTGTTGATGTCATAACCTAGCGTCTACAATGCCTTAATTTCCCTTGGCGGTAGTTACGTTTAACCATCCTCACCAGCACAGGAAATCTCCTGCTTTCCCCGGCCACCTGAGTCCCCCCATTCCATATCGTTCTGGGACATTGTAAATGGTAAATAAATTCCCATGTGGGCAGGAGATGTTGGAGAGAAAGCGCCATCTCCCTTCTCAGTGAAGTTTAATCATGTCCAACTTGTGTGGCTAAATTTGATGTATTTCACCAGTTTAGTGGTGACGCTTCATAATCTCAGCGCAGTGAGACGGTGTGTGATTAGTGCGATCACTCACATCCTGGCCTGGCAAATCCTCGCCTGGAACTGAACCAGCATGAAAATAGAAAATACTTTTTCCTCTTTTTCTCTTTTCCAGATATGTTTTAAAAGGAAATGTCTGGTTGTCCAAGTGCTGGGATAGATTTTAGATATTTTTAAAATATTTAGGTTTGTAAATACTTGAGTATCATCTCTCTATGTTTACTTCTCTTCTCTTTAAATTTGCCTCTTTATGCATAATTAATTTTTTTCTATCATCACAAAATAGAACAGATAGGGAGAGATTTCACTTCACATCACAGTAGTAACTTAGATTTTTTTTCCATTTTGATGGTACAGATCTTATAAAGAACCTTTTCTTGATATTTCTATTTGTAGCATTCCTGCAGATATCTTACTTGCCTGACATTTAAAATAACACTGCTTCTACTTATTAGGGTTTTATGTTAATAAATATACCCATTGACAGCCAAATAAAATCAATGACAAAATACATCTAATTGAGTATTTTATGAAGTGAATATTGTTCGTTTTGCAAAGACCAGAAAAAAAATATTCAAGAGGGTTTTATTTCTTGGATATTTATAGGGAAGCCTAAGCTGGAAAATTTCATCAGGTCTGTCTGAGGTTACCAGTCAATAAGTGTTTCTAGTGATGTCTTTTTTCTCTGTTTTAATTCTGGAAAACAAAGGCAAACGATGATTGCTTCAGTTCTTCAGTTGCCTCAAAATAGCAAGTGCTCCACTGAAAATACATGAGTCATATTGGATTTGGGGTGTGTTCTGACTTTTTCTTTCTCTCTTAATAAATAGCAACAGGGAAATACCTTCTTATTCTGTATATTTTATTACATTGATGACAAGGTGAGGAACTGAGTCAATTTTAAGCTCCTTTTCCGAAGCAGATCTAGTGTTTAAGAAAGTTGCCAGAATTTCAACTCTAACCCTTCCAGTCCTCTTCCTGCAACAAAAATGTCTTATGTGCGTCTTGTGACAGCCCTTGGCCTGGGTGGAGAAGGCGACCCGGGCTGAGGCCTCCGGTAAGGATGTGGAAATGCCGCACATTTCCGAGTTCCCTGTCCTGTCTTTGACTTTGCTGTGGAAAAAGTTGTTCGAAATTTACCTTTGTGGCTCAGCCTGCTTACCACATAGGGACAGGTGATGAATAAGGAGTGACTGGTTAAGGTTTGCAAAATGCTTTGAAGTTTGAAATACTATACTAGTAAAATTAATGATTAATGCTAAGGATCAATTTTGCATTTTTGTCTCCATGGTCTGTTTAACCGCTCAAAATCTTGCTACTGAAATTGCTGGTAACAGCAGCTCAGGTTGAGCTTTTCTCTTCATAGCATACAAGTCAATACTGAGATACCAATTTCATCCTGAAACCTATAGTGGTCTATGTTAAAAAAATCAGCAATTTCAGAAAAAAGGGGAAATGGTCATCTATCCTGGGCACTCAAGAGATCTGCTGCGGTCTGGAAAACCAGTGTGTCAGCAGGGGAGGTAAAAGTGGAGCACAGTACTCCCTGGAGCACAGAAGTGATGCTACGATGCTGAAGATCATAAAATCATAAAATAGTTTAGGTTGGAAGGGACCTTAAAAATCACCTAGTTCCAACCCCCCTGCCATGGGCAGGGACACCTCCCACTAGACCAGGCTGCTCAAAGCCCCATCCAGCCTGGCCTTGAACCCCTCCAGGGATGGGGCAGCCACAGCTTCTCTGGGCAACCTGGGCCAGTGCCTCACCACCCTCATAGTGAAGAATTTCTTCCTAATATCTACTTTAAATCTACACTCTTCCAGTTTAAAGCCATTAGCCCTCATCCTACCACTACATGCCCTTGTAAAAAGTCCCTCTCCAACTTTCAAAGTACCTCTCCAGATGCAGAGGAGCAGGAGGACTTGTAAGCTGTGTGTGAAGTAAGTTGTAAGCTTGCAGCAAAGATCTACTGGCTCTGGCATATTTCATTACTATGAGGATCCTCTGCTGAATCTCTTGCTTGTGGGCCCAGGAGGCAAATCTTGTCCCTGAACAGAAGAATAGAGAATGTCTCGGTTTAGTGTCTGCTGATCCCGAGGAGAGGGTTAATCTGGGCTTGTGGTCAACGTCCATAGTGAAAGCTGCTCAGAGAGCGGGAAAAACAGATGTTGGATAAAGAGGCAAACTCACAGATTCAAGCCAGCTGTCCTGAGTCTTAATCTGGCCACAATTAATGTCAATTTGTGCAAAGAGGATTTGTTTACCAGAAGGAGCAAGTGAGCCTGGAGGAGTGGTTGGGGAAGGAGAGCATGCAGCAGAAAGGCAGAGGAGAAGCTGTGAGGAGGTGAAGGTGTCCTCCTGCCCTGGCTCTGCAGAGCTCCAGCAGAAGAAGTGGCTCCTTGCAGGAACATGGTGTTTACAGGCTTTGGAGGGAAACACAGAGCGGGCTCTTCACCCCCTGAGCTGCTGACTGATGTTATTTCCCACGATGTTTTGGTGATAGGCCAGTCTGGGGAATGAGTGCCATGGTTCCTTCTGACCACCTTGCCCAATAGAATAAGGTGGTTGAGATTTGGCTTTCTTCAGAAAAAAACCCTAAATAAAACAAAACCCTTCCCAGCCCCCTATTTCTCTTCACTGTGGTTTTCACTATGCAAGCATTCGCTTTGGTCTTTGCTTTTTTACCAAAATTGGCTGGAGGATTTCTGAATGCCATGGTTGATGCAACCCTTTTCTTAACAAATAGTTGGTTTTCTTTACTTTCCTACCCAGCTGTAAACCACCACAGCATGATTTTAATTCTGTAAAACCAGAGATGGTCACAATCGGTTTAGCTCTTTTGGACACATTGAGCCTGAGTTTAGATTTGACTTGGCTTCCAGGTCACTCAAGTATGTGGTTTTTTGACTCACTGAAAAATTTAGAGATGGTTTTGAGATTCCAATCCCCTAAATTTGGAGAGGGGAGATGGATTTACTGCCTTCTGTTCAGCTTTAACTTTATAAAATTTAATGAGTAAATTATTAAAATAACATTTCCACTGTGGTGGCTGATAATTTGCTTGGAATAAGATCCCTTTTAATCTTGGCTTTTCTGTATCACTTTATATCTCTTAGAACTTTGAAAGAGAACACACGGGCATAAAGTAAAAACTTTTTTGTTTCTATTTTTTTTCCCTGGCTAGAGTTTCATGTAGAACTATGCTGGAACTTTTTAAAAATTCTGTGTTTCATCACAGAATATACATGGTAATTTTCCTTGTGATCCATGGAGCTGCTCTAACTCAAAAGGAATACTGGTAGTTTCAAAAATAAACCCCAACCCAATAACCAGATATTACTTATGTCTGGGGACTAAGTAAGCTCATAAAATGAAAATCTGACTCTCTTAATTTCACCTGACCTACTTAAAATATTTTGTCAGTTCATCTGAATTGCAAGGGTAAAATTCATATATATGTTTGTCATTGTAAAAGTATATTAAACTGAAACTGTGCAAAAATGAAAGAAAGAATCACTCAAAGCCATTCTTTTACACTTGCCAGTCACAATGAATCAAAAAAAGATTTTTTTTATGTGCTGTTTTTCTTCATTAGTTGGTTATTATTGTTGTGAGTAGTGACACTGCTTTGAAAGTTCTCCATAAATTGCGAGTTTCAGTGCTTGCAGCTGCTGTATGTCACAGTGTGTCTTTACCGCTTTCAGTCTGGACTTGGGGGTACTGGTGGACGAGAGGCTCAACATGAGCCGTCAGTGTGCACTTGCAGCCCAGAAAGCCAATCGTATCCTGGGCTGCATCAAGAGAAGCGTGGCCAGCAGGTCGAGGGAGGTGATTCTCCCCCTCTCCTCCCCTCTCGCGAGACGCCACCTGGAGTACTGCGTCCAGTTCTGGAGCCCCTACTACAAGAAAGATATGGACGTGCTGGACTGTGTCCAGAGAAGGGCCACGAGGATGATCAGAGGGCTGGAGCACCTCTCCTGTGAAGACAGACTGAGACAGTTGGTGTGTTTCAGTCTGGAGAAAAGAAGGCTCGAGGGAGACGTTATTGTGGCCTACCAGTATCTTCAGGGGGCCTACAGGAAAGCTGGTGAGGGACTTTTTAGGATGTCGGGTAATGGTAGGACTAGAGGGAATGGATTAAAACTAGAGATGGGTCGATTCAGAATGGATGTTAGGAAGAAGTTCTTCACCATGAGGGTGGTGAGACACTGGAACAGGTTGCCCAGAGAGGTGGTGGAAGCCCCATCCCTGGAAGTGTTTAAGGCCAGGCTGGATGGGGCTCTGAGCAACCTGATCTAGTGGTAGGTGTCCCTGCCCATGGCAGGGGGGTGGGACTAGATGATCTTTAAGGGCCCTTCCAACCCCAACCATTCTATGGTTCTATGACTCTATAATACTTCAACATTGCCTCTCGTTTCTGTTATCCCAGTCCTCCAGCCATCCAGTCATTCTGGCACGGCGCTCTGACTCTCCTTTGAGTTCAGGATCACTCTCAACTTCATCTTATTGATAGATGTCAGCAGCATGCTGTTAGCGCTTGTGCCTTATCACTGAAGGGGTTTGGTCTATGAGTTTCACACTCCCTTCGTGAAAATTAACATTTTATGGTAAGCCAGTAGTCTCTATGAGGATGAAATGTTCCTTTGCTCACCGGTGAAAAAAAACCAGGAAGCGTTATGATCCAAAAGTTGACCTGTGCTATAGAGGGCTTGTTCTAGGGGCTGGAGGGGCAGAAAAAGCAGTTTGGGTAACAAAATCCCCTGCAAGAATGTCTTAGTAATAATGATTTGAGTGTAAGATCCTGTCAGCAGCCCGTGCCAGCCCTGAGGAGGCACCAGTGACCGCCAGCAGCTGGGGAGGGGCAGCGGGGAGGTGTTTGGCCGATGAGGGTTGTAGTCCTTGGACTTTGGACCGCTCTGCAGCGGGGCCTCAGCCAAGTCACCTTGCCCCTGGGAGGTTTATCCTTCCATCTGCAGCTTGGCCAGTAGTTCAGGTTTTAAATGCTTTCAAACAGGCATTGTCCCATGTAAGAAATGGATCTGCTGAGGGAATCTCACGTTTTGCAGAATTTTTTTCACTGAGAAGGAAATAACGAGCCAAGATCTCTTTACTGCATTGACCTCAAGTGCAGATCTGGGAACCTTGGATAAAACCCAGCATACCGAAAGGGTCTTCCATGAATAATTTTAGTTAATAAATCTTGCCCTAGTAAAATAAAACTTTCTCCCTTCTGTTACATAACGGATGAATGTTTTGTTGGTGAATCAGAAGCTATTGCGGTCTCGTCTTTTCTAAAAGTCTCACATGCATCACTGAGCCCAGAGCTATTATAAGCAGGTTTTATCTTATCCCATATGTTCTGCAATGCAGCCCGGCACCTCAATAGCATCTATCGTGTTTGCTTAACCCTTATATGTCCTTATAGGTAAGAAATCCGCCAGCTGCTGTCACTGTGCTCGGGATGTGCATCCCAAGGTGTTTTAAACCCCCTGACTACACACTGTGTCAGCTCTACCTGGGGCTTCCCCCCTGGAAGCTGGGAAAGAAGAAGGAAACTCCCTGGCCCCAGTAATGTTTGCTGCTGAAGTTTGTACCGATGTCCTCACACTGTTATCCCTGCTGGGAGTCCCCACTATCCCCAGCCTATCCCACACATTCCCAAACTGACCTGCCTGCTCTAGGGCTGGCCGTGTTTTTCAGAGAGCAGAGTCTTCTCCATCCCAGAGGGGCTGCCCAAGGCGGGCAGTGGGATGCATTAGGGATGCAGGACGTTGGTGTTGAAATGGAGGGTTGGGTGAGGAACATAAGGCTTTCTGATCTCTAGGACCGCCCATTGTGATACTTAATAAAAATAACGGACATGGATATACAAAGACTGTCTGGGAAGGCTTTAATGTATAGATGGGGAAAACAGGAGCTCAAAAGGGAAGGCAGGTGAGACCCTTGCCAGAGTAAATGAGAGTGAAGAAGTAGAAATGAGCAGTATTTACCTGGCTCTAGTTCTTCTGTTTAATGTCATCTAAATATTTTAAAACTGCTCTTTACTCCTCTTCTCCATTAATATGTCTTCCTTGCTGCTAAAGACCACTGTGCCAATCCTCATGCAGTGGAGGCTAAGTCCTTTTGCCTTGAAGTGTATAAAATAAAACTTTACTCTCCCTGTTACTTCCTTGTTGTGTCAAAAGAGGTGTTGAAATAGCTCTTTCCTTGCTCTGGATGCTAAAGTCTATTCTACAGTGTTTGAAAGTTAATAGTCTCTATTATGCTGATTCATAGGCATTTCCTGACAGCTGACTACCTCAGCTACATATGGTTTCAAACGGGCTGTTGTTTATGGAAATGCTTTTTCTTCTGCATTCTTCTGCATTTCCCTTGCGGGTGGCAAGGGAAAACAGACGTTTCTGGAGAATCAGATTGGTTCTTGCTGTGTTATGGATACTTTAGGTAGCATTACTAGTTTATATCAGGTAATCCAAGAATACCTCATCTCCTCTGTGGGACAAGGCTTGCAAGAAATAGTATCTCTTATAAGATCACCTGATACTCTTGGAGAAACAGGCAAGCATTGGCATGCTATTTTTCCTTCGCTTTGGCTAGCTGTTTCATGAGACTGCTGTGGCTGCACCAATTTGTCACCTTTGATCCCTCTCAATCTTGTTTTCATTTAATGTTCCTCAGGTATTGATTTAATCTCTGGTCATATTATTTTATCTCTGTCAGCGTAGGACTATTGCATACTGCCCGCTTTAAGCGTTGTGTGCTATCGCGAAGTGAGTTGAACTCACTGCTGGGAAGTTACGTTATCGAATCTGAGCATCAGTCTATATTTATGTTGATCTTTATTCCCTTTTTGTGTTATCTTAAATGTTTCCTCGAGCTCTTTGGTGTTCGTGTCTGCTCTGTATATCTGGACTGTGTCCATCTACCAACCCCAGCTTTCTTTTTAGCAGTCTATGGAAGAGAGGGCCGTTGACTGAGGGCAGGTCATGGAGGCGGAAAATGTCCAGAAACCAACTTTCCCTGTGAAATCTGAGGAACCACATTAGGCACAGGAGCTCACGCCTATTTTAAAACGTGGGAACATGGTTAAGCAGAGCAGAGTCTGTCCTCCTCCTCCTCCTTGCTTCCAAACAATTTGTTTCCCTTTCCTGAAGGAGTGGAGACACCTCTCCGGGGAGCGCTGCTCCCGGCTCCGAACGCAAATGTACCAGCAATAACGAGCAGCTCTGGGGACTCACAGAAATGGATGTACTGAGCTGTGGAGTGGGTGGGAAAGCTGGAGGCAAGTCCTGATCCTGGTTTGCACAGGGAATCTCTGTGCCCTATGAGAACAGACTGGGCCAGGGGGAGACAGGGCGACTTTTTTGGTGGGGACCTGAAAAACCAAAGATGTTTGTGCAGATGCTCACAGGGCTGAACAGGGCAGTGCTTAAGGTAGTGGATACCCTGAGTTATTTTAAAAAGAGCATGAATAAGCATACCATCATCTCAAAATCAAGGTGGGTTTTTTTAAATACTGCTACTGGCAATGTACATCATAACAGCCTTTCTCTGCGGTTGAGAGGTGATTAGAGATGTCAGTCAACTTACCCTCTTAACAGCATTTTTTAGTTCCCTTTTTTGCCTCAGCTGCTCTATTGAGCCCGCAGCCCAGTAACCCACCTGCCCTCTCCCTCCCATGCACTTCTTAATGCTGCATGCATGCGGGTTTCCATTCCCTAAATTCTTTATAGAAATTCCTATTCAATTTAATAATTCATATCCTCATTAATCTAGCCTATTACACCATATTTTATAGCCACTAAAGTCACTGACAAGGAACAGGTTACTTTGGAGACAGCTCCTGTACAATATCTAATACTACAGGTGGGTATTTCACATAATGAACAAATGTCTGTGAAATCTCCACAACCCCCACTGCAAAACTGAGGTTTGAAAAATCTTGGCCGCAATAACTTAAACTTTTAAAAGTCACTATAAATCCTGCTTTTATTTATTTTTCCCCTCAATGACCATATTTCTACCCACCAGCTGATGCATTTGCTTGGTGAGCTCTGCTGGGAGAGGTCTCTCCCCGTGAGTTTCTGACCCATGTTATAGTAAGTGCCCTCAGCACCGCAGCGAGGAGGAAAAGCTGCAAGGAACCAACACCTTGTTATGTATCCAGGTCTCTTTTCTATGATTATGTGGCACTTTCTGCTTCTCATGTGAAGCTTGCTTTGCTTGAGAATCATTTTTCAGCCGTTTCCAGTGGCGCTGACATCTCCTCTGTCCCATCCAGTGGCGTAGCCTCACCCCTGCATTGCGCCTGTTGTTTGGAATACATTGCTCACACTCTTTCCAAGCATTTAAATCTCTTCCCTCTGTAACAGCGGTAGTTAAATCTTTATTTGACCTGTGCTTGCGTTGATGGCTCTGTGCAGTTTTTGAAAGGCATCACAGCCCGGGAACCCCAATGGATTTTGGTGACATTTGAGCAGTTTAGCTACAAGCTATCTTATGGGGGTTTGTCAGCGGGTGCGTTGCTAAGGCTTTGCCAGCTGGAGTCCAAAGGCTGTGCCTGATTTACTGGCAGTAAAACCCATTGCACCGACTTTCATCTTTCTTAGAGACACATCAGAATGAAAGAGAGAGGGTGAGAGGAGCAGCTGCTCCTATCGGTCTCCCCTCTGTCATTAGGGATGGAGGGACCATGTACTGCCTCCGTGATGCCAATGTTCTCCGCTTTAACTGGCTCTCTGTTTGGCACTGCCTGTCTTTAGGCAGCTGCCAAATTATATGGCAGGTTAAAGATTATTCTAATCTTCTCTGCTACTCTTTTGGAATAAGCTGAGAAGGGAGCGTTTACCATATGTGCTGCGTTATTCCAGCTAGCGTACCCAACCTTGTTTATCTGTCGCCTTCACACCTCATGTTCTTCTGTGATTCAAAACTGATTTGCTGTTAACTGTTTACAGTGATTTGAACAGGACAGCCTTGCAAAACAGACAGGAAAAAGGTTTAATAGCTGGTTTCCCGTGTCCTCCTGGGGTTGGATCTGTAGGATTCCCATTCGAGTGATTAAGGAGAGAAGCAAATGGCCCCTGTGAGCAGACTTGTTTCCTGACTGTCTCAGCAATTGCCCTTGAAGCAAGTCGATGCCATTGGATGTCCCAGCCTTCAGCCTTTCCTATCCCATTTTTTTCTTTCTGCAGTATAGACTGGAGGGATGAGTCATGTTGGAGCTCTAGCATGACAGTCTCAAAAGGTTTTTGTGCAGGGCGTTGTCTGTTGCAGTGCCCGTGTTCGGATTCCTTTTTGTAGTTGTTTTAGGAAGCCTGCTATAGGAAGCATTTTACCCTGTAGGTGATATCATCCCACATCTTCCTCCATAAGATCTTGTGAAAATTTTACATAAATAGACTTTGCCTTAGCGGTCAGGCATTGCCTCCTCAGAAACCTGGAAGGGCTGGCTGCTCCTACTCTCCGCGCCGGCAGGACGGGGAATAGCGTGTGCAGCCTGTGCAGGGAAAGGGTGTTCATTGGGTTTGCAATGAGTCACGAAGACTAATTTAAAGAATTCACGCTTAGTAATGTGACAACTGTGATGATGGGGTATGGAGTGGGGAAACAGCTAAGGGACATGTTAAATCTCGGAGAAAAGCAGATCTTGGCTGGAGATAACCATGTTGGCTTTCACCCTTTTTGATGAAATGAAAGCTGTTTTGACCTGTCTTACTTGTTAAACGCCTAGATTCATAGTTGGTGCATCAGTACCGTAGGTTTGGAGTTGATGAGGTAATTCACAGTTATATCTGAAGGCCTCCAAAAGAGGAGGGGACAAGGGCAGTGCAGATGAATGACACAGTGAGAACCTGTTTTAAAAACACTGTGGTTGAATTGGTTTATGCAGAAATGCACACAGCCTTCCCTTTCAAAGAAAGCTGAGGAAGGAGGCAAGGTGGGAACTGTGGAAAACCAGCTCTTTCATCTAGTCGTTTCTCTGGTACTGTTGCTTTCTCTCCTGTATGCTCTACCATTTGATTTATGAGTTTTTGCAGGCTGTCAGTGCATGAAGGTTTGGGGCAGCTGTGGCCTAGAGCAATAATTTCTCTGTTTCTCTGCATGACTGCCTGCCTGTCTGTTAGGGGTTTCATATAAGAAAATATTTCTCTAAAGGCAGAATTGAGCAGCAAGCAGTCGGTCTGGCTGGAGATGTGAGTTGGTGAGTTTAAGGAAAGCAGAGTTAGGGGACAGGGAGAGTAAAATTCTGTACCCCTTTTCCTACTACGCTGGTAAAACTGCTGCTTCAGTCATTGTTGTTTTCCTCATCTGGCCATTGTGGGTCAGCGATTCTGGATCGAAAAATTCTAATGCTGAGCTTGAATTTGAGGTTCATAATTCAGTTTCTTATGTTTATGCTGCCTTGTTGTCTTAAAGAAGTTGCACAAATGCCGTGTATCTGGACTGCCCAACACGAAAAATGACACCTGCGTAAACTTCTTAGGGATCTGTAAAGGAGATGCAGAATTACTCTCTGCTGCGTCTTTGACTTTATAATTTCAATCTAGATTGCCTGCTTCATCCATAATCAGGTACAGATATAACCAGATTCACAAGGAGCAGCTTTCTTACTCTTTGCGTAAGTTTGGTCCCCTCCCTGGGTTCAAGACATGCTCGCTGGCACCATGCTAATTTGGAAACCACTTGTCACTGGAAGTAGCCAGATCGCAGTGTGCTTGGGCACATTTTCTTTCCCTAAATACCTTGTAATTACGCCTCCAGCAACTCCAAAGGGGTGATACCCAGGTGTGGCTTTGCCATACACAGGTATAGCAGATCAGAGTGCAAAACCTGATGCGGTGTTGAAGGCACTACAGAAGATTTTTCATGTTTTCCTGGTCAAGTGTCCCTACAGGGGCCTTCTATGTACTTTGCAACCAAACTGCTGCTTTCTGTAGAGCAGCGGCTCATAGAGAAGAGCAGAGGGAGCTAAAGCAGTGCATATGCACGCAGCCTGGGAGAAAAGCACATATAGGGATTTAAATGGCTTACGAAAATATTTGTCGCCAGTACAACATGATGCTTCTCAAACTGGATTATGATAGGAGGCTAAAAGTTTGTTGTTTGGGTTTTAATGTTGTGGGTTTATTCTTTTTTTTTTTAACCAGCTTGTTTTAAGCAGATTCAATGCAAAATTAATTTTTTTTCTGGGGCAGAAAAGAAATGAAGCTCTTTGCCAGTTATGATGTTTTAGAAAGTCTTTGGTGCATCCCAGCACAGAGAAATTAACCTCTTCTTGGAAATGATCAACAAGAAACTGTTGGTACTTCTTTTTAATAGATGTTGGGAAAGCAGTTTGAAGCTGCATTTATTTTCTCCAGTCTTTGGTAAAAAAAAAAAGTTATCTTTTTTCTGATTAACTTTTTCATTTCTTTTTCCTGTCTTCATGTCTGTTTTGTGGTTTTGCCGTGCTTTTTTTGGTGTAGCTTTTAAAATTTAAGTGTCTCAAGGAAGAAATGCTTGGTCAAAATTCTGACCTCAGTTACTTGGGGGGAAAAAAAAGCCAGAAACATGTATTGACTTTGTTGATATAAAGCTGGATATTTATTGAAGTAACCTACCAGCAAACCAACAAAACTTTATCCTGTTCTCTTTGTTCATTTGCAAATTGACTTCTCTGGTTATAAGGCTATGTAAGAAAAACAGAACAGGTTATTTTTCAATTGCTTTTAATTTAAGGCAGGGGATCCAACACCTGCCTAAGTGGGGTGATCAAAGCAGTGCGTGCCTTTTGGTGAAAAGGTCAAATCAAAAGTGCGATGTAGAGCCTAAAAATGAGCCTCAAATAATAAATAACAAATGAATTCTGGCTCTAGGAAATTACCCTTTCTCTTCACCCAAATGTTGGGCTGCACTGACACCTCCAAGCAGATCCTTAAACCCAAGAGCAGATGTTTTAATGCTCTTGCGTTTGCTTTCTCAATAAGGACGCGGCAAGGGTGAGTCGCAGCCCTGCATTTACATTGCAAGTGCCGGGCTGCTCCAGGCTGGTGACTTGCTCTTTGCCCTCATTCTTCCTTTGAACCTGGTGCCGCGGTGCCTGATCGCCGGCCACGCCGCGGCACCGCGTCCCTCAGCCCCGCCGCCTTTCTCTTGTCATCCGCAGACAAGAAAAAAGCAGGCAAATTCCAGCCTTTCAAGAAGCTCTTCGGCAAGAGGAAGAAAAGGGAGCCGGCCTCTGATGGCGAGGAAGCCAAACTGAAGCCCAGCCACTCCTTCGGCAACGTCTGCAACGGCACCTTCTCCTCCGATGAAGAGCCCAACAGTGGTCTGAGGTAAGGTCACAGGGGTCTGCTGCCAGCTGGCGGAGGAGCCCCTGCAAGCCCCAGGCTTTTTCTCTCTGCTTTTAGTGGAATTAAATTTAAATTCTGCCTCTGCTGAGCGGTAGCAAGTTGTATGCTGCTTTTTTACCGGGCGTCTGCATCCCTGTCCCTCCTCTGAACGTGACACGGGCTGCTGTAGACCCCGAGGTCTCGCTTCTTGCATTCATTACTTATTGGGTACGTGCGCCGGTGTGCGGGAAAGAAATCCCAGGGTGAGGCAGAAATGGATTTGAATCTGGCTCCGTGATTTAACCGAACTCCATGGCGAACACCTGAGCAGAGGTATTAATGGCATCCCTGTTTTTAAAACTGGGGAAAAGGAAACCTGAACTGGCTGCTACAGATCCTTTATTGAATACTTTTCCCTGCAAGGTGGTATCTCTGGGTCAGGACAGAGACATCATCTTTCAGTCTATCCCATACAGGTTTTGCATTGTAATTGGGGTCAACAAACAGGCTGCCTTTATTCTGATCCAACTTGAATGTAGGGTAGACGAAGGAAGAGAGGGGAAAGAGGGACCTGGAAATCTGATCATATTCCAGCGACAAGAGAGGATGACAGAAGGACAGGATGAGAATTTGCTGTAGAAATGATGGCAGAAAGAAACTGCACAGAGTTAACTAGTCAGCAGTCTCTAACTAGGAACAGAAAAGAAAAAAACCAAACCAAACAAACAAACAAACAAAAAAAAACACAACAAAACCCGACTCCAACAACAACAAAAAGCCGAGACCAGATGCACAAACTAATTGGGTCAGTAAGACTTATTGCATTTTCCAACTGAAAGTCTCAGGTTAGTTGACTCCTTGTCAAAGCCTGCTTCCTTGGAAAATAAGGAACTCTTTGCTCTGAGGAGTGTGAGTACCTGAAAGTAACAAAAAATCTGAGAGGATCAAAAAACCACACCAAATTCCTCTGCTCACAGAATAAATGTGTATCAGAAACATCACCCTGCACAACATTTTCAATGGTACAAAATCATAGCTTTGAAAATGTGACTTTTTTAAAAAGTTTTTTTTAAGCTTCTGCATTTTTTGCTCCATTCTGTGAAATTCTGTAAGTTCTAGGTTTCCTTTTTGGTTTCTGCAATGCAATCATGTGCACCTCTTAGCCTGTCCCGGCTTTTCAGAAAATCAAGGCTGAGCGTAGCCACACTGTAGGTGGAGACGTGACTGGCTGCTATGGCATTGCATTGCCTGTGTGCGTGATACCGAGCAACTGTAGGGAATTACAGTACCTTTTGCCTCAAGAGCAAACTAGTGAACGAGAGCAAAACAAAGGGCATCGTCTCGCTATCAGGCATTTCCCATTCAGCGTAACTGAAAAGTCAATGCTGCGCCCAGAAGCAAACAGTGATTTGGGAACTTGTCCAGTTCCTCAAGAGCAAAGTGAAGGAGTGGCAGACGCTTGTGAGACTGTTAAGTGCTTGCATTTTTAAACGTGTTAATTTTTCTAATTAATAAAGGCATTAAACGTAAGTCTCTAGTGGAATAAATCAGACTGCACAATTTAAATTACAGGGGATTAGCAAATGCGAAGGGTCCCACGGCTCAAGTGGAACGTTTCTTTCTGCGCCTGTGATTCCTGAGAGGTGCTTCTGGTTTGGCCTGCTAGAAATACCCAGTCAGAACTCTGTTTTCCTTGTCAGGCGTCATGGTGCAAGTGTGAGTGGGATTTGATAATAATTTTCAGTTTGCAGGTAGCCTTTGCCACGTTGCTCATCCTACAACAAGCATAAACGGTCAGTGCAGTGCATTAGATTGCTTTGGAGAGCTTAGTTTTGCCACCCCTTTCTCTTTTCAGCAGCATGGCTTGTCTCCATTATATTTTTTTTTGCCTTTAGTATGATTTCAAATGTTTATGAATTGAATGAAGAGATAGGCTATCTATGTAAGCCTATGTAAGCCGTACTTCCTATGCAAGTAAAATAATTTAAACAATTGTTTACAAGTTATCTAATAGCAAATACATTACCATACCTTCCATTATTCCTATAGAAATGGACTAGGGCAAATATAAATAACTAGTAGTATATTTATATAACCAAAATCCTGAGTAGTTTCATAAGACCATCCGCTTCAAACTCTCTAAGAATGTACAACGACCGTATATATACACAAAAGCTTAATAAAAGTTCCAATTTTGCAACAAAAGTCTGGGGATGCTCCCATTCCCTTAATAGAGCTATATTTCTTCATCGACCTGTAAAGTACATTCATTTGTTATCTGCAGACGTTTCGTGTGGACTTTTTGTTTTGTTTTGTTTTGAGGAGGGAGAACTTATTATTTTGGAAAGATATAAAGGAAGAAAGCTGCTTCAGGAAGGGAGAGACAAGAAAATAAATGAGCGTAGGCTAAATAAGAGGTCTGGACTGGCTTCCAAGACCGAAGCTAGTGTTTCACCGTGTGCTGTATTGGCTTACAAGCCTGCTCAGAGCTAACGCCTGAATCTCTAATGGAGACTGCACCGAGCGGGTGATGCAGATGTAGCAGGAGCAATTTAGGTAATCTGCATATGGTGTAGATTGACTAGCTGAGTTGGGAGCAGCCTGAGAGATCTGCCTGTCCATGCTTTCCTACAGCTGCTTCCTGGACTCCTCGGATGCAAATACCTTGCTTGGTATCCTGATGTATGCCTGCTGCAACCTATTTATTCATCCATGTTGTTTTGCAATTCCCAGCTGGGAGGTTTGCTTCTGCAGTTTGTCTTGCCCTGCCTTGTGAAACACTGCAACTTCTTTTCCCACTTTTGTATTGCCCTTCTCGAGTTTATAAAGTTAAAGCTGTATTCATTAACTTTCTGTCCTAACCGTATGAGCCGGGAGACAGCAGTGCTTATTACAAGACAAGTTAAATTATGTTTGTGGAGCTTCACTAAAGTCTCCACAAGCTTCTGTTCTGAGGCTATGGTTTGGCGCTTTGTAAGATTTTGGGCTTGTTTTATTTGTCACAGTTCACGCTAAGCAAGCCTTGTGAGGATGTACCTGAAAGGGAACCTGTGCGATGCCCTGCAAAAAGTTTGTCATTCTGGGTTGATGTGCAGAGGCAGTGGGAAATTACATTTTTCTTATAGAGGGTACAATAGAGTGCCTGTACTTGGGCTGAATGCAATATTTCAAAGGACCTGGAAGCAGACCTGCCAGGTCTTTAAGACTCAAGTTTCACAACACTGATGATCTTCCAGGGAAAAGTCACTCAGCAAATTTCAGACTCTTGAATGTGCCTGTCCATGAAATGAGACCCCTTTATTTGTAAATCCCCATCAAGTTCTGCATAATCCCTGTAAAACTGTTCTCAGGTCGCCTACATAAAGTCATCCTCATTATGAAGAAATCACCTAAAGATCTTAGTTCTCCCTATATACTGAGGAATACTGCTTGTGCAGAAGGAAAATGAGAGATTTCCAGTCTCGTCAACAACTTTGCCCAGTATTTGTTAAACCTTCACCAGCATGAATTGGTATTGGCACTGGACCGCAGGTCACCCAGCTCTTTGCTTAGTAGAGCTGTGCTAAACTGTACAGCGGTTACTACTCTGCTAATTAATGCAGCTTCCTTTCTACACGTGGGGACCACGCGCATCAGCAGTGCGATTTCTCCAAATGTATTAATTCTTTGAAAACGCCTCC
This sequence comes from Dromas ardeola, assembly GCA_013398915.1. Lineage (NCBI taxonomy): Eukaryota > Metazoa > Chordata > Aves > Charadriiformes > Dromadidae > Dromas > Dromas ardeola. The sequence goes on along the minus strand of VYZM01016405.1, from coordinate 491,335 downwards.
TTTTGGCAAGCAATTTTGGTATTTGCTTTCAAGCTGTACCCTTGTTGCACTTAATCTGGTAATTCAGAGACATGGTATAATTGCATGGTGTCACTTCCATGACTGTAGAAGCCAAAAGCATTCCCTGACAAATATGAAGGTTGCTTTCTGACATGTTTACCAGCAGAACTTCAAAATAATCTCTCCTTGACGATTGTCCTGACATCTTGCCAGGAAACTTCAACTCTAGAAATGTAAACTGGGCATATGCAGAGCTGAAGGAAGACCTTTCAGTCCTTTTTGTGGTATTTGCCCAGTTTCTGCACTCAAAGACAGGCTTCACGTGGATTTAAGGCAAACATTTTGCACAGTTCCCATCACTAGGCTATGCAGATAAGCAAACTAAGCAATAAACTGTTTACGGACTAAGGCTGGGGCAAGGAGCATGGTGTGTTCCCAAGATGCATCAGGAGTTTTATTGCTTAGAACAGAAAGTTCCGGGGGGGAGGCCCCAGGGTGGCAAACGGGGACACAGTGCCAGAGATGCAGCACAAGTCAGGTCACGCAGCCGTGTGGAGCTGCGAGTTGCGTGAGCGGCAGTCTCCCGGTAAGAACACAAGTCTCCTGAATTTCTCCGGGCAGTCCGCCTGCCAACGCCAAGAGTGAATCTTTCCACCTGAAAAGAGCAGAAGAAAGACTGGGGAGAGGAAAAAAACTGCATTTCGTTGTCATCTTAAGAGGCCTTCATTTAGTAATTTGCTAAAGGTAATTTTTCTCAGAGGCTGGGTGGGTCGGGCTGCTTCAGTGGTGGTTTGCACCTGAGTCCAAATGCCAGATGGTCTAAAGGTGGAAAGGAGATGGTGGTTTCATACCAGCCATCAGCTTTTATAGTGCAAATTTGGATTCTCTCTGCTAAAGAGAGGCCAAAGGCAGCGGTGGAAAGAACGTCAGTGACGAATGGATGGGGCTTGCATGGGATGGGGCACAGCATGTTTCTTGGTAGATACTTGGCTGCTAGTGGCCTTTCTCAAAGTATTTTTTAGAGCAGAAATAATATGATCAAGATTTGATCAGTCAGTTGAGTTGTGGTATCGGCAATAAATTCCAGACAGCTGTTGTTGTTTATCTGACAGATATCTGACCTGTAAAGTATGAATTTAAATTTTGCATTAATTTCGAATTCTGTGCCTGAATGGCCACAAAGAGCACAAGCACAAATTTTCAGGCAAAAAAAAAAGGTTAGGAAGCGTAGCTATTCAACATGGCTAAATCACAATCTCTGTAATGGATCGAAATTTGAGAAAGAAGCCTATAGAAAATGTAAACAAATAATGAACCGCAGAGGGATGATAAGGAGGAGACTAAATTTTATGAATTCTTTACTGATAGGAGGAAGACAAAGCAAAGACTTGGTCCTCTGTAAGCAAGGAGGGAATGATAGCAACAAGTAATGCCAAGAAAGCCAGTGTTTTAGTCCCTTTTAAACTTTCATCTTCATACAAAAAAGGGGAAAAAAAGGGGGAAAAAAGCAGCAGTAGGTGTACTTTCGACATTGCATCTGGTTTTAGCCTGTGTGAACTTGTTACTGTGAATGCAATTTATACTGGGTTTGTGCATACACAGATAGCAGGAACATCACAGCTTTGGGAGAATACATACAACAAATAAAATGCAAGTTCTTCTGGAAGGTGCAGACTGGGACCTGCGTTCTTGTGCTTGTTTTCACCGAAGTTAGAGATAGGAGAGGCTCGTTCAGTGCTAAGCCAGCCTTTCTGTGATTGTTCCCAGCTGAGCATTTGCCTCAGAAAACAAAATTATTCATCTGATTTTGCTAAACAGTGCACTCAGCTTGGGGATTTCTGCAGGTCTTTGTGGTCTTCTGCTCCTCCAATAACAGCATATTGTACATGTCGGGTCTAGGAGGTGATACAGTTTATTCACTATTAATCATCTCTTGTATCTCCATTTTAGTTTCTGAATATTTAATTTTCATTTTGCATTTCATGTGAATGAGAACAACTCATCTGCGTCAAATGTGGCCTTGGTTACTGACTGCTGATCAATGGCATTCACTCTCGTCGTCATAGAGACTGGCCTGAAAAATGAATATAATTATATTTTCCTCATCTCTCAAGTGACTCTTTTATTATTGCTCAGGTAATTACCTGACATGTACCTTGAAAGAATATGTGGTGATTTATTAAGGCAAAAAAAAAGATAACAATCAGGAGAAACTGCTTGGTCTCTTTCTTTCTGGACTTCGCGTGGCCTCTTCAGCAATCCCAGCCCCTGCTTCGATGGCACATTCACCTTGCAGCTCAGACTTCCATGTCATCTCCATGGGTAATGTTCTGTCACGTGAAGAGCGTCTCCCATGTTACTTTGGTGGGGGATAGTGTAAAGAGTAGGACAGATGTTATGGTCGCTTTTTCTTAGTGTTCTTGTACTATCTGTAAACATCAAATTTGGTGCAGATGACAGTCAGCTGTAAGACACAAAAATTCACGTTCCTGGCACAGGCCACCTCAGGCGTTTCACTAAAGGCTTGATCCCAAGGTACAGTCTGTTTTCGGCATCTCATTTAGATGGGCTTTTATAAAGCAGACATATCAAAGTAGTGTCTACGATCTGTCCCAGAATTTCCAAAAGCAGATCATGATATTTTCAAATCTTCCAAAACTGAAGTCTTGTTTTTACCTCCAACTCAAACTTATAAGCCTGATGTATAGGCTTTTAATGTCTGTGTATTGTTTTTTCTGCATGACTATTAGAGGCTCATCTCATGAAAATGATTCACCGCCAGTTCAGCTGTTCAGTTACTAAATTTGAGAGCGGGGAGGAGGGAAACCCAACAACCTATAAATGATAACTTGCAAGAATCTTTTTAAAATTGTTAAAATAGGAAGAATAAGAAAACTTTATTTGACGGATTGGTTTATTAGCTGGTAGTATACCTATACATTCATAAATCCCTAAGAATTGAAGGTGCTGGCTAAACATGAAAACAAACAGATTTAGAGAATCACAGGCTTTAGTGTTTTGAGTCCAGGGGAATGTCCTGATTTCTTCTTGGACAATTGCAGACACTACTACGAGATCTTCCCTCTTTCACATCCAGTTTTCATATACTAGGATTTATTTTTTTTCTTTTGCTTATCAGCCTAATTTCTGCAATTGGCTTCTGTCAGTCTCCTAATTTCCCTTATAATTGCCTCATTTTGAGTGCCTTCCTGACTCCAGGGGCAGTGCTTTGGTGCAGTGGTGCTTGGTGTCCGCCTTCTCTTGGAGCCTTCATCTTAGTGGCACTCTAATTTCAGTAAGTATCTCTTCAAGCCCAAGCAGAGCAAAGCAACATATGGACATTGCAAGGCTTTTAGAAACAAAACGTGCTTGTATTTTCCTTACTTGTGTCAGCCAACATGAATCCATGTTGAACAAGTTTCTTATTTCTGGGTTACGGGGCATATTGCGGGAACAAAGGGGTGTTCCAGGACAGAGAAGGTTGTGGCAAAGAGCAGCTTTTCTCTCTCCAGTTCTTCATTTGCAGGGATCCTTTTGTAGGATTCATTACAGGTGTTGATGAAATTAGAGTTGTTTCACCTTTTCTGTAATTTATATTGCAGCTGAGCAGCACAGGACAGGAGCCACAACCACTGTACGAGTGGCCATTTCTGACATGTACTGGGTGGCATGTGGTCAGGGCGGAGGAGCGTGGAAAGACTCCCCGAAATGGTCCCGGGTGTCTTGACAGAACACAAGGCTAACATGATGCTCAGCGTTTTTGTTGATCTTACCCTTTCTTGACAACTCAGCTCTTGCCTTCCTGCCTCCTGTTACCAACTTGCTTAAGTCTTTGTGCTCCAGAAGCTTTGTTCTCAGGTGTGTTAGCTGGGACTTTTCACCACTTGTTGCTGTTTTATCACTTACTAGAAATTGTAAAAATTGTAAAAATCACTTATTAAATGACATCAACTTGTCATTTTTTTTTTTTTCAGCTGCTACTTGAGTGCAAAGATGGCTCATTATGTACTCTGTAGTTTGGATATGATCCTGAGAACCCTTCGGTAGGCTTTCTCCCTGCAACAGCCATCAACATTTTATACCAGGTCCCACTCTATGTTTGTCTCCTTTTTTTCTTGTCTTTTATCCTCAACCCTGACCGTGGCTAGCTTCATTTTCACCTTAGCAATCCCAGAACATTTTTTTAAACTCGGATATTCACTGCTGCCATTACAAATACCGTCTTGCTTCAGTCTTCCTGAAAGGTTAGGCTGCCCTACTGTCCACTTGTCCTCCTCTCCCTTGCCTCCCTTTCAGATGTTTTCATTGCATTTTCCCTCCTAATCTTTATATACTTTATTTCCTTGCAGATTCTACATGGCAACTGCCTTTTCCTCAGCTGGTAAGGGCTGGGGCGGGGGTCCTGAACCAAGCAGAGTTGTCACCTGTAGTATAACGTGCTGTCTTATTTCCTCTTCCTTTCCTTCCTTATGACCTGAATGCAATCACTATATAGCACTTATTCCTGCCAAGGCTGACTTAGACTTTTCACTTCCTTTTCTCTACATTTTGCCACATTTTAGAGAAAATTTTGCATAAACATATGCTGCTGTTTGATAGAATAGTGTCACACGCAGTGGATTTGCCAGGTCACGTGTGAAAGTTGGACCGTTTAGAGCCCTGTTCCTTCCACTAGTCTGCATATTTCTATGACAACTGGTGACTTGTCCACAATCTTCAAGCTGTGTTCAGGATTCACTTGCAGAATTACGGGAAGCCAGAGAGATGCCTTTCTTTGCTCTGCGTACTGAGACTTTCTGAGATTGGAGGACTTGGTGAATAATTACATATAATTCATGTGTCAAGAGCTATCTAGTCCCATCCCATTACCTTCTTGTCAGAAAACAGCCAAGGGCAGGGCTGCTCCCTCAGGGAAGGTGAGTGGGGCAGCAAGGGTGTCCCACAGCAGGGTAGGGTTCTCGTCACAGTATCTAAGTGAGGCAAGCAGGACAGATCCTGGGATGGTAGCCAGGTCCAAACAGCAGTACAGATAAGGCAATATCTGGATGATAAGGCAGGTCTGAAGCTGAGCTAGGAAGCCACTTTGTCGGTCAGGTTCAGATCCCTTGATCACCCGGCAGGCCCACAGTGAGAAGGCAGGGCCAAGGGCAAGCCGGGAAATCAGTGCAAACTGAGATCTAGATCAAGGAGCTTCATGGCCAGGCACAGTTGTGGCTGACGTGGAAACCAGCACTCTTCCAGCACAGCTCAAGCAGGGACCAAAGTCTCAACCATGATCTTGAATGGAGCTCCTGGTCCCATGTGTGTGGGTGGAGGTCCCAGAGGAGACTGGTCAGGGACGCTAAAGCTTATTAGTGCACTCAGAGACCCAACACTTCCCATGATTACTTTTTATCCCTTAATGATCATTATTTTAGTTAGATTATTATCTTTGTATAAGATAATGTTGCAACAATCCTCGTTATCAATACAGGCTTGGGGATGACGTGATAGAGAGCAGCCCTGAGGAAATGGACTTGGGGGTACTCGTGGATGAAAAGCTGGACATGAGCCAACAATGTGTGCCTGCAGCCCAGAAGGCCAATGGCATCCTGGGCTGCATCAGAATAACCGTGGCCAGCAGATCCAGAGAGGTGATTCTCCCCCTCTACTCTGCTCTCATGAGACCCCACCTGGAGTACTGTGTCCAGCTCTGGAGCTCTCAGCACAAGAAGGACATGGACCTGTTGGAGCGGGTCCAGAGGAGGGCCACAAAGATGATCAGAGGGCTGGAGCACCTCTCCTATGAAGACAGGCTGAGAGAGTTGGGGTTGTTCAGCCTGGAGAAGAGAAGTCTCTGGGGAGACCTTATAGCCCCTTCCAGTACCTGAAGGGGGCCTACAGGAGAGATGGGGAGGGGCTGTTTGCAAGGGCCTGTAGCGATAGGAGGAGGGGCAATGGCTTTAAACTAGAGCAGGGCAGGTTTAGATTAGACATTAGGAAGAAGTTCCTTACTGTGAGGGTGGTGAGACACTGGCACAGGTTGCCCAGAGAAGTGGTGGAGGCCCCATCCCTGGAGACATTTAAGGTCAGGCTTGATGAGGCTCTGAGCAACCTGATCTAGTTGAAAGTGTCCCTGCTTACTGCAGGGGGGTTGGACTAGATGGCCTTTAAAGGTCCCTGCCAACCCAACACATTCTATGATTCTATGATGTCTTTTGAAATGAGCAGGGCTACTAACACAGAGGCTGCAGAACAAGTCGTTGGCATCAGTGGGACTCTGGTGGGTCATAACTATGGGGCTGTGCAGCTTTCCCAGATCCAGTGCCCTGAAGTTCGGCAGTTCCTGAAGGCCGTACAGATACATCTTTAGATTGAGCACAGGAATGATCCCTAAGTTTACTTTATGAAAATGAATCCTGCTAAAAACATCTCCCTTTTTCCTGTTCAGCTTGTAAGGACCATGTTTACGGGTTTGGTAATGCAGTGAAGCAACGTGCTCTCTGAGCACAGTTGTAACTCAGAGTTATGTTGCAGCATGGACAATATTCCCCATCCAGGCATGAGTTAGAACCAAAACTCATATTCCAGCATGACAGATGAAAGAGAGGACGCTAAAAATACAGCTCAGAATTACAATCCATTTTCCTCTATTACAGTATTAATGCATCTCTGGAATGACTAGAAAATGCAATTTATGTTTTTCATCTCCAGCTGCCCTGGGGACATCCATGGGAGATGCAAAGGGTTGGAATCAGATTTCTTTTTTAAAACAAAACATTAAGTAAAGGCATCCTATCATTGCACTTGTCATTTTCCTGGGGCACCATTCTGGGAGGTGACTCTCAGATGTCTTTGAAGGGATTATACTAAGGGTCAATACCTGCATAAAACAAAATCCTGCTTGCTTTGCATGCTTTGCGAATTTTTTAGTATTAAAAATGACTGTATGTTAAAGAGTTGGCTCTGTTCTCTAATGATTACAGAATTGGTTTTTAGTGGAAATCTAGAAGGGTGAAAGTCATGAGATTGTGTTTTTTTTGGAGTCGGTCTCCACAAACATGAAAGAACGGAACAACTCATTCTTTCCCTTTATTTTCCAGTTTCTATTTCTAACTCTTTAATATCGGAGTGGGAGGAACATTTATGACACACCGAAGAGGCAATTGGTGGTGTGAGCTTTCTGTATTACAGTAATGCACTGGTAGGGGATTATGCAAGACCTGAAAGCTCAGTGTTCCCTGGTGGAAAAAATTCCACTTTTTAAGGACCCCACATTCGTCTTTGAGAGGTCAATTAGCTCCGGAGGAAAATGGGGTCTAAAATATAACGGCCACCAGTACCGAGGTAAACTTAGCCTTGTATTCTGTGCAGGATTACCGCTGCACGTATTCTGATCTACTTAAGCGTGCAGTCCCACAACAGAATGAGTTGATTAAAGTCCAGACTGCAGTTGTCCGACCCTTTCCAGCAGCTCGCTGGCCATGTAACTGGCATGAATGCTTGTGCCAGTGTTTGCTCAGCCAAACCGGGAAGTTGTGTGGGCTTTGGGGGTTGTTTTTTTAGTTAGTTATTCAGCTAGAACAGCTCTCAATTCTCTCATGTGAACCATGAGCACCCAGCAGGCACAAAAGAGGTGATGGGAACACGTGGGGAGGAGAATAAAGGAAGAAAGGGTGATACCTCACCCAGTCCTGACTTGGAGTAGCCAGGGCTGGCAGAAGATTGCATCCCAAACAGGTACAGATGCATAGCAATGGAAGGCTGGTGGGGATCCAAGGAGAAATCTCTCTCCATTTTCTGGTCTTCATGGGAGAGGAGTAAGATTTCTCTTGTAGGCTCAGGGTGGTCCCATTCTGCTGTTTCACATTTCCTAGTTTCGTGGCATACACAGACACCTCAGCAAGAGGGAGCAATGGAAAGAGGGTTTACTGCACAGAGGTTTTTGCAAGCCAAATTCATGCATGGAAGCATTAGATCTGTGATACTTCCAATATCTACGTAATCTGTTTTACCTCTGGTTTTCTGGGATTCTTCCAGAAGTCTAAAATACAGGAGAAGGTGCTCTCCCTTTCCAGGGGAATGAATTTATCAGCACTTAGTTAAACAAAGAGTCTGAGAAACATTCATTTTACGCAGAAGAAAGCTAGTTAGGGATGAGATGTATTTGATGCGACTCTTTTTACAGCTAAATACAGTTAAACTTGGGTTAGGAGTCCGCGGTCAAGATGTGTAGTGGTCCTTGTACTCCATGTCTTGCTCTATTCCCCACCTGTTTGACACTGATGGCTCCATTATTTGTAAAAATCCTGTGGGATGGTTGGCTTTGCTGTACTTTTATGCTCTTGGGGTACCCTCAAGATAAAGCTGTATCCTGGTGCACTCTTTTTGTGCCAAAGCCTATGCGTTTCAAAGAACCCCCCATACATTCTCAAAAATGCAGTAGTTCTAGAGAATTTCATCCGAATAACAAAAGGTGAAAAGTATGTTCTTAGTTTTGCTGAGAAACCGAGTATTCCTACCTGTCTTCAGGAATCTGAAGAGGGGAACAGGTATGGCAAAAAAACCCTCCGAGAACGGGTGGAATTTAACTTTGTTTTTTACTGTGAGAAAATTAATTTTGAACATTTGTATATTGGAAAGAAACTGGAACATGATGCTTGGGTTGCAAAACATCTTCAGAAAGAACATCTTTAAGGATTTGCTAAAAGTGCTTTGTATTTTGGTATAGCACATCCATAATTCATTTAATTCAGTCAGGTTTCTGGGAAGCGAGTCAGATGATGATTCAATTATTTTCAGCACAAACAGCCTCTGAAGTGTCACCGTCAGCGTTATCAACAGAAGTGCTCATAAACTGATGCCACTGTTTTCCCACATCTCTTGGAAGTGATATGGAGGTTTGAAACTGTAATGCCTTCAACCGTGGCTACAACTGTAGCCCAGGTCTCTGACACATCATGAGCCTATCAAAAGCCATTCGGGATGTCGACATGCCTATTGGTTGCGGGGAGGCTTTCTGAAGCACAGCCTACTGTAGGTGTGGATTGTGAGGATGTTATTGTATAAAGGCTGCTGAGAAAATCTTCAGAGGTGGGAACAGTGGTAGCAGCGAGGGAAACTCAATTATTCATACTGTATTATGACTTAAAAGAAAGTCTTTCTGAAAGTGGAACATGGAAGAGAGTGAAAAAAGGGGTGGAAAAAGGATCTCTGTGATACGATCTGTCAACCTCACCGCTGGGAGGATTTGAAAGGACTGTAGGCTCCAACTGAGTAACATAAGAGACCTTTTAGAAAGTTCAAGTGGCCTGGAAATCACCTTAAATGCTATTTAAACTCGCCTGTAAAAGAAACTAGGTTACTACAATGTGTGAATGTTTTTTCCGATGTACTTTAGCCTACATAGACATTTAAGCAAACTTCTTCAAACATTTTTACTAGTTATTGGCCATGTGCCTAGCAAAATTGCTCAGTCACCCAGTTCTGAAATATCCAGTGTATCTGCAAAGCATTTTGAGGGAATACAGTAGAGAGAGGTCTTGGGTTAATTCACTGCAGGGTTTCTTGTGAATGTTTTATGTGTTCTGACAATTTGGAGTATGTTTCAGTAGCAAGTTAATAAGAAAACAAGAAATGGACAAAAGCTTTCAAATATGTTTGGCCTCAGCTCTATGAAACAAAAATGTGTGATGACATGTAATGAGGAGGTGCCTAAACTGAAAGCAGATGGTGTATGGGAGAGCGTCAGTGAGAGATGCTTAGCATGATCCTAACGTGCCATCGGTACCATTGTGGGCACTTGTCAATAGGGTTGGACTTTCAGTGGTGATGTACTTCTGATTGCAGGTCACGCGAAGCTCCCAAGAGGTTTCACCTGATCTTTAAATGACCTAAAGCTTTAAATGGCATTTTAATTCCAACCACACTAGCCATAAACCCAAACCTGCACATAGCCAAAAGCTGGTGTGCTGTGTGTCTCAGTCAGAAGATCCAGCGGATTAGTTCAGAGGCAGGAGGTGAGACTAGATCTCTAAAGCTGTGCTCAGCTCTGTAGCAGGATGGAGAAGATCTTCACCCTCAGCCATGTCCTACGCATTCCACTAGCACTGACCTCAGAGGTCTCTCTTTCCTCCCATTTCAGGGACCCAGATTATCAGGCAGTTCCTACTGCCGGAGCATCCCTCCTGCTGGTCAGCTGAAGTTTTGGGGTCTGAACCGCTAGCAAACCCCGTTCAGTTCAAAAGCTGCAGGCTGGATATTCCCGACTTAAATATTAACAGACTCATTAGTAAGGTCAAGAACAACTTGCAAACAAGTTACTGAACTCTTCGGTGCCTACTAATTAGTTGTAACAAACAATAGGGATAAACATGAGCTGTCTAATTTTAAGTATGAGAATGCCAGCCCACTGGTCAGTGGAAGGGGAAAATGGTGTCATATACACAGTGAATAGCTGTGAGACAAAGCCACAAGTATCTGAGCCACAGTATTGCTGGAAAAATCTCTGAGAGAGGATTCTTTCTGGAGCACAATATGACCTGGATTATGTATCCTCCACAGATCTCTCAGCTCAAAGGTAAATAGTAAACTATAAATTCCCACTGGCCTTGCCTTCTGCACCTGCAGCTGCTTCTTCAGATATCGAAGGAGGGGTTGGCATGGGCTAGATTGTCAAATTTTGCATGTTCCCTAAGTTTTGGTTGTGAATACAGACTTTTTTTCTCCCTTGTACAACGCAGCGCTGGAGCTTTCAGTTCAAACAGACCTACGTGGTCGTATGGAAAAGCCAGCTCTTCACTCAGCTTCGTGTCAAACCACTCATTTTGCACGCCAGCCCTGCTGGGAATCTGTCTCTGTTTAAGGGGCATTTCTCAAACTGCGGTTCATGGGCTGATTTTGGGATGGCCGAGGAATGCAGATATATTCCAGTGCTGTGCAATTTTACTCTGTGTACAGACTGAGTCATGACAATTTGATATAGGAACCTTTTTAGACCAGGGTTTAAAAATAAACTTTTATGGTTTCTCTAATAAAAGGTTTCTAAAAGAAGGTGTGTTACCTTTAGCAGCCAAAGGCAATCCTGTTGTCTTTGTTATTTTAAAAAATAAATCTAAAATAGAATATGGCATCAGTTAAATGTTCCCCCTCTTTCATGGCTAAAAGTGCTATGAAATATTGACCACCTCTTTGTTTGATTGTGTTTTGGTTTGTTTCAAATGAAGCATGTTGTTCAAATACGAATTTTGGGTTAAAAAAATAGTTTTTCTGGTAGCCTATTCTTACATGGAGGGTGAAATGATATAGGGAGCTGTGTGTGTTCTCGCCAAAAGCTTGCATGATTTATTTTGTGACTGCAAATGTATTTTAAATATAAACTGTAGAGAGTAAGAGGTTGTGGGCATTTTTTTTTTCTCTAATGTTTTCAGATTACCTGTAAGAAATTTTATTATAAAAGTCAAGAACAGCCTATCATTTAATTGGATATAAAAGGTTAATGTAACCCTATATAACATTCTTTCTTGGTAAAAAAAGATTATAATTTTTACTTCAATAGATTATTTCCATACCCCAGGAAAAAAAAAAAGAGATAAAAATGTAATAAATACATTCCAAATATATATTTTTTTCAAAGTATGAATTGAAATATTTTGAGCATTTTTTAAACAGCACATTTTAGGAGGGAGAACAAATTATGTATTGATTTTCTTATATATGTGAGGCTTTAGCTTGTCTTGTTTTCCTTATCCTTCTTTCTGGAAGTATCATCTTCCTTGGTTCTGCTGAAGTATTCGTTTATAATGTTTTTGTCTCACATAGACAATTGTGTCAGATTGATATAAAAAGTATCTTTTTTTTTTCCTCCAGATCGTTTGTTTACTGAAGCTGTAAATGGGTTCTGTAGAGTTGACAATAGGCTATTAAAAAGAGACCTCTCAGTTCAATTTTCTTCTGCTGTGGCTTTTGTCACGTTTGTATTCTACTGGCTTTCCATTCACCATAAAATATTCTAGGTGAGACAAAACATAACTTTCAAACTCAAATATTTTCCCCCAGAATGTCCCCCAAGCCCTGAAGTAACACAACACAAAGCTTTATTTTTAATTCTCGGTTTTCTTGATGAGCCTTTAAAATCTCCAGCAAACAAAACCACTTCTTTGTTTAATCCCTTTGCCCCTGGATTTAGAGCAGCTGTACAACTAGGTCGTGCGTGACGTGCTCTCCTCCTCGGCATCGGTATCTGGTTTAACAGTTACGCAGGGGCATCTCTCGCCCTTTGCTGCTTATCAAACCCACACGAGGTAGCGTAATAAGCTTCGTATCAGCCCGGGGGTTTGAAGATAACATTTTATTGTCAGTTTGATCACACTCGTGGAACAGCTAAGCAATCAGCTAAAGGAGGTAGCTCTTTAGAAGCAGGTTACTAGAGTGTATCACCTCTTTTTTTCTGTTATAGTGGTTCTTTTGCTTGGGACCTGCTGTCTTTCTTCTGGGCCTTGGCCTGACGAAGCACGATGACTGTAGGCTTTCTTAAATATGCAGTCTGTTAATGTATGCATCATCATCATCATCATCATCATCATCAAAGATGTCCCTGCTTACTGCAGGGGGGTTGGACTAGATGACCTTTAAAGGTCCCTTCCAACCCAGCACATTCTATGATTCTAATGATCTACCCTGTCTCCTAAAAGTGATTTCTAAGGAAAACCAATTGAACTTCTCAACATGCCTCTTAAAACCACCCCACTCTATGTTCTTCTGAGGAAGAAAACTGTATGTGAAGAAATAACGTGTTAAATTTTTTGTAACAGAAAATGTTTGGATACCTCTCTTTGAAGAATGTTCAAAGCTTTTATGTAGAAGGCAAGGGAGAGGGAAAATCCATACAGCAGAGCAGCTATGGTATGAAAGGTCACCCTTTTAAATTAAATGCTGTGCTTATTTACTTTTTAACTGTTTTTTTTCCAGGTCCTCCCATTATTCTATGGGCAGTCGAGCTTTTTCCCATGACAGTATTTTCATACCTGATGGGAGAACAGAGAGCGAACAGGCCGTCCAAGCAATGTCACAGGAGAACGTTTTAGGAAAAGTCAAAACTCTTCAGGTAAGAAATTGTCAGTGGGGAAAAAAATATTTAAAATGTAGTAGAAAATTATCTCCAGAATGTGTTAAATGTGGATAAAGGTGAGTTGCTTTTTCAATAGCCTTGGGGCAGTTTCTCAGCCATGTAAGTTGTTTGGCCAAAAGCCACGTAAATAATTCAGATGATTGATAATCTGCAGAAGGTCTAGGGTTTGGTCTTGAAAGGTAGGGCAGTGATGCTGCAAGCGAATCTGCAGAAATGCCTGCATCTTGTGGAACTCATTTGAATTGAACTCATGGTTTTGGCGTGTCGTGATCTGTGTGCCTGAGACCTACAGATGTGGTACTGAGTGAAAAAACGAGGGCAGTGCTGGTGGCAGGGAATGGCATGCAGAGTGAGACTTCTTCACAAAGCTGATTTAATTATCCTTTTATACATATTACATTTTTTTTCTCCTTCTTTTTCTCCCTGTCCTTTCAATGGTCCTCATGAAAGGTGGATCTGTTCATCTCTCCAAAGCAAACAGCACATAAGTAACTACATAAACAACACATTTGGGTATTTGCTTCTAAAGAGCTTTACATGACCTGCTTTCCTTTCCAGAACTCTGTCCCGTTAGAGCTCTAACTATTTTTTTGCTTTACTTCTTGTACATCTGTAAGATTCCCAGCTCTATGCCTTTCTAGACCCCGTTGTTTCAGTTTATTGCTCAGGATGCTGACACGTCCTGTCAAAATGCTGATAAATTTTTAATGCTGTGTATGCGCCGTTACCCTGTAGCTGACTAGTAAAACGCCATTTATTTCTTTTGCCTCTGAAGTCTACCCACGGTACATCTTCTCTGGTGAGTGCGCTATCATGCATGGTAGACAGATCCGACCTTCAGGATGAAATTGTTCCTTCTCCCTGCCCGGTGCTGTCAGCAGACAGAGCACCTGGACAGCCTTGTCTCTGCTGACTGTGGATGAACTTTGAAGTCAAAACCACACTAAGACAGCTCCAATTTCTCTGTGCTGTTTTTTCAGCTTGAATTTCCCTGGGTCAGGTAGATTCAACGCATGCTGCTTTCCAGGCTAAAAACCATTATATTTTAAATGACTGCTGACTCTGGGCAAAGACGTGAGGTTGGACCTGTCTTGCAGAATGCTTGAGTGTCCTTTGGATACAAAGCCCACTGACTTCTGTTGGATCTGTTGTCTTGGTTTCAGTACATTAGCTTTTCCCTGAATACCTTTTCACTTTGTGGGAGTGGCTTCTCCCATTTCCAAACTCACCTTAAAATTCCCAGTGGAAATTATTGCCTTCACTAAACTCAGAGATGTGATAAAAAATACAGTTAATTGCATTTGCTAACAACAACCATTTTCACTAAGCAAATGGTAACTCAAGAAAATTAAAGGAAGAATAGTCACTCTTGAAAGTCACAAAATAAATAGTCAGTGATATGCTCTTGTGCATGTGAACTTTGCAGGAACCTTTTTTTGAGGTAGTCACTTACATGTATTTTAAGGGGGAGCATTGTTTCAGCTGCTTGATGTCAAAAGTGTGCTTACTTTTTTATTTAAAATTGAAGGACAGTAGTTCATTTTAACATTTTAATAAAGCTGCAACCAAGCCTGTAACAACATCCCCAATGAAGTGACGAAGGATGGTGACGAAGGATGCAGAGAAGGCGGAGTTATTGAATGCCTTCTTTGCGTCGGTCTTTACTACCAGGCCGGGCCCCCAGGAGTCCCAGGCCTTGGAGAAAGTAACGGGGCAAGAGGAGGACTTTCCCTGGGTTGAGGAGGATCAAGTGAGGGACCAGTTAGGTCAATTAGATATTCACAAGTCTACGGGCCCTGATGGGATGCACCCGAGAGTGCTGAGGGAGCTGGCGGAAGTCATTGATGGGCCGCTCCCCACCATCTTTGAAAGGTCCTGGAGAACAGGCGAGGTGCCTGAAGATTGGAGGAAAGCCAATGTCACTCCAGTCTTCAAAAAGGGCAAGAAGGAGGACCCGGGGAACTACAGGCCGGTCAGCCTCACCTCCATCCCTGGAAAGATGATGGAACAGCTTGTTCTGGGCGTCATCTCAA
>VYZM01016405.1:453851-475157 GCA_013398915.1 Dromas ardeola | reverse complement strand
AGAGCACTGGCACAGGCTGCCCAGAGAGGTGGTGGAGCCTCCTTCTCTGGAGACATTCCAAACCCACCTTGACGCGTTCCTGTGCAACCTGCTCTAAGGTGACCCTGCTCTGGCAGGGGGGTTGGACTAGATGATCTCCAGAGGTCCCTTCCAACCCTATGATTCTATGTTTCTATGATTCTATGCTTCTAATTCAGCTTTTCCTACTCTACTGATGATGGAAATACCCAGAGAAACCCATTCAAACAGAAAGCAAATGCATAGTAGATTGTAAATGAAACTTTTAAATATTTACGTATTTACACAGAAGTTATATATTGATCTAAATGTCCATGGATTTCTTGCAGAACCCCATGGAAAGGCTCCTTATAACAAGCCCAGGGGCCACCTCTTGTATCCGCAAAACCTGCTGCCAAGCACATAACTGTCCCCATTTCCCTAGCCATGATTTCCGCAACTATTCCCTGAGTTTTAGAATAAGATCATGCCAAAATCCCATTGCACATTTTTAGGTTGACCTTAGAGTTGAGTCCCAGGTTATTTGATCCATCATTCCTGTCTGAAGGTTTTTATGCACTCTTGCGCAGGTTGTATGCCCCATCCTTTTTTTTCTGCTGTACTATTCTAAGAGGAGACTGTGTTTGGCGTGTGATTTTGCAGTCACAGAAAACACTGACACTCGCTCCCCAGTTATCAGAAGCTTGCATCTACTTTGAAGTCCCTTTCTGCAAGCTCACTCCCACTGGGAACGTCTGTATTTCTTCAAGTGGTGGAACAAGAGGTGACAGTCACCTCTTCTGAAGAGCATTCCCCTCCTTAAAACCAGTTCTGCGGCCAGCTCCTGGTAAAGTCATTGCTACGACACCAACTTTACTGTGGTTTTGCCCAGACTTGCATGTCACGGTGGAAGCGCAGCATTTCCAGTTTCCATTTGCCTGGCAAGGTGCTCCTCAGTAAAGAAGCGCTGCCAGGATTCCGGGACCTGTGCTGGCTCTGATCTCGCTGTATTCCAAACGGAGACAATAAGCTCTACAGATCCTTTTCCAGGATTTGTCTGGGGGGTGGTAGAGTGAACATTCCTGGAAAACTTTTTTGGAAGAGGCACCGTGCTGACAAGCCCACCCAATAGCGTGGTGAAAAGGGTTTTGAAATCAGAATAGAAATGTCAGCCATTTAATACTGGTGGTGCTGGATCTCATTCTGCTGACCGCCGAAGTGTTTCCCCCTTCTCGCCTTGCATTTCTGCTGACTTTGGAGTGCCGACGAACCCACAAAAAATGTTGTGTAATGGTGTAAAACTCTGTAGCGGCGTGGGCAGCGAACGCACCGGCTCAGCTTCTTATTGTAGGAATTCTCTCCCTCTGATTATGTGTGCAAGGTAAATCAGTTCTTTCTGGAATAGCTCTCATTTCTTTTTTTTATTGGTTTTCAGATTGGCAGCATTCATCTTATCAGGCTTTCTGTAAACGGATTTGGTCACGTTCAAAGGTTTTAGCGTGTGCTAAATTTAGCTGTGATTCTGTGTGCTAGCAGTCAGGCTGAGAAAAGCCTGACCCCTTGTTCACCTCCAATAGACTTGGCGTATCCTGAAGGTATTTTGTGTTGGCTCCAGCCATCGGCTGTTGTAAAAGCCGTCTTTTCCTTGTCCTTTGGATCTGCTGAGATTTATCACTACCAAGTTCTCAAAATCCAGCGTAGAAAGCCAGCCTGAACCCGTTCCCACACAGAGATGGTACCCAGGCGCTGATGCAGAACTCATTTAAGTTTCTTGGGATCTGGTGCTTTAATTCTCATACAGGACTATGAATGAGGCACAAGGAATGTTTAAAATCTGAATCTAGCAGTGTGTCAGAACAAACCTGAAAGAAACTCTGGGAGATTGTTTTTACGTCCTTCCCTTTCATAAGTTAGCATTGTGGGGGTTTTTTCTTGCATCAAAGTGTGCTAGATCCACTTGCTCACATTTTGCAGCCATGACTCTTCTTCCAACTACTGATATTTGCCAGAAACGGTCAGCAAATGAACAGAAGACAGTTTTTGTTTCAGACCCACAGCCTGCCGCCGGTAAAATGGAAACTTGTTTTGAGTGTTAGTGTCTTGATGCGTCTAAGCCATTATCTCCCTTCTGCTGTGACAAACCCACAGTGCGTCACTGCTGCTGTCTCTGGAGGTGGGAGGACACCTTGTTCTCCACCTCCTGCCTTCACTGAAGGTATCTCAGGTTATCTGGCTCCCGTGAGGCTGTGGCATTCAGCTGCATGAAGTATTAATGGTTGACTATGGCATATGGCCTATTGCATTTAGGAACTGCTGGGCTACATCTTTTCTGTCTCGTGTGGCCGCGTGGTTTAAAACAAACAAGCCCCCTGCCCTGTAAATTTGTAAATTCATTACACAGATATTAATTACGATAAAACATGTCTTGGGAATCCAGACTTCTTGGTCAAATTCTAAAGGTCCACTTTTTAAATTCACACTTTGTAATGAGGAATGTCCCCCACCATTTTCTTCCTGTCAGACGTAATGACTCTTCAGTTTTGGATCCCATTTCTTTTAGTCATTAGCATATCTTAGCTAATGATCAAGCCAGTGCTTCCCGTATTGTGCATCGCACATCTGTATTCTACCAGCCATTCCCATTGTCGTTTCTGTCTGATATTGCCCAGATCTCAACAAGGCTACAAATTCCTTTGCTAAACCTCAAATTTATTATCTTTTAACTTGATGCTCTGCATTTTATAGACGTGGGAGTGAATTTTCACTGTGTGATTGCCTAGCTTTGTATTTCTTAAAATGTGGTTCTTTGCTGATGATATTTTCTAGTGCCACTGCAGACTAATTGGTTTCTTCACATTTGACAACTGTTTTCACTTTATAAACTGAATTTATTATTTTTTCTTAATCATTCTAGCTGTTCTGGGGCAGAGCCCGTTTTTCCTATGATCATATTAATTAAGAAAGTCTCCGTAAAGTCTTGCTCTTAATACGTGAGCATCTGTAAGTGGTCCGTTGCCACCATATACCGAAATCTTCATTTGCATCTGGATTCGCTGCAAATACATATCTCTACTGATCCATACACATTTTTCTTCTTCAACATTCTTCTATTTTGGTCACTCTCAAAATCTTTTTTGAAGTGTAATGCCCCCAAACCACATGCTGCCCCAGCAATGGAGAGTGGAATAGTTCCCTCCCTGCATCTTATATCCAGAACACCTGCAGTAATACTTCTTATTTTCCTCCTTTCGGTATGTTTACATGTTAATTTTACATCTAGTTTACTTTCTAAAGCTCTCAGCTATACCAAGATAACTTGTCACACAATGCTTTCCAGTTTATTCTCTCTCTCCGATTAAAGCTTTGAGCAGTCTGGTCTAGTGGGAGGTGTCCCTGTCCAGGGCAGGGACGTTGGAACGAGATGATCTTTAAGGTCCCTTCTAACCCGAACCATTCTGTGATTCTGTGAAAAAAAAAATAAAATCGCCTAGGTGGGGTGTTTGGCTTGTTTAGATATGCTGCAGATTTTCCTGTTTAGATAAAGAAGTGGACTCACTTCCATAGAAAGAACAATTAGGTAAACTCTCGTTTGAGCCTAGGAAAGAAATGATAAGAGAGAGAATATGATAGAGATGCATGAAAACATGAATGGAATTGAGAAAACGAATAGAGGCCAATTACTCAGTCTTACACAGCATGTGAACACATGAGCACCAGTTGAAACTAGTAACACTTTCAAACCAAAACAACTATTTCTTTATGCATAGTTGGACTGTAGAACTCATTGTCATACAGCACTGTTATTCGTGAAATATTTGTAGAAGTTCAAAGAGCAACGAAACAAATTCATTAAAGAAAACTTCCCAACTGGCTATTGACTCCAGAAGTCCTCAGACGCCACAAATCATTGGAGTGTTTACAAGGAAAATCTCAGTACGGGCTCGCCCTGTTCTTATATATTCCCAAGGCATTTGAGTTTGGGGTCGCTGTGAGAGACTGTACAGGACCAAGGGGAATTTCAACAGTATGGCTCTTCTTAGGACAAATATTATTGATTAAGTCATTATTTCACAATTACATATAACTAGAAAACATAATTTCAGTTATTCATTTATCTGGGCATTGCAAACGGACATGAAAAATAGGTATTTGTGTTGAAGGCAAAATATGACCAGCATTTCTTGTAAGACCTGTTTGAATGGAATCAGCTGAAATAGTACGCTCTCTTTTAATGATTTTTAACTGAGCACAGTAAGCAGCTCGGCGGATCCGGATTTGGATTCACTCCAGACAGGGAGCCAGAAGAATGGCGTGGTTGCAGGGGGCTGAATCCAACATGCATGTGAGCAGGCATGTACACAGAAGAGGACCCAAGCTGCAGCGAAAGAGGAGATGTACAGCCTGATCTGGGCTCTCTGCCGCTGAATATGGAAAGTCTGTTCTGTGGCATTTCCTAGGCAAACACAAAGAGCTCTTTGAAAGTCTAAGCTTTTTAATTTCCTGCAGGTGCCAACCAATGCAGAGCAATTTAACTTAGGAGTTTTATTTCTCAAGTTATTAATGTCAAGCGTGTGTAAAGATGTCAGTTAAATAGTATCACATTTTAGCAAATTATTTTGCAGGAAATAAAAATGGACCCGTGTCCTGGTCCAGTTACTGAGGAAGATTTTTAAAATTGGATGAGTGCAAACTTTTAATTTTTTTTTTTCTAAATTCCCAGTACTTCTTTGCCTTTATTAGATGTGCAGCCCTACCCCTCACCTCTCGCTGAATGGCACCAACAGCCACCCCGGTTGGGTGGGAATAGGCAAACTCTCATGAACCTCTTGAATCTCATAGGAAAAAATCCAGGGATGAGGTAAACCTGGTCTGGAGCACAGCTTGATGATCCCGTTCTGAATATCATAGAATCATAGAATGGTTTCGGTTGGAAGGGACCTTAAAGACCATCCAGTTCCAACCCCCCTGCCCTGGGCAGGGACACCTCCCACTAAACCAGGCTGCTCAAAGCCCCATCCAGCCTGGCCTTGAACACCTCCAGGGATGGGGCAGCCACAGCTTCTCTGGGCAACCTGTTCCCGTGCCTCACCGCCCTCACAGTAAAGAATTTCTTCCTGTTATTTAGTCTCAATCTCCCCTCTTTCAGTTTAAAACTGTTACCCTTCGTCCTGTCACTACACTCCCTGATCAAGAGCCCCTCCCCAGCTTTCCTGTAGCCCCCTTTAGGTACTGGAAGGCTGTTTTAAGTTCTCCCCAGAACCTTCTCTTCTCCAGGCTGAACAACCCCAGCACTCTCAGCCTGTCCTCACAGCAGAGGTGCTCCAGCCTCTGACCATCTTCATGGCCCTCCTCTGGACCCGCTCCAACAGGTCCATGTCCTTCTTGTGCTGAGGACTCCAGAGCTGCTCGCAGTACTCCATCCCTGGAATACTACATCCCTGGTGTGTGTGGTCCCTCCAGCTGCTGTTTCAGGGTGTAATTGTCATACGTGGTAGCCATGCTGGTTTGGTGCTGAGGATGGTCTGTAAGTCCTGTGGGAAGTACCTGTCCACTGGCTGCAAACAGAGGGACTGGGAAAGCCCACTGGAGTTGATAAGGCTGGAAGTGGAAGGTGCAGGCAGGAAGCCTTCATCTCTGTCCTTCTGCTTCTAGCCAACAGCTAGATTTCGGAGCAGGATGGTGATTTCTGGCTGCTAAATTACAAGCCTTCTTGCACAAAACCAAAAGAGAGCAGGTTCATTTAACTGAGACCAATATGCGTCTACGGAGAGATCCAAAAGGGTATTTAAACATCCTGCGCGTGGCTGTGCAAAGGCAGAAGAACAAAATGTCATGCCTGCAACTTCTAATGACCAGAGTCGCAAATAATCCTTAGGCAGTCATCATCCACATGCTGCCAGCACAGGGAATTCTCAAGTACAGAGGATTAACAGTTTTGTGTTCAGAAATTTACGTCTAACAGAAACTTTTGAGAAATTTAAAGCAGGTGCTCTTTTTCAGGGAATATGGCCTCTTCTCAACAGCCTTGCGGCTTAAATTGATGTATCTCTCCATCTTTGGGTTGGACTGTGTGTGTTCTTCCAAGTAAAAGTTGTGGGGTTTTTCTTTTCTTTCAGGGATGATGCATTTTTAGGGTTTTTACCATTGACCAGGTACAGAATGTATCTGTATGGATTTTTTTGAGACAGGATAATTGCACTGTAGCTACAGTATAAGGACATTTTTGAAAAGAAAAAGGAGCAGGTTTCACAGTGCTCTTTGAAAGCAATAAGAATAAATTTGCTCAGCGGTAACAATAAATTATTTGAGATTCTGACATTTGGTTTTCAGCATCAGCTTTGGAGATTAGAATGCACTGAAAGAAACTGGCCAATGGAAAACTACTAGTGGTGTTCATTTAAGCTAAATTTGTTTAAAAAATGTCAATAAATAAATAAGGAATGTGAGAGCTACTAGTTTCTTCTTCAATATTCAAATTAAGTTATGCAAGTCTGAGCAAATAGATGTTTAAAACTTTGATGTAATGTAAAAAAACCCACCTGTGTACAGTTTATAAGTACTGAGGCTACTCTATAACCTGGAAATATCAGGAAAATAACATTTTAAACTGTTATATACACAAGTACACATTTTTACAGCAGACCTCTCAAGCATCCTTGATGACAATTAAAAAGGCCATTCTTTAAGCATAATAGCTCCATCACCACACTCCCACCATGCGTTGCACACAGTAGATCAAGAATTTGATCAGAAAATCAAGAGAATAACACACCATCCCTTCCTCCAAAACCCATTGCAAGCAATAGGTACATGTGGGCATGTTCTCGCCATGGAAGAGATGCCCAAATCCTTAGTTTCTTGGGTAGTTGCTCGGGTAATGCTGACAGTTCCAGTTTTCTGCCTGGGAGAACTATTTGTCTAGGAATATGGCTTTTGTAAGAAGAAAGGAGCTGCCTCAAGTTAGAAAACACATTATTAAATTAAGAAGCTATTCTGAAGTAATTTTCTACTAGCACCAAGGGACATGCAGGAACAGAGCAGATTTTCCTCCTTCACTCTACCTAATAAAGACCAGTTTGCTCTCTCCAGCTCCCATTTACACCGTGGAAACACGTAAGATTTCAAGTCAGAAACTGCACTGCTAACACAAAAGCTCGGGAGAACTTGGTGAAGCCCTTGCCTTTAGACTGTGGGTGCGCTGCCAGTAACCTGGGCGGGAATAAAACTACCGTTCAAAGCTGCCCACTAGGCCAAAATGAGGTACTAGACGAATTTCATTGCTTTCTGCCAAAATCCAAATGGGCATAAATAATGCGCAACTCAATGAGGAGGCTGAGAAAAACTATTCTAATTTATTAACCTGATTATAAGGAGTCTCTGCATGTACTTTTTGTCCTAATAGTTCAATACAGAAACCTGGTAATGTTTTGGGGTAATATGGATAAACCTTATGTAAGTCTAGTCCACTGGGCAACGATGGCAAGCAAAGCTAATCTGACATGAATCTTTTTAGAGGTCCACCCACTGCTACTAAAGCATATCTTCCCTTGCCAATTGCTCACCTAAGCCATGCTATTGATTCTGTGCTATAGGAAAAAAGAAAAAGAAAAATCTTTGTTTTACATGCTATCTGCTCCAATTTTCAGGAGTTCCCAGCGGCATGCTCATGTCAGGGGTCCACCGATGTACCCCTGAATAGAAGCTGCACAGCTGAGTTGGGTATTGCTGAGCTGTAGGTGTTCATAGTAACACAAGACAGAAATGAGAGGTCTCCTCTGGAGAATTTTCTGTGCTTGAAAGAAAGTAAAGAAGGAAAATAGCTCTACAGTTGGTTCCTTCCTTCCTAACTGAGAATAATTCCTTGAAATATTTCAGGAAGCAAATCTATCAATAAATGTTCCTTACTCCATGTGCTCCTTCTAGAGAATTTCTTTTAACTCTTTTGCAAAAAATTCACTTTCAAAGGCTGGATGGTATGTGTCTCTGCAGTAGCCAGGGCTGTAATTTCTCCAATTCACCCTACCAGAGGACAGATATTATATGCTACTTATTTTACTCATCTTGCGCTTGATATAATTCAAGAGTACTTTCTTGTAACGCTTGAGAGAACATTACTTCAACAAGGAAAATAAATGGTGGGAAAGCTCTTTTATCCATTCATCTACTGCGTGTCTCCTGCATAAACTTCTTTGTGCAAAAGCGGAGATGTGGCAGTGCACGTGAGCATGAGCAGACGTGAGTTTGTGCGCTATTCCCACGAGATCAAGCATTAAAAGAAGCTGAATTTCTCCTCCTTTCAGAATTTGCCTCCTCTAAGGCAGGGTTGTGCCAAGCCATCAACATTTAAAATTTACGACTAAACCTTGCAATTAGGATACCTTTAAGAAATACAAATGCATGAGATGCAGGGTTTGGGGGCTGGAGAAGAAAAAGTTTGCCTTTTGGGGATGTTTTAGCTTCTCAGTATACACTTGGCTCATGATCTTATTCCTTTGCAACAGTAAGGCTTCACAATTAGCTTGTATAAACAAAGTCTTAACCTAGGACATAGATTTTAAAAAAAAAAGAAGGAATGTTTCAAAATTCGCGATCAGTTTTCAGAAGTTGACAACGCTATGAGAACTCAAGTTGATCATCCGCAATCAGAAGTCATGAAGTAAATTCCTGACCTTGGTCACTTTGATGGAAGAAAGAAGACGAGGTGGCCACCGTGTTTCAGCAATGTGAGCCTCAAGTTGATCTTTTTGTCCGGAGTCGGAAGTTGCCCTGAGTGTTCCTGTGCAGCTTTCACATGGAGAAGTGTTAGACTTGGCTTGTTTTGCTCATAACGTAAATACCTTTTCTTTCTTTTCTTGTTTTTCAGCAACAGTTGGCCAAGAACATAAAATTCGGGCAGCCTCCACAAATGACAGTTTCTGCGAGGACAGCGGGGGAGGCAAACGCTGGTGTAGAAGAGGACGTGTTGCTCAGTAGCCCCATGGAGATCGAGACCCAGCAGGACGCAGTGATCTCAGACAGTGGTACTAAAGTAAGCACTTTAAATCGACATATTCATGGCATTATAGAGGTATTAAAACAGTAAAGTTCACTGGGGCTTAGCAGATGTCTCTGGTGAGGCGTAGCTGAGCGCAGCAGGCTGTTTTATGTGGGTGGGATCTCTCAGCTCGTGCTTCTTGGACTGGCGAGAAGCGAGTGCTCTTGGCACCCTGAGCCGGGTCCCACAGAATTACCGGTTTGAACGTCTGCTCTGAACTTCCAGCAAAGCAGACATCACTCGCAGCGTAGCTAGAAGACAGGAATTTTTTTTTTCCTGAGGCAGAAAATGTCTTGAAATATGGACTTCCCCACATGGAAAATTGCGCACAGCGTCAAATGGCAAAAAGGAAAATCATTCCAAAATGAGAGGGGTCTGGAGCCAAAATCCATAAAATCCTGGGTCTTGGGGTAAATATCTTTATTTCTCATGGACAGGAAGTGAAGGCAAAGAAGGGGGAGAAACGTTTTGAGACTCCTCTCTAAATCCAAATGCCCAGTATAATTCAAATAATTATTCAAATTATCCATGAAGATTTTGATACCGGGAACTGTAGGCATTCAGGTGACCAGAAAGCGCTTATTCAGGCAGTGAAGAAACACAGTGAGTGATGGAAGCTCTCTGGAAATCCTCCAAGGCGAGACTGGTTCTGTGTGTTGCTGTAAAGGCTGAATGGAGCAAGGGGACAGAGGGACACCCTTCCCTGCCTGGAGGAGACTGACTTTGTGCCTGGGAACCCTTGGGGAAAGCATGCAGGAACCCACCATGTGCATGCTGCCCTCGAGATCCTAGAGGGACACCAGGGCATGGGACTCAGCTGGTGTTTGCTGGTGCTAGTGCCAGCTGTGTGAAAGGCAAAGGCAGTCAGTCTCCTCCACAGCTCATGCCTGTATTCAGAAAAACACACAGAAAGAAGATTTATGTCTGAGGTGGCCCAAATTCTTCATCAGTCTTTGAGGGGCAATATAGCTCCTGTGTGACCACATCCCTCATGGCTGTGGTCGGGTCTGTTAGGGAGCCAGGCATTTGGGTAGGACCTGCACGGTGACGCCTCTCCCTCAGCAGTCTGGAAGGACAAAAAATGCAGTCAAAGTAAGGTATATTCCTTGTGCTTCACAAATACTCCCTTCTGAAGCAATCGGTGAAGGTGAATCAAGAATATCCTCTGCACACGAAAAGTGCAGCGTGATTGTGGACAGGCTTTGGCTCTGCACCCTGGTACTAGGCGAGGCTCTGTGTTTGGTACCAAGGTACATTCTCCGCAGACAGCCTTCTTGCTGGGTCCTGCAGGAGACCCGAATGTCACCTAGTGATCTCTAGCTTGATGGAGAAAATAATTCAAGCACTAAAAAACCACCAGAGTATTTTTGTGTAATAAAGAGGGAGAGATTCAGTCCTTACCACCTCTACTCTTTTAAATATTATGTTTGGAAAATAAAATTAATGCCCCTTTGCGGAGTTCTTTTTCCAAATACTGAAGGAGCAAACATCCCTACTCAGAGGAGATTGAAGGCACCGACAAACCAACACTACCTGCACGGGGTCAGCCAGGGCACACGGCTTTTTCTCTTACTGCGCTCAACTCACTGTTGCTTTATCGGAGATTCCTGGTGCACAGCACCTTGCCTGGCTTCTGCTCCTGACTCTGCTGTTGGCCTTGTAACTCCTCTGTGGTTACCTGCATAGGTCCTGGGGGGACGGGGTGGCTTCTGCCAGGAGTCGGTGGCTAGGACCACGTCACGCTGCTCTACTTCAAACAGGTCTCCCGTCTTGCTTTGGGACTTTTGATTTTCCCGACTGAGTAACTTGGATCGATGGCAAGAGTTCTGGGTTTCATTTAACCTCTATTTGTAAAGCTGATTTTTTAGCCTTTATACTAACAATCATGGGCGCCTGGTGTAACGGGATCCCAACATTCATCAGGTTATGAAGTAATACTGTGATATAAAGACTGAAACCAGTCTTTCTGGGTGTGACGGATGTTGCTTTAAGACTTGCGCCTTAAAAAATCCCCTCCTGTGAGATGGTTTGGAGAGGGTCAGTAGCTCAGGGGTCCTGGGGACTGATGGGCTCTGGTTTGCTTCATAGGAAGAGGAGTCACCAAGAACCTGGAGCTGAAACTCTTTGCGGCAGAGCTGATGCCTGGTCAGAGTCCGGTGTTTTTTCCTTAGGCGTAGGTCAGGCGGAAATAAAGTTACATGGAGCTGACTGTAAACCTTCAAAGCTGTGCTTTTTCTTTTGATTTGGAACCTGGCTATCTCGTTAAGGAAGCGTGAGTATTTTGCCTTTTGTAGTGTCTTGTAGCAGCAACTGCTTCTGTAGAGACAGCAGTGATTCAAGGAGCAAGAAAGAGAAAATCATAGCATTTAGGAACAAGAGTTGTTTATCCATCAATCCTGCAATGACAGGAAACGGGGTAAAAATCCTACTCTAACTTGCATGATTTCACAAGTCCTTTAAACTCTATTTATTAAATCCTTTACATTTTAATATCTAGCTGTGGTAATCTTCTTGTTTTCTAGTCCACTGACACTCCAGATTTGTTGAGACCAGTGAATTTGCCTGGAATGGGACACGAGGTGGAAGAAAAGGTAACAAAACTTTTACGCTCGGTTTGCACCAAGTAAATTTCTAATTTTGCTTAATAGAAGCCTGAGAGTTAGTTTTTGCTTTAATGCACATTTCATTGTTTCGTGATCGTCCAAGGTTTTGTGAGCGTTGCGCAGTTTGGGGGCCGGTAAATAAGCAATAACTAAGATTGAGAAATCTGTAAGAGTTGATGGGAGGAAACAACAGAAGTCGGTCCCAGCATTCCTGCATTTGATGTATTAATCATAGAGCCATAATTTTCATAAGTACTTCTGCCACTTTGTTATGCCTACATGTAATTCAATAAGCGTATGCAAAATGTTCCATCAGCTTTTAAGTAATTGGTTGCCTAATTAGCATACGTTTAACCTCAGAAGATTACAGAGCTGTCTTGAAAACAATGTATGTGATTTTCTTTCCTTACAGAAGATGTTTTCTCCCTTCTGGTTGTTGTTGTTTCTTTTTTTTCTGTCTTCTTTTTCCGCTTGGATTGTGCCAAATGCCAGTCTCAGGATGACGGGGCTCAGCGACTTACAGGAGAGACTGATTACAGGCTCACTCTTGCACGTCTAGACATACAGTACCGCTGCATTTACTCATGAGAGGAGTCTCACTAAATCACTTTGTATTTGCACTTTCCGAACCCAAATATTTGAAGGGCAAGAGAAAAAAGCACCAAGCCAAGCCAGAATTGTCTTGTCTTATTTTTTTGCCGTTCTTTGGTGCGAGCCTGGACAACTCCGCATGACTGTGGAGCGAAGGTTTTCCGCAGGCACCGTCCCAGCCTGAGATCCAATACCATAAGCGTCTCCCATGCAGATAGATCAGCTGTTCTGATATAATGCTTAGATAAGTCAATCAGATTTTCTCTTGCCTAAAGTGTATAATCTAAATTATTTAAAGATGCAGATATTTTTTTCCACAGTAAGCAAACTTTAAAATGCCCCGGTGTTTGATGTTGCTTAAAACTCTGCCTCTGCCCTTCCTGTTCCCAACAACATCTGAGTGGAGCTAAACTGTGAAAAAATTTCAGTTAGAAGGATCCAAGTAATTTTTAAGTGAAAGGTATAACCACATCCATTACTGGAAATAGAAAATTATTACAGCTGTAACTTTCATGTCCAAAGTTCATGATTTGTATAGTGGAAAAACAAGGTTTGAAATAATTTCTGCTAATAACTCCTTTGAATTAAAAACTGCAAAGGCGTGTGTGTATTATTTATTTAGTTAGTTAGTTATTCGGATATTTAAATGGTACGATTAGCTTAGTAATAGCTTTTTGTGCTTGTGATACAAACAGGTCACTCCAGTCAGATCATCTCGGCCAAAAAGACAATTTTCCTGTTCTGGCACGATTGAAACAATCAATTTGGATGCAGTTCCCCAGGCTGTTGCTCGTCTAGACAACAGTGCAGCTAAACACAAGCTGTCGGTGAAGCCAAAAAAGCAGAGGATGTCAAGAAAGCACAAGAGATTAACAAAGGTATTGAATCACTGGTCAAACAGCGAGAGGAAGGGGGTTGCTTTTGAAGCTGGGTACAAAATAACCATAACGGTGTGCACCAGGAGTAGCTATAGACAGCAGACTGTCTTAAGATGTGATTAACATTGTTGGAGGTGGCTATTGAAAGCTTCTTTGACAAATCTTCTCTCTTCAGGGCAAAACAAAATGCACGCTTCTTTCATTTTGTCTCGAAATCAAGATAGAGACCTAAAGACGAAACCCTAGCTGGAGAGAAGATGCCAAGAAGTTTCAATATGGCCAGTTGAGACAAATACTACTTACGCCTGAGGTGCTTCCACCAGGATTTTACACTGGGAGAGCTTTCTGATTCTAGTTTTCCTAGCAAAAAAATGTAGGTCATAAAGGTCTGACGGGTCTCTGCCACTGTTAATGCTGCTCTGGTATCGGCAACCAGATAGGGCAAAATTTGCGTGGGGAAATAAATAGATTCTCTAAAGCGGGCATGGGTTCTGACAGTGATAATAGCATTGTCTTATAAGAAAGAATAAGAGGTAAGTAACACAGCTCTTGCTACAGCTAGAGTGAATTATCAAATCCTCGCTTTGTACACTTACTGCATGGCTATTTTGCTTTTTATCCCGCATCTTACCAGTGCTTGTAGACGGGACAAGGCTATTCCACTAACGCGGGGTTCAGGAGAGGCCACTGCCCTTTCTTCCACGCCACTGTACGTGCATTTATCACTCTTGCACTGAAGAAATTAAATTTAAACCTCTTGTTTGTACAGAATGTTTACCTGGAGCCAAATAGCGGCTCAACAAATGATAGCTAGACAGGGCATTCACTGAGCTGTTTTCCTCACGGAAAGGGCTGGGAAGTATTCTTCAGGCACAGCTCGTCTTCAGACCATGTCGCTACAGAGACAAGGAGTGAGCCGTGAAGAAAATGTGCATCGGGTTTATTGCAGGTATTGCAGCCCCGTGCCAGGGCTGTGGGGCCAGCACGGAGAACCCGTCATCATTTGGCAGATGCCTCGGTAGGGCACGGTATTGCTGGGGAGCTCCAGGTTCTCTGTCCATGCACGTTCCCACGGTTCCTGTAATAGACCCAGAGCCTCAGCACAGCTAATGAGGAAGATATCCTGGCTCAGGATTTGTCAAAAGCAACCGAATTGTGCTTCCCTGAGCGGTTCTTTCCTGGCTATCCTGGCAGAGCTCTTTTCTCCAGGCAACAGCTTCCGTCTCTGCAAGTAACAGCTAGATTTGCCATGAAAGAGCTGGCAAAACAATGCCCTTAAGCAGGTGCTAATTATTTCAGGCTTAAAGCATGGAGTTCTAAGCAGTAGAACAGGCATATGAAACTTGTGCTCTGTTCATTGGGCTTCTGTAAATTTGAGATGGCAGGTCTCGGTCCGGATTAGCTCATGTATGCCAAATGGTGATTCGATATTTAGCATTATACCATTATCACTGTTGGGATGTTTTCTTTCTTTTAAAGGCTATTATTCGAATAGGTGAGAAGCATGGGATCTATGATGATGTGATCCATAAATTGGGGTGGGTGTATTGGCTCTGGATCTAAATCATTGGGTTTTAATTAAAAAAAAAAAAAAAAAGTTGTTTTGCATTCGCAATTGATTGTTTGTTCACTGTAAAGAATAACAAGCCAACAGGCGATATTCAGTAACTCCAAACTTGTCTCCCAATTTTAGGGATCACAAAGTTTAACAATAACAGAATTTGAGCCCGAGGACCTAGAAATTCAGCTGTATGGAGACAGATTCCCAGGTTATAATGGACACATCATAGCAGACAAGCTAATCCAGAACAGAGATGAGCAGAAGAAGCTTCAGCCAGCAGAGGAGAAAAGAACTGAAGATCACTGGGGGATCTTTGAGGCTGAAAGGATAAGGCAGATTGTAGAAATGGAAGAACAAAAAGAAATGGAAGAACAAAGATGCCAAGAACTTGAGCAGATGCAGAAAGAGCAGGAGAGAAGGCGTCGTGAAGAAGAGAGGAGGCAGTATCTCCTTGAAGGAGAGACATCTTTGGAAATAGAAGAGCAGACATACCATAAAGAGGAGAGAAGAGTGCTGGAGGCTGAAAAGAGGCAAGAGCTGGAGGAGCAGAGGTGCCAGGAACTGGAGATGCAGAGGCAGAAGGAGTTGGAGGAGCAACAGGGACTAGTGGTGGTGGAGCAGAAGCACCAGGAACAAGAGGAGCAACAGAAACAAGAGCTGGAGGAGCAAAAGCGACAGGAACAAGAGGAGCGACAGGAACAAGAGGAGCAACAGAAACAAGAGTTGGAGGAGCAAAAGCAACAGGAACAAGAGAAGCAACAGAGACAAGAGCTGGAGAAGCAGAAGCACCATGAATGGGAGGAGCAACTGAGACGAGAGCTGGAGGAGCAGAAGCACCGGGAACAGGAAGAGCAGAGACGTCAGGAGTTGGAGGAACAGAAGAGGCAAGAGTTGGAGGAGCAGAAGCACCAGGAACGGGAAGAGCAGAGACGTCAGGAGTTGGAGGAACAGAAGAGGCAAGAGTTGGAGGAGCAGAAGCACCAGGAACGGGAAGAGCAGAGACGTCAGGAGTTGGAGGAACAGAAGAGGCAAGAGTTGGAGGAGCAGAAGCACCAGGAACGGGAAGAGCAGAGACGTCAGGAGTTGGAGGAACAGAAGAGGCAAGAGTTGGAGGAGCAGAAGCACCAGGAACGGGAAGAGCAGAGACGTCAGGAGTTGGAGGAACAGAAGAGGCAAGAGTTGGAGGAGCAGAAGCACCAGGAACGGGAAGAGCAGAGACGTCAGGAGTTGGAGGAACAGAAGAGGCAAGAGTTGGAGGAGCAGAAGCACCAGGAACGGGAAGAGCAGAGACGTCAGGAGTTGGAGGAACAGAAGAGGCAAAAGCTGGAGAAGCAGAAGCATCAGGAACAGGAAGAGCAGAGACGCAAGGAGCTGGAGGAGAAACAGAGACGAGAGCTGGAGCAGCAGAAAAGGCTAGAGCTGGAAGAATTAAGGCAACAGGATACTGAAAAACAGGGTCAAGAGGAAGAAGAAAGAAATTGGCTGGAGGATCAAAAAGAACTCAAGGAACAAAATAAGGAAGAAAAACAGAGAGGAGAGCTAGAAGAGAAAGAACTTCAAGAAGCTGAAATAAAACTGAAGCAGGAGAAAGAAGCTGAGAGCCTCAAAGAACAGAAGAAACAGGAGGAACAAAGGCAGCATTTGAAGGAGAAAGGAGAAAAGACAGAGAAGGAACAAGCCCAGCAAGTAATGGATAAGAAAAAGAAACGAGAAGAGCAGAGAAAACACAAGCTCACAAAACAAATGCACATGGAAAGCGCAGAGGGTGCGCCACAAGATGAAATCAAGCACCAAAAGGAACAAAATAGACAAGAATGGAACAAGCTGGAAGAGCAGGAGGTAGCCACAGGACAAAATCTTCAACAAAACCAACAAGAAAAATCCTTGGAACAGCAACAGGACAAGGCTCAGGTGTGTTCTGGAGGGGCCGATAGGCATCCAGTAGAGGAGAAGCTCCAAGAAGGATCAAGACCTCAAAAACCCAAACAGCCAGAAAAGGGGAATAAAACAGCAGAAGAAGTCCTAGCCCAGAAACTGAAGAGAGAAGTGGAAGCTCAGGAGCAAAAGCGAATAGGGGAAGAACTTAGGTGGCAAGAGGTAGACGAAAGGCAGACTGCATCCAGACCCTTCACCTTTCAAGTGTCTTCTGGAGATAAACAGATCATATTTCAGAAAGTAAATCTGAGTCCAGTCATGCCCACCAAAGGAGCGGGACTCTCTTCTCCATCCGTCAAAGACTACAGGATGCACGCGTCCAGCAAGGGCTCTCACACACTCCCGTCATCTGTGTGCGTGCCCCATACAGCTATTTTGGTTACTGGAGCACAGCTGTGTGGCACAGCGGTTAACTTGAACCAGATAAAGGACACGGCTTGTAAATCGTTACTTGGCTTAACAGAAGAGAGAAAAAATGTGGATATTCCTTCACCAGAGAAGGCCCAGAAAAAACCCCAGGAGCCCAAACCCAGCAGCAGTAAAATGAAATACACACAAGAGGCACTGAACAACCAGGCCGTACTGGCCGAGTGGGCTTCTATCCGCTCCAGGATTCTAAAGAACGCAGAAAACAGCAAATATAACGAGAGAGACCGAGTAAGCGCCTGCAGACACAGTGATGACTGGACACCCCGAGGACGGGGTGGTCCCCACGGCAACTTGAGGAAAACCCTCTCTGCAAACGCAAAGTTCTCGATCACCCCAGCATGGCAGAAATTTTCAGAAGCTTCAAAAAACAATTTGGAGGCGGAGAATGTAGCTGCGGCAAAAGGCAATGAAACGGCGGCTGTGGGAAGAATCACTGGCCCATCCACTGATTCGAAGGAGGACGCGGCTCCCACTTCTAAGGATAACTTAGCTGAAAAGGCTAAGGAGAAAATGGAAACCCGTAGTGAAATGGCAGACAACACAGAAGGCTGTAAATTTGCAAAAGATCTTCCATCTTTCCTTGTTCCGAGTTTTCCTCATTCTCCGGGTAAAGAATTACCCCAGGCAGAACTTCCCGGTGCTCTGGAAAACCAGCAGAATAACAGCACCAAAAAAGCAGATAAACCAGCACCAAACGGAGAAGAAAATGCTTCTCCTTTTGGGATAAAGTTGCGAAGGACAAACTACTCTTTACGTTTCCATTACGATCAACAGGCAGAGCAGAGGAAAAAGAAAAGGTACAGTGCAGGTGATAGTTTTGAGGGTGTTCCTGACCCACTAGTCACAACAGAAGGTGAGAAAGAACACGCTGTTTTTGCTCCCCAAGAGAGTACATCCCCTGGCACGGGGAGAGCGAATGTCCCCGGTATTTTAAAAGACTCCAAAGACTCTTCAGTGACTGTGGTGGAGATTTCACAACCAGCGGGCACACCACTGGTCCTACCAGCCGCCGGCCAGAGTGCTTTAGCCCCTCATGAGAAACCAGCATGCAAGTCACTGGTCCCACAGAAGCCTGCCCTAGCTCCAAAGCCCGCCAGCCAGACACCGCCAGCCTCTCCTCTCTCTAAAACCCACCGATCGAACCCAGCGGATATGCCAGGGCAAAGGCTGGTTAAAGCTGAATCCGACGGCGGCTGGAGGAAAGAAGACAGAGCAAATGCGGTGCACCCCGCGCCACCCAACGAGTACAAAAATGAAGAGGAAGAAACCAGAGAAAAGAAGTCGTTTTTCCCATCTATAAGTATTCCGTGGAGAGAAAAAAATGACAAAAAGCCTGAGCCACCAAAGAAAGGTACGTATTTTTCAAAGGTCTTTTAGCATTTCCACAACGAGATAATGTAGCTCCAGAGGAAGACATTTGGTCTTAAGCTATAATTTTTAACTGGTGTGTTATTTGTGCAGTACCGCTACTTTGCTTAGGGTTGTCTGAATGAATGGGACTTCCCATCCCCACAGTTTAATCGGGAAACACACAAACTCAGCGTGACCAGCGCGACCTGCTTAAGAAGGTTAATTTCAAGGAGGTAACTGGAGTGTGCGTGTGTGATTTCCTTGGTGGAGATGTTACCTTGTTAGTCAGAGGATGGACTCCGTGTTCCACGTGTAACGGTGTCATCAGATCAGAGGGAGTAATTTTTCTAATTTATATGACATTGTTTCTATTTTTTAGGGGAATATTACTTAGCTTAAAAGGTATTAAGGCCTAGGTCCCCTTTTAGTGCCTGTCCTGGGCAAATTCTCTCTGTAACCCCATATAGCTGGGCACAGGGGTCTGCATTTCAGAGGCACTCAGCAGTGACAGAAACAATTACAGTAGCCATAGCGGCTCTTCAGAGGAGGGCTGAAAGCCCCTGTGTCCCGACATTCCGGCCAAGAGGAAAAATTACCCTTTGACCGTAAGGACACTCAAAAGAGCAAGGCAGGAATTCAGCATTTAATTGGGAAATCCCTTTTTTATTTTTTTTCCATTCTTGAATTTTGCAAGCATCAAGACACTTCTAAAACCGTACCTCAGTGGAACTGCTGCTTATTTTTTACAGGCTTTTTTTACATTTCTTCCTTTCAATTCCATTCTTAAATGAGGATTTCTGGAAACTAGTTGGAGGCACCACTGCCAGGTGTGGGCCAGTTGAAGATTTCTGTGCTCAATGAGCTCTGCAGGAGCATCTTTGCACCCCAGTGCTGCTCCGGGCCACTCCTGGCTCCATACTGGGTGCTAGCCCCAGTTTCACCCAGGGTACAGAGAGTCAAATGCTCAAGTGGTCATTAAAAAAAACCAACAGACCACATTTTTTTAAGAGTGGCTGCATTTATAGGAGTTCTAAGTTCAGCCCCTCTTCTTTTGGCTGAAGTTTGGACACTCTTCTTCCCTTAAATACAACTGGAAAACCAGGGTAGTGCAGATCCTAGTGGTATTTCATCCCTTTCGTCAAGAGATATAAACAATCAATGCATATGTACCACTTAATGTAGTGGGAGTACACGTAGTAAATCAGGCTATAGCTCTAAGAGTCTGGGGTAGGCTTTTTCAAAAAAAAAAAAAAAAAAAAAAGGATTAAATTTGGACAGCTGTATGAGTGTGTTGAATTAGGTCTTATTCTTGAGAAATAAAAACTGTTTCAGGATTTGACATCCAGCCCAGGAATGGTGTGGCATTCAATGGGTTTAGCTCTGGAGCCTTCACAAGGTAGAGAAGTTGTAGGGGTTTGCTTGAGACAAGAGATGTGCGTTACTTACTTAACCAATTCTTTTCACGTTTTCTTTCAGAAAAGCCAGTCCTCCAGAGCAGGCACTCTTTAGACGGCTCTAAATTGATGGAAAAAGTTGAGACTTCACAACCACTTTGGATTACGTTAGCGCTGCAAAAGCAAAAGGGATTCCGCGAGCAGCAAGCTACGAGGGAAGAGAGAAGACAAGCCAGGGAGGCGAAGCAAGCAGAGAAGCTGGCTAAAGAAAATGTAAACTATCTTTAGAAATACTGATACCATAATTATACCTGTTTGCTAGTATTATTATGTGAAAGGGATTACTTTTTTTTAATGTTTGGTTCGTAAGACTTCATGAAAGCTAAAATGACAGTGAGTAAAAAACAGTCTGAAAGTCTTTTGCAAAAATACTGTGCAATAGCGTGACAATTTCAGTGTGGACTGATGCCTTAATATCAGGTGGTAGTTAATGGCAATCATAAGCACAACCACCGCGCAGCTGATGCAACAGAAAAATTGAACACAATATGATTCTTTCGAAGCTTGAGTAAATAAGATGTTAATGCTTGGGGAATAACAGCTGAAATAGGTGAATATTAGTAAGTTTGAATTTATTTTTATCGTAACATGTATTGTTCGGGTGAAATGTAGATGACTGAAAGAAATGAACCATCATCTGAAACATCCAGACGCCTAAAGCAGGCACTGAATTAAAGTATCACTATTGCCTGTTCTCTAAATGGCTATTTACTATCTGTCGTTTTCTATTAGTAAGGAAAACACTTCTCCTGACGGCACAGAGGTGATGCCACACAAGCCGTGATGCTGTATACAGATACCACGGGTGGTAAAAAAGGGAGATGATGTGGATAACTAGGTATATTTTGATGTTTGTTATGAGACCCAAATTTCCAAGGGACACGTGCATAATTACAGCCATAGGTAATCGTCGGAAGAGACCAGCAACGGGTGTGCAGCTGCCCACAGACGCACACTCCGTTTCAGCACTGTATTTAACAGGTAGGGCTGGTTCAAACTGCTCAATATTTTGACTGAAACGACAACATGACAACTTTAACTTTGTGGTTTTTTTTTTTTTTTCAGTCTTTAATTACTGTTAGTTTTAGAAGTATCAGTGTTTTGAGTCTTCGCCGAAAAGGAAGGTTAAGGAAAGGACGGGTGATGGATAAAAGCATCAAGTGCGACATTTCTTACGTGTAGCCACTCCATGACAGATGAGTGCTTCTCGTTTAGCAGTTTCCCTTCTCTGTTCTAGGCTGCTCTAAGCAATCAGTCAGATAACAAAAGCAGCAGCAGCAGCAGCAGCAAACCAAGCACACTGCAGAAACCTACAACGCAAGAAGGGGAGAAGAAAATCGAGACTGCTGTGTCAAGACTAGAAAGGAGGGAGCAGCTAAAAAAGTCGAACACCCTCCCAACTTCTGTGACAGGTAGAGTGAGAGTTCCAGATTTACTCTGGGAGCGAAGCACTTCAGAAATGGCGTTCCATGAT
>VYZM01016405.1:426440-453748 GCA_013398915.1 Dromas ardeola | reverse complement strand
AGTCTGTTGAATAACACATAGAATAACACATGCATTCTGCATTCTTTCAGCACGGAGCAGCACAACTTGTCCCAGCCCCATGTGCTGGCCATTATATGCTGGAGGTGCATAATTTTGACAGGTTTTTACCCGGTTATTAAGGGCGCACTCCTGCATTTCCTTAGAATCACCTCAGTTCAAGTTAAAAAAATTAGTCTGTCTCCCCAAGCCATATCCAACAGTGTTTTTGGAACATGACTAATGCACGTTAGAGGGATTTGATTTACTGTAAAGTGGAATCACAGTACTGTTTTGCCTTTAGGTTGGGGGTCAGAACAGAGGGGGAGCGATACTTAATGTCTGCAAAGTGTATTTGAGTAGGAAATGAAGCATATTGTGTTCCCACACCTCCCAGTTTGCCGAGGAGATATACTCACCTCAGAATAATGGGAATGAGTGGTCTCATTTCATTCAAACATGCAAAACATAATCAATTCAGCTGAAGGTAGCCTGTCACTCTGAATTTAGGGCTTCTCCCTCCCAGTCAAGTATTTGGTATTGAAGATTGGAACCAGAACCTACCACTTTATCTGTCACTTCAGTTAAGCTGAAACA
Organism: Dromas ardeola; assembly: GCA_013398915.1. Lineage (NCBI taxonomy): Eukaryota > Metazoa > Chordata > Aves > Charadriiformes > Dromadidae > Dromas > Dromas ardeola. Next base: position 453,154 of record VYZM01016405.1, on the reverse strand, counting down.
ATTACACGTTCCAAAGGCAGGCACAGTAAAATAAATACTTCCCCAAAGGGCATCATATTTGGGGTGGCGTAGGGTGGTTGTTGAAATAGAGACTTGCCAAGTATTTCCGTAGCCAACACCAGTCCTAGGCAAAGGGATAGCTGTCAAACAAACCTTTTTACAAGATGCACAGTTAATAGTGTGGGTTTCTTTGAAAGTAAATCCACATATTAGCTGAAGCTATCCAGTACCGCTTCCAGCCAAGAATTATGGAATGCAGCTATTGAAGGCAGTGAGGTTTATCTGATTTTATCTGATGAATGCTGCTCTGGCTGCTCTGGCATTACAGACTGTTCCACACTGAACAACCCCCATACGTTCCATTGGTTCAGCAGCTGCATGTCCACACCGCAGCTTCACGCCAGCGCAGATATCCCTGAGAACTTCCCTTGCAACCGCTTGGGTTGGACTAGGTGATCTTTAAAGGTCCCTTCCAACCCAAACCATTCTAAGATCTCACATAGATTGCCCCAAACTTTCCTGCTTCCCGTTAGCCCCCTTCCAGTGTCCAAACTGGTTTTGGAGGTGGGCAGCTGGAGCAGCTTCACAGCGTTCCTGTCAACCTCCAAGAGGGCTCTACTGCAGTCCTGCCCCATAAGATGCAGCAGTGTGGCGTTACGCTGCACATGGTCAATTCTAGCGGAAATCAAACTTCATTTAACGGTTCGGGTTGGAAGGGACCTTAAAGCTCACCTAGTTCCAGCCCCCTGCCCTGGGCAGGGACACCTCCCACTAGACCAGGCTGCTCAAAGCCCCATCAGCCTGGCCTTGAACACCTCCAGGCATCGGGCAGCCACAACCTCCCTGGGCAATGATGCCAAATTAAACCAAAGAAGGGCCAAACCCCACTTACCCTTGGTTGGTCTGCCTGCACTAGAGTAAGAGATTCAGGAGGAAATTCAGGAGGAATTAGCAATTTTGAGCTACCTCAAGTGAAAGCACAGAACTGTGCTGGCCCCCAAGGAAACAGTGACGGGATTTCCGTGTGATTCCATGGTGACATTTGGAGCCAGGTAGCAATTAGCAACAAGTATTTGTTTATTATGGATGATGACACTGATTTGGGTTTCCCACAATTAGGAGAGCAGTTAAGGCAGAAGAGCAGGCTAGAACATGTTTAAAATAAAAATTTGCCAAGTCCTCCTCTAAGGACATTAAGAAAACACCCAAAACTTGAAAAAGTTGGTATACATCAGACTTGGACTTCAGTCTTGTACAATGGGAACTGATAAGAGGGTGTAACCTTTAAAATAGCATAAATTACCATAACCTTTAAATTAATTAGCTTTTCTAAGTGTCTGTCTGCAGCAATAGCTGCTACTACTGTTCATTTACTTATAGCTAAAAACACATGATTAAAGATGTACTTAAAAGAAAAATAAGCCATTTTTGCCATCCATGCAATTTTAAAGCTTTTTAAAACATTCAAAACCTGAAAATGAAAGGCAACGAAAAGTAATTTGGACCGAGTATGAACATTTAACAGGAAAAAAGCTTTTTGGCTCATAAAAACTAAAAGGCAGGGGGAGGGGGGGAGAATTAGCAGGGAGTTATTTTGTAACTGAGTCACTCCCCTAGGTTTCACAGAGGACTCATTTCTAGCCAGGCTGCCTTCAAGAGCATTCGCTGTCTCAGAATTAACGCTGTCAAGTTGCATGTTAGAAATCAGTTGCTTATTCAACTCATGTTCTTGCTGAGACAGCTGTTTGCCTTAAATATACTATCTTAAAGAAAATGTGACAAACGGTTATTGGAGAAAGCCGGATCATTTCTTCTTCAAGATAGTCTCATAGGAACGGTTAACTGAGGCAGAAAACTATAGGATGGCTTTCTTTGTGCTTATTTAAGAACTCTAATCTGAAGAGGTAATCTAAATCCTACTGAATACAGTTGGGTTACACGTGCTCAGCAGCAGCATTACCAAAGAGGAAAAAAAAAAAAAATAAAAAAAATCCAGCTTTATTTCCTACTGTTTGCTACATTGCAGATGTAATTCAAATAGTTTATGTAAAGAAGACGGCTGGCAAATGGGAAAAGCTTTCTCTGGATCTCACAGAGATTGAAAATTTTGTCCTGATTTTTGTGAGTTACGTTACTCGGAGTCACCTCTGAAAAAAGAAGCTCAGCTCCTCCTAACTTGATTATTTTGCAAATAGAATAAAAAGTAAACTTTAACTAAAAGGGCTGGAAATAAATCTGAAGTGTTAGACCAGAACATCTTCACAGAAAAGCAGTGAAACCTCTAGAATCCTGCAACAAAGTACGGGGTTCAACTAATATCTTTTTTTTTTTTTTCTTTTCCCCTCCCCACCCCATCAAAACCAGTGGAAATTTCAGATTCTGTTCCGTCAACCCCCCTGGCAAAGGAGGTGGCCAAGAGATTCTCCACGCCTGATGCGAACCCTGTGTCCACAGAACCAGCCTGGCTGGCGTTAGCCAAGAGGAAAGCAAAAGCCTGGAGTGACTGTCCACAGATCATAAAGTAAACTGTAACACGACATCTCTCTTGCTGACTATTAATTGCTTTCTTTTTATTTATTCAGCTTTTTACACAAGACAAAACTGAAAATGCATGTATTGAAGGACTGAAAACTGACCTGATTACCATTTTGCTCTAGCTCACTGTAAAGTCTACTCGAGTCATATATTCCATTGCTTTGACAAATAGCTAAACGAGGTCACGGCAAAGATTTCAGAGCCAGACCGTCTCAAAAATTTAAGTATGCTCAGATACTGGATGTAAATTTTAGCGAGTATCATAAAAAGGGCCAGAACTTCAGTTCAGAAGCTCCTCAAATTCTGGGGGTATTCGGTTCTGGAATTCTAGATCTCTACACTTAAATGGAGATCTCAGAAAATTTTTTTCAACGCTCCGTTGTTGAAAATTAAGGCAAGATGCATGTTCCCTTCTCTTATTCCTAATTTATTTTTTAAGTGTTAAACTGTAAGAACTGTCAGTTCTACCTGGTATTTGAAAGCTTCTTCCCTATGAAGAACTTCAGGAGGTATCTTTCCACCTGCAAACGATGAGTAGAAAGATGGTACCATCCAAACGCTGAGGTAATTTCTTTCATCACAGGATTAATACACTATGTGTCTATTCCCTCACTCCTAGGAAGAAAACAATTCATCCTACTTAACAAAAAACCATAATTTAAGCAAAAGTCAGAAGGAAGCCAGGGAGTCAGTGTTTCTTCTAGTCATTTAAGCGCATCACTGTTTGTGCTTGGCCATATTTAAGATGCATAGAGACAGTGATTGCAAATCACAGCTTTAAATTGATCGACTGGAACGAAGATAAGTAGAAGTATTCCTGTGCTCATGTAGCTGTAGAATCAGTCTCGGTGAGCTCCCCCAGGAGTAAGACTTGCAGAACTGAAGTTAGCGGAGAACTGAAAGCTAAGTCGGTGAGATTCTCAGGAGTTTTATCTCTGCATTCTTCCTGATTTTACTCCACGTGCAACTGCAGGTAGTTCAGATCATAACTTCCTGCACTTTGACCAATACAGCCAGAACACTTCAGAAAGGAGTTTACTTACCCCATCTCAGGTATCTGCTGCGGCAATTGAACACTTTATTACTTCTTGTAACTAAAATAGAAATGTTCACACCCCCCCTCTTACAAAAAGAGGATAAAGTCCGTGATGTAATAAAGATTTTACTATCCTCAACATCACGCAGAAATAGCTAGGTCTACACTTTAAAGAGTCACCCTAGTATATAAATCTGTAACACACCCGAGTTTGTTTTACAAGGAAGTCTTTAACAAATTTGAATATCTCCTTCTTATAACCATAAGGCTCCAAGAACCTTTAAGCCTACAACATCATAAAGGGAGAGATTTTCATGAGAATAAATTGCATCATTATAGAATGATACCGCATGTGTTTCACGGATGTACTTCAGCCAAACTGCTGTATGCAGCATGAGGAGCACCACTTTAAATTATGCAGAAAACAGAATGAAACCTGCCGGATCCTCCCGTTCCAAGAATCAAAAAGGGCTTGTCAGCAAAAGTCATTATTGAATACTCTATTTCCCACCAAACAGCAAGCAACGCTGCAGTATCATGGTTATAATAGCACAAACACAATGAACGCCTTCGATTGAGTAGATGCGCAGCAGCAAGATTGGGCTTTTTGGGTCTCAAGCCATCAGTTTTGCTCAGTTTCATATTTAAAACCAGAATCTCTAAAGTAGCTTTTTACCCTTAATATAAGTATTTAAAACATTTTATACAGAGATGGGGCAATGCTGCTCTCAAATGCTTGGGAAAAAACCCTACTTAATGCCTTCGAAGTCCAATCTCTGCAAGTTTATCTGAAGAAAGAATTGTGCCCATAATTACTTTTTCCTCTGCTAGCACCATGAATTAGTGCTTGTTAAGTTAAATTTACACTTTTTCTGAGTTTATAAGCTTGTAGTATGTACTTGTAATTACAGGAACTGAACTGCCTGAAATCCACCTTTAGGGTTCTTTCTTGGGAGAAGGAGCCAGGCAGAAATAGAGAGAAGGTGAATTAATTTGGGATTAAAGAATTAAAGATACCGGTATTCTGAAAAGCATAGCAAAATTAGGTGCTATTGTGCATGACATAAGGATGCAATTTTCCAATACAATACATTTATAGCACATAGAATAGAGCTTTCATTAAGGATGATCTTAATCTAAAGCTTCAAAGCAGAGGTTTTTTTCAACCATAAAGGTATCCAGTGTAATAATGGAAACTGTATTATGTACAGTACTTGGTGGAAACATTTCTGAAGTGTACATGTTCAACAGTGACATTTCATGTTAAATTAACAAAACTTTGCACTAAAGACCAATGAAGTGAAGTGTTACTTTGCTTTAGCTTTGTTGCAACTGTTTCTGATAAAGTGTTGGAAATCTGTAAAAATAAAACCAAAACATTACTACCGAGTTTAAAACAGCAAAAATGTTTTAAGAACCGAACAAACCACTATGTAGTATATTGTCTCAATTTTTTGTAACTTATACACACAAAATACCATTTCTTCTGACAAGGTTATATACAATTAACCTCTATGTTCATATAGTAATGTATAAAAACTATAAGATGTATAATTGTGGGGTATTTGTTGTGTACTTTTTTAATTTTTCAAATGTTTTAAAGTGCAATTGTTTATTATACTAATGTCATTTTAATTCTTATTAAACTATAACCCAGTCAAAATTATCTAACCAATAATGTATCTATTCTGTGTCTCCTTTTGCTAACCGTGTAATCCAGGTTTGCTTTAGAAATAGAACTTTTTGCAGCGTTACAAGTGTCTTGCCCATGCATTTCTGCTAGTGATAAACTGGAGGAACCAGACATGATGAAGCAACATAGCCAGTGCAACTTCTACTTTCCTTTTTAATTCAAGATGGTAGAATTCAAAGCAGATGGCTCATCAGAGAGAGTGAGAATAGTTTCTGCTATAGTTCTTTTAGAAGACCCACCATCAGCAAGATGCTCTCAGTTAAGTGTACTTTTGTCACTGCAAATACTTGACCCGCATTACTAAGACCACTGGTAATTCCTTTTAAGGCGTTAAAGACAACCAAAACCAATTTACACAACCCTTTATTAATAGTTCTCTGTAAAGACACTGTATAGAGCATTCTTTCAAGTCTCTTAAAAAATGATTTGACAATGGTTGATTTGAGCAGTGCATACTTCATCTTCGAACTCATACTGTACCTGTCATTGAAATTGAATACATATACACATGCTGTCCGCTTGAGAATACAAGAAGTAACTCCTACTGACTTCAACGGAGTTTAAGTATATGCTGGGCTGAACTGAAGCCAAAGCGGGGGGCCAAGGCTCACAAAAGATGAACGATTTGGTTTATACAAACTATAGTAAACAGGTCACAACTACCAGGTATATGCAATGCAGGCTATGTCTTCAGAAATCAAATTATAAGTCAGATTCAAAAAAGGACTTGGGTTACCTTGCCACGGCACAGAAACCTCGTCAGACTAGATAAACACCAGTCTGATGCATGGAAGAGCCAGGCACAGGCTAGGAAGGAACCTCAGGGCACAGGCGAGGCTGGACTCACAGACAGAAACACATTCCTCCCTCAGGGAGACAAGCACGTTATTCCAAGCTGCAGAGTATGGCACTTTACCACAGTTTCTTAAAGCCAAACTACTGACTTTCATTTTCTTAGTACACAGGTCAAAGCACAACCTTCAAATCCAAACCATCTGAAACATGTTCTTTCACGAGTTGGAGCTGGGAAATGAGGGAGAGACTGTGAAACTTCTGGCTGGGTGCTGAGCAGCCATCCTCCCTCAATCGGTACAGCAAGTCAACAAATATCACTTTACCTACTCCAGACACTGCCTGGTGCAAAATGCTACCTGAGAAGTCTGCAAAGAGCACCTCTTGCCTACAGTAGAATAGGTAGAGAGGTAGAGAACACCTGTGAGTTCTTAATTTACAAATGTAAACAATAAAAAGGAAGCAGCTTAACATCTTAGCTGTTCTTTTTTCCCGTTACATATAAATCTAGGCAATAGACATAATCATTTCTACAACCAACAACAAGTTTTGTTCCCCATACTACAGGGGAAGAGAAAACCTCTCCTGGAAGCTTATCCACTCCTTCTGCTGTTCCACTCTTGGCATTCAGGATCCACACTTTGCCATCTGTAGATACTGCTGCCAAAAGTATTTTGTTCTTTAAGTCATCGCTTTGGAAAACGAATGGTGTTCCATATACACTTGAAGTGGCTTCAAACTTCCACAGTAAATTACCCTCTGTACTACAACAGTAGATAAAGCGATCATGGGAGCCAAAAAATATTTCTTGCTTAGTTAAACTTGAGATGCACGGAGATGAAAAGACCGGTCCATTAGTGGAAAACTGCCAGACCTACAGAAAGAACGTAACCACCTATTATCAAAGGTTGTTCACATTATCAGTTTCGCAGGAACTGTAATTTTTTAATAGACTAGTTGTTGACAGGAGAGCGTTTTATTTCAAGGGCATACTAGATTTCAGCGAGGGCTGGTAAATACTTGTCAAATTACAAGTTAAGTTTTACACACAGAGTAAGTGCTAAAAGACTCATAAAATAGATGTGCAAGAGTTGCTACCTTCTGTGAGGCTCACGCAAAGACAGCCAACTTGGGGAAATAATATTCTTGGGCTGTTGTACCACTATTAGTAACGAACTTTGAGAATTCTGTTAACGTGCCGTTCTTTGCCAAAAAGGCAAATATTCCTTTTGTAATATAGGTTTCCCCTGCTCATGCTAATGATGTGCAGATCCCTCCTCAAGAGAGTATCAGTTCTGCAACACTGCTGCAAGTAGACAGAGAGCAGAGCATGGGCTAACACATACTTTATAATCAGAAAAGGCTTAGGAACTGCCATGTATACTGCCTCCCAGGCAAACAAACAGAAACAGCGTCGGTTGTTTTAACACCAGATACAAACCACATTAATCTCTGAGGAATTAAAATTATTCTCATTTATTTCAATGTGAAGGCTGACACATATTTTATCAGAATTATGACTTGGCTGAGATGTCAATGCTTTTTGATAAAAGCATAAACATTCTAAGAAACCTTTATTTCTAAACAGCCACCATCTTACAGAAGAGATGGCTTTAAACATGCATGAAAAACCCCAGAAACAAAACCATCCCATTTAATTTGCTGGTACTATTCTTGACCATTTACTTTGGGTGTAAGCTCCGAACTAGAAATTCTGTTACTACATCAAGCAACTTGAGAGTTTGCAGTTTATTTGTGGCTTTGCCATGAACTGCATGGACCACCCTAGCCAAACAGTTTTTCTTCTTTCTCCTCTCTATAACAATAAATAGACACCTCTATTTAGTTCACAAAAAGGTACACGTTAATCATTAAACCTCAGAAAACAGTATCGATGAAGCACCTTATTCAGGGTTTTGTGATGAACACAAAAAAACCCAACAACAACATTTTTACCTTTTCTCCAGAATGAGTGTAACAATATAAGTTTCCATCCACACACCCAACACAAACGTACTTCTCATTGCAGTGAGGAGAGGAGAAGAGTGGTTTTCCAAGGAAGCTTTTCCAAATCTTATTCCCCGTCACCTGTAAATGGCAGTGTGGAATGTGATGCTTAACTGATGCTTAACAGAACTGTAAAAAGCTGCATTAAACAATCCTTCCTTCACAGCTTGACCCAGCCCTTAAGAATTGGGGAAAAAAAAAACAAACCCAAAACCCCCACAAAAAAAAAACCAACAAAACCCAAAAAGCAAAGAAAAGCAGGCTTCTCCATTCCAAAATGCATACCAGAAGCAAAACTACTCTTCAAATCTTATTCCAACAAAATATTTAGTGTTTTCCCTGGGATACTAAATACTCCTGTTTCAACCTTCTCTTCCTCCCCCTAGGCAAAATAATAATAGTGTAGTAGTAGTAGTAGTTTGAATAAGTGGCAGATTCATTTTTTATTCCATTGCCAGCTCCTCAGTATGTGATGAAGACCAATGAAGGAGAGAATATCTCGAAAACAAGTCATATTGATTATGTCATAAACCATAAATACTGTAGGAAATGCTGCAACCCACAAGCTATGATCGTCACAATAAGCTCCTAATGTAGCCTGCACATTCCTATTTTTATAAATAATTATTTAGAGTTACAGTTGGGTTTCTCAACTACCTGTTACTCAGGATTATGGAAAAAGAAAAATTATCTGTTTATGCTTAACCACAGCCCACTAGAGCTGGAAAACCATACACTGGTCTTCTAACAGTAGGTTGGGTATTACTGAGGAAACTTGTAGTGGGTGGGAAGTAAAGACGGTTAGGACTGATGCTCTGGGTTGTGCGAGTAGAAAAACACGAACAGCTGCTCCAAGTGACTGTTCTTTTTATCAGGCAAGACCAGCTGTAAGCCAACAATGAAACCCATGAAATTGCTCCACGTTTATCAAGAATGCCACTTCCCCAGTGCAGAGAACAGAACAGCAGTCCAAGATTAAGGGGAACAGCTCTTTAAATGACTACAGGGAGGGAAACAGTAAGAGGAATGAAGGGGCTTCTTCCTCTCTTCTGTTCTGATTTCAGTAAATTCTGTGTATTTTTTTGAATCCTACTGTCAAAGGCAGGGAGGGGAAAACAATAATGTACAGACATGCTCTCACTCACTAGTTTAACTGATAAGGTAGTATATGGAAATGAGAAGACACTGATTTCAACATTGGCTTCCAGTCAGCATGCAAATTCAAGCAAGTCACTTCAGTTCTCTATCACCAGTTAGCTTTCTGAAATACAGGAATTATTATGGTAACCTTGTGTATAGTAATAAGGCCCTCAAGTGAAAAATATCTTATGGTAACATATGATCATCTAGTTCCTTTCATCAGAAAAGTGATCTTAACTTCAGAAATGCATTTTTGGTTTCATTTAAATTTGAGACTGGGATCAAAGACAAGTAAGCAAAGGTACATACAGGGTTTACCGCCAATAATAGTCCTCCTAGAGTAGCAACATAAAGATGATGTGGAAAAGAACTTAGACAAGGAGATGAAAACACAGCTCCACCTTCACAATGTAACTTCCATATACATGCCTTTTTCTGTAGGCACAAGAAAAAAGAGAAATAAAAAATTTTACAACTGGAGTTGAAGTACATCATGTTTACAAAGACCTTCGAAAACCAAAGCTTATCAAACAGTGCATTTACTCAGCAAATACTAGTTAAGAAGTGAAGATATAATCTATGTGATATTATAGCAACACATATGCCGTGGGCTGCTTTCTCTTCCAGTAAATAAAGGAAATTCAAATAATGATGAGGCAGTATCTGCCCCTCTTACTTTACATCTCCCTTCATCTACTCTTTTGGAATGTAAGATTGTCTCTCCACCATTAAGCCATAGTTTTATTTCCAGCTGGGCAGCCTATTCTGAAACACCCACAGGAATTTAAGAACTAAGAAACCTCAGATTTGGTTTCAACCAGGACTGGTAGCACAAGAACCACAGCTGAGAACACCACTGAAACTATCTACAACCACATAATCCCAACGCCACTTCAAGCAGGCTTAACTATCCCAAAAGTGTAATTGTGGACTCCTGAGAATACTAACACCAGTGGAGCTTCATCGGTGTGCTACAAATATGGTCTAAGTTGGATATTTATTCTTCTATACATAAAAGTTAGTCAGTGTTCTTACATAAATATCCAAAGCATACACATGTTGGTCATGCGATCCTATGTAGACTAGTCCACTCAAAGGGTCTACAACTGCAGAACTTTTCACAGTATCTTCTGTACCAAAAGTCCAGTGTATTTCTCCATCACTGCTTTGAAGCACGTACACTAGGCCATCATAACAACCTGTGTGAAAGAAAAGAGGGGAAAAAAAAGATAATGAATATTTGTATTTATGGCGTGATTTATGCTGCTAGCTTCATCAGTGCTGGAAAGAAATAAGATGACTCACAAGGTACAGTTTCAAAATATTTTCCAAAGCTCCTCCTCTTCTTTTAGCTCAAAGTCTTTGCTGATAGTTCATACATTCAAAGTTGTTCTGTGTGTTCTTTCAAGGTTACATTTAGAATATACTTATTTCACTGCCTTTCTATCAAATTTTACAGTAATAAAATTAGAAGACATGGAGAGTTGCTGAAAAGGGAGAATAATAATGGTTTTTTTAATTACCTCTTTCCCTAATTTTCCTTTCTGAAAACAAAGATGCGGAAAGAATAAAGTCTGTATGTCTTCTAATGAGAACTGCAGTGCTAGAAACTCCTTCAGTTTTAATGAAACATTCAATTTTTTTATCAGAGTAAATAGCAATCAAAATACTAGCAAAAAGATGATAACATTACCTTTGCATAAAAACACCTCACCACCTGGACATCTGTTCTAATCAGTGATATATAAGTATTAGCTAAAAAGGTAACAGGAAGATGTTATCCATTGACAACAGAAATGACAAAACCAAAAAAACTATCCAAACATGTTCTTTACATTTCCAAAAAGAAGAGTCAAAGGAGATAATTAAATGCTGTCAAAAATAATCTGAGGCACCAAGTACTAATTTCTACCTCTATCAAATTTTAAAGAGATTTTAGGACTGTACCACCTTTCCATAATTTTTTAAAAAAATAGTTTAAAGGTCACACCTAATCAACCACTAAAAAGAAATCATACCCATTGACTATTCCTTAATAAGGCCTTATTAATAACTTGACATATAATAAATCACAAGTGTGAGTGTGTTAGATAAGCTCCATCGCTGGTTACCATGAAACTTAAATTACTTCTTCCTTCTGTTCCTGTATTACAATAAATTAGTTCTGAAGAATATGGAAGTTTTTGGATAAATGTAGATGGAGGGTATTCAGAGGTTAGAAATAAGATCGTCTGTCATTCACCTTGTATTTAGCAGAAAAATAATTTCAAACGAAGGCTAAAACAAAAGACATACCAACAACAATGAAACTTCCACACTTAGATACGCAGGCAGAAGATTCAATACGATCTCCAAGATTCTTCTCCCATTTTATTTCTCCCAAATCTAGATCAATCGCCTGCATTGCATGAGAGTGAGAGCCAACATATACAGATGCAGATACTCCTTCTTCAGCTGGTATTATAACCAATGGTGATGCATCAACACATTTTCTTGTATTTGACTTCCATCTTATGCATAATGCCAATTCTGCCGTTGTTACATGACTACATTCTGCATGGATTTGCTGTACAGAGCAGCAGTCAGTTTTATTTGCCTTGTTTGTAACTGTTAAAATTCTGTTCTTCATTTCATACCCTTGCTCATGGCTCTTCAGTACACTTGGAGTCACTAAATGCAGGAAGGATGGTTGCTGTGGCAGTTCCACTCCTACCTGTACTATATTACTGGGTTGCATAAAAGACTTGGCAAAATTCATAGAAAAAAAATGATTTCCTCTGCTTAGCGCAATAAATGAAATTAACACTGAAGGAACCTCAAGGTCTCTTTCAGATTTCAGTTTAATGTATTTTCCATGGAATTCCTCTCCACTGTTCCCACTTAATTTTCTTTTCACAACATTGTCATAATTCATTAATTGGTCTTCATCTGGAAACAGAATTTTAAGAATATGTCTATAAACCTCTTCAATCGAGCAGCTGAGAATAACTTCAAGGAGTCCAGGCACAGCTTTGCCCACTAGCATCTCAATTTCATCATAAAATCGTAGAGCCTTTAAGGAGTCCCCACCACTGTACAGAAATACCGCATCTTTAGAAATTCCGCTGGAATCATCTAGGAGACCCAGAATAGACTAGAGAAAAGAAGAAGGAAAGAGGTAACAGTCCATGGGTGTTACACCACATCACACACACAGAAACTCAAGTTAGGTAAAATCCACATGAATACCCAGAAGTCCCACTAAAAATCAACAACTGAGGAAACTCACTGATCTGCAAAAAATCACACGAAACATTTTAGTACCAATAGAGGCAGTGACGGAACAAGAGTTGGGGAGGAAGGGGGAAACAGGGAGATACTAGTTTTGTACTACAAAATGTTTTGCTGAATTCCAATTCTGCAGTCTGAGGAATTAAAGCAAATTGTGCTGTATTTTTGTTGGCTGTTTTCAATCTTGAGTCCATTTATCAATGACAACTTTGCAGATAAAACATTGATGCCTTTTGATAAAAGTGGTTTAGGTGCTTTACTTTATTAATAAAACTTATATAAACTGGTATCTTTTACTTCTGAATTATTTAAGTAAGCTACTTATCTACCTACTTTTGAAACTATAACCGCTTCAATTCATGACAGATTTTGGATTTGGCATCGTTACTACAACAAACAGCAATTACTATGTCTCCTCTCACTGTACTCCCTACTTGTTAAGTCTGGATGTGAAGTCCAAACCCTCTGGTTTTGGAAGCCACCTCCTGCTGTCCATACTGGGTCTAGGGCACATCCCACCCCTTTGAGTTATCATTTCTGTAGCCACCAATATGGTAAGTATTAGCACAGACAAATTATGTTACTAATTTCACTATATTTACTTGTTCAAGTCCTAGCCCACAGCAAATCACACTTTCAGGTGAAACTTGGAAGTCTATCTTTGGAAAAAAAAAAAAAAAAGTAATACTGTTTGGCACCATATTTCAGTACCTTGAAAAACAAGTCTTTAGGACATAAATTTAGAAACAATACAAACAGAGAGTCCAAGAGACAATTACGCAACTGTGCCATCTATTTAAAAAAAGACTCTTCAATTCATAATTATCTTGAGAAATAAGAAGCTCCACTAACACAGTAGCTATTTTGTACAAAGTATCCACGTCCCAGTTCCTTGTTTCCCTTAGGGATACCTTCTTTGGCATGTGAAGCAGTATTCACAAAGCTACTGACAGGTTACGTCCTTCCTATGCTAATTGCTCATACCTCATAGCCTGCAGTTTTATCTGATAGAGAAATATAAATTACTCCCTCTTGGCCACTGCAGAGCGACTATATTTAAGTATTAACTGAATGGAAAGAGCCATACTGCTTATATCTATAGGCAGCTAGAATGTTCTGGTTGCATTAGTCATACTTCTTAAAACTGTTTAATTCCTGACACATGTATAATGATCCACTTGCAAAGATAAAAAGGCAGCTCAAAATACTACCTTCCATAAATACTGCAATCCTTCCCACAATTCCTCTGCGTCACTCAGCTTACTGTCACGCCTTCTGGAGTTTAGATGGTTCTGGTAAATCTTGTTCAGTTCAGATATATCAACTTTGCCTTTGTAGAAAATAAAGTATGATTTTTTTCATTGCCCTTTTAGCATTTACACTTCCAAACCTTGCTCTGCCCAAACAGTCACTCTATTCTTGTACACACTTCCTTATTCAAACTCAACGGTACCTGTATTTTTTCTTAACCAGTCAATCAATTAACACTTAACAAAACCCAATAAGGTTTTTGAAAATTTACCCTAGCCTCCCCACATAATCCCACCTTCAGGGCCTGATCTTTCCACAGCTGGAGTCAGGGTTCTGTTGCATACGGCAACAGGAATGACTGAGAAAATAAAAATGCAGTCTTAATACTAAATTGATTTTACTAAATTGATTTGACTCTCAAACAAAACATTATCAAGAAAACATAATACGTGGTCATCATTTCCTACCAGCAGATTGGTTATCTAAACTACATATTTAAAAAACATGAATCAAGTTCTGGATTTTGGTAAATTATAAAGAAAAAAAAAAACGGAATAGAGACCATTAAAATAAGTGGCAAGGGTACTTAATAGTTTAATTTACCATGTGATGTTAAAGGCAAAGCTTTAATCAGTACAAGCTCATCAGGGACTGCATGAGCTGGTAGACGTTTCTGGAGTTCTTTAAGTGTTTCTCTCTTTTCCAAATCATCTTTGGGTACAACAAACAGGATAAGTTTTTCCTGCTGATACCAGGTCACTGCACAAGCTTCTACCTGACAAAGATCTTCAGCAGCCTGTAATTAAAAAATATTAGTCTTGTCTTGAAATACAGTTCATCAGTAGAGTAAAAGGAGTAAAAACCACAATTAGAAGAGTACACATTTAAAATTTGTATTTGTCTCCAGTTCCTACAAAACATCCTAGTAGCTAAAGTTTGTACTTCTTCACATAAAAATGGACTCAGAGATATATGTATTATTTGCCTAAATGCCATGAATGAGATATAATCCATTCAGTCTTGGAGAACAATCGCTCTACAAGCACTGCAGTGCAACACTCAGTATTTTTCAGGCATTTATACAGTTCTCAGCTCTGCTGGAAAAAAACATAAAATAAAACAGATTTCCAAGAACTCAGCACCAAACTCCTCCCTAAATTATGTGACTAGATTTTTTGATAATACACCCTCCCAATTTCTTTAGGACTCCTAAAAGTCATCTGAAGATGAGTAAATACCCATTTCTGATGATAACAATGTGTTCCTTATCCCTCCTCTTTTATACTGGCATACTCTACTCACTAGCTGTTATATTACCTGCTGCAAACATTCAATATTAAAACGTTTGCCATGACGTTTAATCTGATTGTCTTTCCGACCCAAGAAGAACAACTTCGCATTCTGCACTCTTACAAAATCCCCTGTTTCTCTCATTGTGCCCAGGGGTACAGTTATTTCATCATCAAGAAAGCAGATTCGTTCTTCACCACCTACACAAGAAAAGACTGTGGTCACAAACATTAAATGGCTAACTGTAAATGAAAATTATAACGAGTATTTTATCAAATTCTCCTAAGCTCTAACAAGCATTTTAAGAAGTACTAAAAGGTTATTATCAATGTCTAAACTTCTGCAACGTACAAACTGGCTATGCAGTTAATTCAGTTAATGCACAGAAAGTACTTCAACTCAGAACGTAAAAATGCAACCAGGAAAAAAGGTCAATATAACGAAAGCAGAGTCTGCAGATAAAATTATGGTAATTTCCTGTTCATCATTCCAACAACCTAAAATACCATCAGAAGGTTCCCAGCCCAAGGGGAACTTAAAATGCTATATTAATCAGTATATCAGAGGCAGACACCAAGTAAAATAGTCAAGGTATTATTAAAACTCAACTAAGAAAAGAATCTTAGAAGAATAAGAAATATAAAATAACCTATAAATATTTGTCCCTCGCCTTCTAGAACAGCAGAACCGTTGGTATCTCTGACCTCAACTTTTGTTCCAAGGAGCGGTGATCCCAAAGGTACAGGGAAATCAGTTCTAAATCCAAAAAAAGAGAGAAATAGTAAAAATCTTTCCCTTCTGAACCAAAACAACTGTTCCAGAAATGAGTTAGCATACAGTCTTTTAAACGATTGGTATTAGAGCAAAAATAGATGCTTGGGTCTTCTTTCTATAAATGTTTCTTCTTTAAAAACATCTCAATTTGTTCAAAATTAAAAACCTCATCCGTGTGCATGGGCTTCATTATCATATACCAAAAAACACAGAATGACAGAAAATAAGTTTTCAACGGACCCTGAAATACCTGGAGAGTTTCAGACAGTTTTTAAGTCCCCCAGGTTGAAACTTCCATCAAGTCAACCAATTTAAACACATGTAACTGCTTTCTATTCATTCTTTCCCTGTCCTACCTAGTTTGAGCTTTTATTCTATTTCATTGCTGATGTTGTGTCAACAAGTACAGTTAACTCTTTCAGAAAAGACTAAAATAAAAGAAACTGTAATATCCATGTCATGTATCTATTACAGACGACTTCAGTTGAGCTGCAGACCAACTCCCTCCTTTCCCTTCATTCTCTAGCCTCTTCAAGCACTTGCAGAACCTCATTTATTGAATATATTTATCAGTGGGAGTAGGGAATAATGTATTTTCTTCAGTAAAGCAAAATTTAAAAAGCAAAGTAACTTTAAATAACTTTGGTAATATATGAAGTAAGGCATGGGTTCCAGTTCAATTTCTATCATAAAGTATCATATTTTAACCTAACAGTTCTTCTTCAACTCCTGTTATTTAAGCTGTTGAAACTTCTTTTATCTAATCAGTCAATGAATTCTTTATCTCAAGCTGATCGAAAAGCAGACAAGTTTTGTAAAATGTGTATTTCTGCCAAGTAAGAATCTTCTCCTTTTCCTTCCTCCGGCCAGCTTTAAAATATAATTACTTGACAAAGAGGTATGAGAAAGCACCCCAGATATTCAACGTGTCTGCCCCACACCATGCAAAAGTCCCAACAAAAAGACAAAACCAAAAAAGAGCAGAATTTAACATCGCCACACAAACCCCCAAGATTCCTACATATACCACAGAACAGCAAAAATAAAAGACAAATAACACCTCATTTGGCCACTATTATTACACGACTTGGGATCAGACATTTAATTTTGCCAAACTATCTAAAAAACACAGGAGTGCAGACCACTAAGGCACCAGCTTTGTGCTGATTATTTTCCTTTTCTAGTGTTCTCTAGAGACTTTGTCAGTTTTTAGTCATTCAGCTAGCAAAAATAAAAGTCCACTGTACTCCAACTGTCCTACCAATACTAAGAAATTAAGAAGACATAAAATGTTTTGTCTTGGTTTTGTTGCATCTGGGGCCGCTTTCTGCAAAGGAACCCTAATTCCCTTTGCAATGAGGCTTGGGGGAACAGGATTGGAGGTGAAGGGTGGGAGACAACAGTCAGAGACTATTAAAACTTCCATCATTCCAACTGAACATCAGTTAGGACCGAAGAACACCACATTATCTCTGGAGCACAGAAACTTTTGAGTAGAAAAAACTTTTGAGTTCCTTTGAGGAGAAGGTAATGTTTGAACTCAGAGAAACCAGAATGAAAATGAGTTTTGCATGAGAATTCAGTAACACTTCATGACCATCCACTATTTTCAGTCTTCAAGGGTTTACATACCAGGTTAATATATTGCATCATTTGTCCAAAACATCCCATTTCATAGGACACATCTAACTCAAGTCACACGTATAGTTATCACGCCACGGAATAATCACACATTTCAGAGAACAAATGAAACACTGAGCTAACTGGAAATACCTTTCATGACCTTGACACTCCTGCAACTCTCTTTATAAACTACAATGAACAAAAAAACAGTCAGTAGTTGAGTGAAAATGGCAGAGTGCTACATGATGAAAAGAAAGGACTTCTGGAAGTCTGAATAAAATTACTGAGAGACCTTGGGTGAGCCACTTTGGACAAATTTCTGTCATCCATACTGGGCAAGTAATATCAGTGGGATCATTTGCTGAATAGTATAATATCCAATAGCAGAAAAAACCCACTACTTGGACTCCACTTAATCGATTATTTGAGGAGTTTTAAAGACTGTAGGCAAAAGCAGGCAGCAGTAAGAAATACACTTATATCTACTTATTGCACTTGAAAGTAATCTTTGAGCATTTTTGCTTAAAGTAAGTAAATCACAGAATTAACATTCTGAATTTGACAGAGCTAAGGTGGGAGTTTACCTGTGTTCCCAAGCTACAACTGAGAGTTACAGAGCCCCGTTTCTTTACCCTCACTGACAGCTTTGTTCGGTTTCTCGTCTTTGAACATACAAGATCTCACTGGAAAAGTCTCATGATGAGCAAGAGTATGGCTAACTGAAGCTACTAGCAAATTGGGTAGGAGCCATTTGCCTGCAGAAGTGCAACACTGGTTCAATACTGCCACATAGCCACAGACAGCACACCCTGGACTAGGCGAGTCCAGGTTCAGCAAGTGGAATGCCAAACTGGAATGAGGAATAACTAAAACAGAGACCATCACAACACATTATGTGAAACAACAGGTCTACAAGTACACAGGATTTCAGACTGCAGTTCTGTCATTCAAGAATCACCCATCAACAGCTTTTACTTGAGGGAGGCTATATTAGAGCAAGAGAGAATGGATTAGTCTATTCCTACACAAAAATCAAATGTAACTTGTACCAGCATAAACACTCATGAGGATTCAGTAGCCCTGGAAACAGGAGACCGAGGTCCTATTTCTAGTGATTTTCATCATTCACATGCCACGCCATGAAAACAGTTAATTTTCCTACCTAAAATCAGCACTAAAAACTTCTTCAGGAATCTTGTAGCAAGTGGCCCAGCTTGATACTTCAGTAATACCATACAGATTAAAAATACTTGTTTTGTTCTCCTTGTGCTTCCAAGTTTTCAAGAGATTCAGTACGGGAAACGCTTCACCACCAAGGGCTAAGACACGAAGTGAAGTATTTGCAGACAACACTGTTGATTTAATAATGTGAGCTCCAAACCTTCTGAGAAGTGTTGGTGTTGCCTGTATGATATATATTTAAAAAATTTTTAAAAAGGATAAGAGAAAAACCTGTTATGTTTTTTCAGTATATGCGTAAACCTCTTCCTGCTTTATCATATCCACTGCTCCATTGCGGATGTGCTTAACAATCTATTTATAGTAGACGGCATCAACCATCAGATACAAGTATGTATCATGCTGGTGTTTTGTGAGATTTTTTTTTCTTATGTGAAGCCTTTAATAAGTACTATCAGCACCAATCTATATTTTTCTGCAGAGTTTCTTCTATACTTAGATGTGTTACAGGTTCCCTGTTGTGTCTCAGCTATTACCTAAAGTGTGTGCACATTAGTTCTTATGTTAATTACTTTGAAACAGAAAGCAGCAAGGGCCATATTCTCTTGATGTTACTGTTTGAGCTTTTTTCCCCTTCATTCCAGCATGTTACAGCTAAAATATAACCTATAGATCCGATTAACCTGCGTATAGAACATCTAAAGACCTTTCCATAGCACTAAAAACTCCTAGGATGCCAGATTCTGGGTTGTTTCCGATTTGTGTAAATATAACAGTTTACAAAGATTAGTTTTCTGAAAGAAACTACAGCAAAAAAGAAACAAGACAGCTTCCTTAAATACCACTACTTGTATAAAACTATTGGTGATGTAGCATCCTCTCACTGAAGGGTAAAACAGCAAATTATTTTAACATAAACAATTCACTCTCATTCTTGACTATTTTTTCAAGTAAGACTAATGGAAAATTTATGGAATTTTTTCTTCTCAGGTTACTTTCTTCTAGTAATAGATTAAGACCATCCCTTTTCAACTGATCATTATACCTTTAGTGAATTATAACAAAGAAAAAGGGAGGAAAAAAATTACTCTTCCCCTCCCTCATAATCACTTTTCAGATTTCTCAAGACTGCTCAAGCAAGTCTAGAAGGGAAGGCAATGTCTTGCTATAATTTATGAAACATTATAAAATTATTCTTATCAGTTAAGCTATAAGAACATTTTTGTCCTTAATTCAGCTGAGAAGCCCTTGCTTCACCGACTAAGACAATGATCAAAAAATCACAAAATCAAACTTTTCTTAGACATCTCAAATACCTTCATTCACCAAATTTCACCTTTCTTTTAACACTTAACATGCTTTAAAAATATATCTTAAAAAGTCTCAAAAAAAAGACTTTAAAAATCTTGCTAATAGAGATTAATACCTCAGAATTTTTTTCTACAAGCAAGTGAGCTAAACTGATCAAGAAACTTGACTATGATAGGAAAATCTACACCATCAAGATTTATAGCAATCACCAAAAATAAAAATAAGAGTAGAGCATAAAGTTACAAAATATTTGTAACCAGTGGATTTTTTCTGCTGTGCAATCTTCAACTAACTACTCACTAATCTTAAATTTATACCTTTCAATCTCGACTACCACCATTCCTCCAAAAGAAAAGGAAATCTCAGCATTTCTATGAGTGCAAATACTTCAGAACTACAACACTAATGACAAAGCAAGGCTTAGGGGTTGATTTATCACAATTAATAGACTAATCAGACCATACTCATTTTGTTCAAAGTAAGTTACCAGTGAGATCCATTTCTAGCGTCTCTTCCCCCTACACCCTGATTTAAGTTTCTATACTCAATTAATAGTTTTACAAAATACCTCGTTACAGTACAAGGCAAGGGCTAGGCTTATCAAGCCATGCTCGATGCTCGTAACTTCAACTAAATTTTTCAAAAGTAAACTTTAAAACTATTAAAATTGAGATCATAAAGGACATGATCTATTCCAAGACGTAAGGGGCACATGAAGCCTCATATAAGCAAGTGGCCTGAAAACGTAAATGTTGCTGTGGAATCAATTATTCTCTTGCTCTCATTATTGTAAAACCAAAATTTTATCAACCTATAAATGGCACTGGTTTAGTTCTTGTATTTTTAGCATAAAAACTACCACTAAAACTTCAAAGTTGTTTATGAGGAAAGGCTCTAGGATCAAGCCCATTAAAAAGTGCTAAAAAGGTCTATAACAGGTTACTCCCTTACCAGATTCTTCGGAACTAACTGCTTAATTAACAGAATAATTTAATTAGTTCTTAAGACTTAATGGTTTCTTAAGACAAATGTCAGTTTTATCTTCAGTTCCTTGTTTTCTGCCACAAAATGTTTGAGGCTTCAATCAAATGGTAATTTTCTGAACAGCGAACGTGCTACAGCAGAAAGCGCAGCATGAGCTATGCTTTCAAGGCAGAACGCTCCTGCTCTGTTATCATTAGCATCTGGACTGATGAAAAAGGAGTACACATTAGCAAAGGTAAGATGCAAGACACTGAAGATGCTTATCTCAGGTGTTGCCTACCTGCAACACTGTCACATGGTGATGGCGAAATAGAGCAGCAGATAACTCCACAGGCATCATTTTAATCGTGTTTGGTACTATGAGGAGAGAGGCTCCGCTTGTCAGAGCGATGAACAATTCAACCACAGATGGGTCAAATGTTAGAGGAGAAGCCAAGAATAGCATATCATCCTGTGTGATCTCAAATATGGATCTAAAATAAGAAAGCTAAGAATTACAAATCTGATGCTGGTTGTTAAAATAAATCCAAACTGGAAGAGCAGCATGAAAGAAATGTGTTTTAGCAAAGCTAAGGTCTGATGGGCTGCTCTGAATATATAGGCATATGCAGGGCAGGCAATTTAAACAAGAACTTCTCCATCAAGACTGTAACTATTGATTAAACTAATGAGGTCCTTTACAAAAATATCCACCACGCTACACACCAGTACAGTCCACTGAAAGGCATATTTCAACTAACAGGGGAAAAGAAAGAGGGGAAAAAGAAAAAAAGAGAGGGAAAAAAAGAGAGGGGAGGCAGAAAAAGAGAAGAAGCAAAGGTGGTATTTTCCATAATATGTTTTTTTAGAAAGTATTAAATGAAACAGAAAGACACCCAGTTAGCCAAAAAGGAATTAGGCCTTAAAAACTACAGAACACACTAAATATAACTGTGAATGAATAATTAACTTTGTTATCTATTTCTTCTGATCCGCAAGCCAGAATTCAACACTTGCAGCAACAGCATATTATTTGAAGTACACCCCTCAAAGATTCAGATAAAACTCCATTTAAACATTAAAAATAACATTCAAGAGAAATGCAATCTTGTATGATACTATTTAGAAACAATAGAAACAAACACAAAGAAATCTAAAAAGGCAGGGAAGGAGGAAGAAGCGAACCAGTGTTAGCAAAAACCCAACCTACGCTCCTCTGAAGTATTAAAAAAAAAGAGTCCCTAAACAACAAATCTGTAAAAGCATTTAAAAGGAAAACTGGAAACCACACTTACTTGAGATGCTGAATATTTGGCACTATACATTTATGAGGCACTCTGACTATTTTGGGGATCCCCGTAGTTCCCGATGTATGCAAGACGTACGCTAAAGGGTATTTCTGGCCAACGTCCATGTATCCTCCTTCTGATGTTTTTACTTCAGTTTGATCTGGGCAAACAGTATATCCTGGCTGCGAGTTACCCATAGCTTTGAAAGGTTCATATTTATTTTTCACATCATCTACTTGTGAATTTAAATCAGCATTGCTCAAGCTTATTTGGAACAGAGTTAAACCAATATGTTCTATTGTGGAAGAACTGTGGTAAAACCAACCAACATGGGACATCTGGAATTTCTGTAAGAGAAAATAAACAATTTAAAGAGCAGAACTCAGGATGCACTGTTATTGTTCTATGGTATGCAATGGAATATAAAACAGCATTTCATACAAATAGGCTGTGATTTTTCATCCCTTTACTTTTGGAGGACAGTTTTAAGCTCATGTATTTTTACACATTAAATATGAGTGAACACAGACTTTATACATGAGAAATAAACAATTCTCTGAGCAAATAATGAAAAGAAAGGGAAAATATACAAACGAATTCTGCAGAAGACAAAGAACTCTGAATTATAACTAGACAGTCCAATCTTGTCTATTCACTTTACAATGAGTAATGGTACAAGATTTGGAAGGAGTTGGACAAAGGGAAACCAAAGAATTAAATACAGGAGTTATTTTAAACTATTGCAAAGATTTCCAACTCTCAACCCTGACATATGGAGAAAGAAGTCTGCAAAAGTCTTCCAACGCCAGTGCCCTACAAGCTTGCCTGGACAACACTCTAATAGGAAAGTAGGCAATTTATTTTTTTTTTTTAAACAGGGAGAGAAGCACTTTACACTTCTAATTTTAAATATATTCTTTTCTGAATGAGAAAGACAACATCTTGACATGAAGAAACAAAACACCACCACCCAAGTTTATTAAAACAGAATACAATCTGAATAGCTACATATTTCTAAATTGTCCTTTAATGCTTCCTGTAGAAGCTTGAACACTTACATTTATTTTGTCATTCTCAACAAGAATATATTGAAGATTGCTTTTTTTCATGAAGTAAGCAGATAACATTGGTGGTGCATCTGGATCAATAGGAGAATACGCAGCTGGAACTTGAAGGATTCTAGCAAGACAAAAATGTTTTAAATGTATTGAAAAAAAAATTAAGAAAATCCTCTTAAATTTCATTAACATTTCTTTTATGCTGCAATTAGTTCCCAGAGCCAGAAAATGTAGTCATAACATGACTTTCAAAGATTTTGTTAGAAATAAAGTAGGAAGCAAATTATAACCAGTGCTGCCTTTTGGTATTTTACAGCAAGGAGAAAGATTAAAGCTAGATGAAAACATTCAAAGTTCTTCCAGGCCAAGCAGGCTGGCGATGACAAAGGTACCACTGACATCAACAGCACCACGTTTTAAAAGCTTCCACTATTGACTAGGAACAGAAATACAAGCCTTTCATTTATACATATACATGTATAAACGTATTTTAACAAAACACCAAAGTTGCATACTGAAAACACTTTCTGTTCTCACTAGTCTAAAGAATCCAGCATAAGAAAATCTGGGCACGTACCGGAATTTCTTCCCTAATAAACATGCAGAGAACCACGAAGTATCATTCTGCTCTCATTCACTGCGCTTTACATTGTACTGTTTCCTCACCGTTGCTCACTACGATCCCCCCATCTAGTGGCTCCAGTTGATAAAGACACGCGCTTGAATTTATAATGCCACAAAAAGCCAAGATGAGTAAGTGGTGACTAAAATACGAACGGTTCCCATAAAGCTTCACTTTTCTTCCAAGGCTGGGTTCCCACATACAATTAGTTACATTCCCCCTTCGTGCACATTTGCACTATCACCGCAGTAATGACGAGATCCAGAAGGAAGACTTGGAAACGGCAGCATTCTGCACACTTGAACAGCCACTGGAACCACTAAGCACTTAAGCCTGTCCTGCATCATACATTACTCATCAATGATGGCTGTAAGAATCAGAACTCCCCAGTAGTTTCCAGTCACACAGCAAAAGAAAACTGGTTTGCTGCTCAGTTCATTGGGATATAGGATAAATCCAGTTGGAAGGGAACCTCAGGATGCCTAGTCCAACCTCCTGCCCAAGCAGGGCCAGCTGTGAGACCAGACCAGGGCGTTCAGGACTTTATCCGGCCAGGCCTTGAAAACCTCCAGGGCTGGTGCCTGCACAACATCTCTGGGCAACCCGCTCCACTGCTGGACTGTGGGAAAAGTGGCTCCTAATCAGTGAGAAAGTTCCTCAGCCTTTCTGGTAGGTTTATGATTACAGCGCTCGCTCACTTCACTGAAATCTTTACAGTCAACTGTGATACATCTTACACTGTTGTGTATTTTAGGTGCAGGAAAACACTGAGACAGATCATCCCCCTAAGAAGCACAACTGCTGCTGTATACATCAGCTGGAAAAAATATGCTTACACTGCTGCGATTCAGTATTACATCATAAACGCAATGGATAGAAAAGATACATATATAAACAATACAAACATTAGAATTCGTCAGCGGAAGTAGGATTTTCAAAATTGCTGAATTAACATGAGTGTTGAGATTAGAAATATTTAAATTCCCTAGCCATTAAATAATCAATGTCACTTTAGTGCTGCCTTGCTCATTACTTTTTTCTACAGTATTTGTAATGGAACTGTAACTGTATACTCAATTAGCTTAAAGCATGAAATTTGTTTTCAATGCATCTTTTTTTTGCTAGCAAGACAAGAATACATTAAAAAACCTGCATACTCCTTTTTTTGTATATATACATTTATTCTGTTACATCACCTCCATTTTTAAACAAGCACTACAAAGATACTAGTAATTAATTTTTAAAATTTCTATAAATATGCTTAATCATACACTTTTTAAGAAAATGGATATAGTTACATACAGTTTAGATCAATGAACTTAAGATTCATAAAAACTTTAGCAGCAGCTTTTCAAATCATTATATTACTGCCATCTTTTTTCTTAAAGAATGCCAAGACTCCAATGCCTCTTGACCGTATTATTATGGCATTACTGCATTTTTGTTGTTACTAAAAATATTAACAAACCGAAAATTTGCTTTTATAGAAGTGACCCTTAAAAAACTTGCACAGATTGCAAGCATTCAAGCCATTACCCCAAGATCCAAGATGGTAAGTTTATTCCTGCATAGCAGTAAAGGCCTATTTCACATTCTCCTTGCCGATCACAGTGCTCTTGAAGGAAAGCTGTTAGTTCCTTGGCAAGCTTAACCACCGTCGCATACGTGTAGAAAGTTGGAGGTTTGTCGTTGCATTCATCAAACCAAACTGCTTTTCTATCAGAGTACAGGCCAGCTGCCTGATTCACCAGTTCCTGAAGAGTCATCTCAGCTGCATATCTTCAGTCCCCCTGAAAGATGAACAAAACCAGTCTGCATTGTCATCTACTAACTTTTAATACTTTGGTCAAAGTACACAAAACACTACCAAGTAGAAAAACAGATACGTGGCACAAAACACACAGCTTCATCACACTTTATATTGCAAAAGCATAAAGCATAATACTTTTACTGTTTACCATGGGTGTCATCCTAGGGCCCAGGATACAGTAACTCACTAAGACTTCATTGTGCAGAGGTAGTTTGTAGCTCACTATTACACCTTTATTTTTAAAGCTGGGCACAACTGAATTAATAGCTTCATTAAGACAACTAAATTAAAACAGAATTGTGAAATGTGAATCTCTACTTTGTCAGCAGAAGGACCAATATCGATTGCCAAGGCCTGTAGGGTACTAGCTGTGCCTGGAGCACGTCTCTGCTCTGTGCGGCCCTCCCGCCATAGAATCACAGAATAGCAGGGGTTGGAAGGGACCTCTGGAGATTACTTAGTCCAACCCCCCTGCCAGAGCAGGGCCACTCAGAGCAGGTTGCACAGGAACCCGTCCAGGCGGGTTTGGAATGTCTCCAGAGACGGAGACTCCACCACCTCTCTGGGCAGCCTCTTCCAGTGCTCTGCCACCCTCAAAGTAAAGAAGTTTTTCCTCATGTTGAGACAGAATTTCCCCTGTCCCCGTTTGTGCCCGAACCAGATGACCGAGTTCTAGTCACGGCTGCCCGAGCCGCTGACCGTAGGGCTCCAGGCTAAGGCCAGGGTCGGCCTCCGCCGCGGCGGCGGNCCCGCCCCCGCCCCCGCCCCCGCTTCCACACACGGCCCGTCCACTCCCGGACCCAGAAGCGCCACAGCGCAGACCCCCGACCTGAGGCAACACCTCCTGGAACCCTCCTTCCCTCCGCCACCACCTAGCAACCGAAGGTCAGCTCTTCTGATTGGCGAGACGGCGTTCGTCCTGCCCGACTCGGCAGTAACGCGCGCTCTCATTGGGCATCATCGTCGCGCTCTTTGGGCATCCGCAAGCCCCGCCCGGTGGCTGGCGTGGGGCGGCGCCATTTTCTGCTGAGGGTGAGGGGAGTGGCGGGGGGGGGGGGGGCCGCTCCCACC
>VYZM01016405.1:375008-426406 GCA_013398915.1 Dromas ardeola | reverse complement strand
AGCCCTCCTAGCCCTGGCTCGTTTTCCGGCAACGCATCTTCGGAGAGGAGAAAGCGGCTAAAAGAAGCGCAGGGAGTGCGCTTGGTGCAGGTGGAGGGCGAGGGCGAGGTCCCCCCGCCGCGCTCAGGTCGCTTGTCTGTCCCCGTCCCCTCCGCCCCGGGAGGTGGGACGGGCCGTAGCCGAGGCTGAGGGGAAGGGGCAGTGGTGGCGCGGTACGGGCCGTCTGCGGGGAGGAGGATTTAACGTAAAACACGGAATTATTTGCCTTAGCTTCGAGGCGTTTTCAAGGTGACTTTATTAAAGGAACGTTGGATACGTACTGCCGGCGAGTGCAGCGAAGGGAGAGAGAACGAGAAGACCGGTTCATACCCGTTTTTAATACTGCGCATGGGAGAAGTTAGACATTAGCTTTCTACTGTTTTGTCACGTTTTGTAAATGATAATTTGGCACAGTTGCAAATCGGTAATACAGCAGAAATAGTTTCACAGTAAAACGTTAAAATTATACAAACAGCGACACCTAAAAACAGAGTTCTTTCCCTCAACATACTCATTGCATGTGTGTGTTTGCTGTATGTGATAAAAAGAGGCCTGGTAACCTGAAGCATAAATCCAGCTGACACAGTAATAAAGTGACACTTGAAAAGTATCATTTTGGAAAATATGTACTAAAGATTAGGCATGTAGTGTATCTAAAAATTGCAGGGCTTACAGTAGCAGACCTTGTAATGTCACATGCGTAACATGGAAGAAAAAAAGGCATGAGGACTCATTTTATTGAAATCACAATTATGCAACCGAATGCTCATATCATATTTAAGCAATTACTACCAGACTTCAAAAATAGCAGTTTTGCTGAAAAAAACATTAAAAATATTTGCACAGGTTTCGTTTACAGTCTGTTCTATTGACAGTTTCAGATAAATTCTGCTTGCAACCATGTTAAACTGTGCACCGAAGTTTTTATCTCAAGTAGAAAGAGCTCCTCACATGTAACCATAACCTAAGGTCTCAACTTATCCCTTCTTTTAAAAATGACTGCTTTTTTGACGGCAGGAAAGAAGAAAGGTGAAAAATGTAAATGACAATTTCTCTGTTTTCTCACACTCCTCCCTGGTTAATTTGGAACCTTTTTCTTCTTTGCTCAATTTACTGTCCAGGTGAACTGTTCTGGTTCTATTAGAAAACAAACAAACTTGCTAATTAGACAAAAGAGATCCTCATATATCACCCAATATGCAGATCTGGGCTTTGTTGAAGAACACACAGAGCCCGATACTTACGAAAATCTAGATTCTCCCATAGGCCTGACTGCAAGTAGGTTCTGATTCCACTGCATGAGGCACAGTCTTGACTTCATTAAATGTATTTATGCGCTTTCTTTAATTGGGAGTTTTGTTTTGTGATTGTCTGTCAGGCACAATTGATAAAAATCCCACGTAAGAAAGCTCACTTTTGAATTTAATCACCAGTGCTGTAATTCTCAACCATGTGGAAGATGACGGGGAAGGAAGAAGCTGTTAAACTTTGCTGTTACTTTTTTAACAGTGTCACGAACAATTATAAGGCCAAAATACACAATATTAAATACAAAATCTAAAATTAAGTTGCTGGTATTCAGTGAAAAAACTGAGGTATACAAAATATTTTTACAATTGTGCGTAAATTTGCAGTAAGTTTTCAAAAGGTGCTTTTCCATTTTCAGCTAGTGGTTCATTGTCCGAGTGATCTTCATGTATACAAGCAACTGTGTAATTGTGACCAATTAAAAAATACAATGCATTCAATAGCTAACGGTTCTTCAGAACTCTTTTTTTTAAAAAACATTACATTTATTGTAATAGCAGTAATGTAGCAAAATAAGACTATACCCAAAACAACTCATAATCTTAAATTGATATGTTGTTTTTACTGTGAAAAATGAAAAGTTACTTTATTTTTCAGTTTACTTTGGATGTTGACATGTGAAAAGCACACTGAGCATTAGCTCAGAATTCAGAAATTGTCAGGACTTATCCTGGAGAAAACAAGATATAAAACAGAAAAAAAATGGCAGTGCCAAGTATTTTTTCTCCTTCCACATCCTATTGGCAATTGATAAAAGCACACCAAGATAATGTAACTAAACTGGACTTCAAAAAAAGAATTTTGAAGTTACAAAACTAGAGAGGTTTTGGTTGAGCATTTCCCTGAGTTTTCATTTGTTAAAATCATACACTAGATATTATGTTCATAGAATGTGTTACAAAGGGCTTGATTAATAAAGGCTGTGTAGCTATATATGCAAAAGTTAGGTACGTCTATTCTTAGAAAGCCTAAGCAAGAACTGCTGAGGAAATAATTTGATTCTTCAGAATCTGGTATTTTTCCTAAGGAGAAAAGCAAACTTCACATACTTTTGCATTAAGACTTCGGTAATTTGAAATTACACCACACGATTCACAATTTGTGAACAAGTCTAACAGGGATATTATTTGGGGCAAGACCGAAACAAAAAAAACCCTTTGGTTTTTATAAATTTTTGTGAGAAAATAGAAGGCACAACTGTGCATCAAAACTACATGATTTTGTATTTTAATCTGCTTACATTGTTTTCATCAGCACATCTGACTTTCTGCAAGTCTACTGTAAAGATGTATTTTAGTAACAGTAATTAGTTGGCTGTAATAAGCTTTCTGTATTATCTAAATGTAAGAAGGCCCTTGGCATCTTTGAAAAAGGTACGTTCCACAAGAGATGAACGTCCATCCACTAAACGTTCACCACTCAAGCTCCACGGGATACTCCCCAGTGAGACACGCTGTGCAATGACCAATCTTTCCAAGGCGCGATTTCTGGCTTTTAAAGCTGTTCTCGTTCTCTTGTCTCGCTTTGATGCTTTCTTGCACGGACGATACCAGCCCTTCCACAGAAAGATAGACAACACTGTCTGCGCCTAGAGGAAATGAAGAATATATGTCACCCATACTGCAAAAATAGAACCTGTGCATCAAGACTCCCTAAACTCCCTGTAGTTTCCCGGAGTGACGCAGTAGTTGGGGTCTGGAAGCAGACGTGTGCGTGGCTGGTGCTTCTCAACCTGCCCGGCTCGGACCACAAACCCTTACTGGGACTCGGAGAGGGGGACAACCATCACGTTAAAAAAAAATTCAGTATGCAGTTCATGCGAATGTGCTAGCAGTAGGAAAGTTTGAAAGCCTTTTCATATCGTTAGTTTTCTATCGTTTGCCCTCATTACTTTGTGAATAATACTTAAAAATGAGATAGTACAAACTCGAAATACTTCAACATGCCTTCATAATAATTTTGGGGAAAAGAATTCATTGCAATATTAGAGTAAGTATTTAACACAGGAAATCCAAGTTTACAGTTTTCTAACTGTAACCACAGCTATGTTCTTAAACTATTTTTCAAAATCTTTTGCAGCACAAGAGGCCGTATATAGTAGATTTCCTCACTCTTGAGCCTTCACATGACTTCTCTTGCTGATACCCAGATGAAGAGCACGTTATTTACCGCAGCACATGCAACATAAGCTGTTGGTTCCTCTTTTGTTCTGCTGCAAACGTGACTCATTCTAAAGATTTGAGAATGTATTTAACATTTTTTTATTAGTTTCAAATGTCATTTCTTTTAAAGTGAACTATATAATGCAGTTAAAATTATTTACATAAATTTAAACTCATAGAAAAATCAGTAGGTGTTTACAAATTCCACACCTATTTTTATGACTATCTCATGAAAGTGAAACTACATTAGCTTTTTATTATAGCATAGATTTTCATCACATATTTTCTTCCTGGTATTTTGCCGACAGCAACTCCTTGTTGTAAAGAGTTTCCCAGGAGCTCTATGTATTGGAAAGCTGTGTTGTCACACCTTATTTGTAACTTATGATTATGCAATTATTCCAATGCCTTCTATTGTTTGGAGAAATATAATTCACTAACTGTGTTAAAAAAAAAAAAGGGTGTAACTAAATTGTTTTGATCCGTATGGTAACTCACAGTGCAGAAATTTAGTGTATCAACCATAGGATTTCTTAGTCAGTTTTGCCACTGTTGCCTTGATGTGTTGTCCTTAATTTTGATGTAGACAATAAAATTCCTACAGGTAAAATCTCTCAAAAAAGAAAAGAAAAGAGAGAGAAGAAAAGGAGAAAGAAACAGAAAAAAAAGGGAAACAAAAAAAGAAAAAGAAGCATTTACCTATATAGTTTGCAAGATCATGGAATTCAGGTCTGTTGGCAATGAGTTCTTCTTTAGTTGGAATGTTTATTCCCATGTAACAAGGAAATCTTATGGGAGGTGAAGCCACACGGATGTGCACCTGAATAAAAATACAGTTTCAAACCAGACCATTATAAGGTGAAGGTCAGCAGGTCATAACACAATAGCAAAGTCTCAGTTCTGCAAAATAATCATGAAGAACAGAGCAGAGCACTACACAGAAGT
Source organism: Dromas ardeola (assembly GCA_013398915.1). Taxonomy (NCBI): domain Eukaryota; kingdom Metazoa; phylum Chordata; class Aves; order Charadriiformes; family Dromadidae; genus Dromas; species Dromas ardeola. The sequence continues at coordinate 421,952 of VYZM01016405.1, read as the reverse complement.
CATTACGGTTAAAAGTAAGATAAAGGTTTTTTTCTATTTTTAGAATTTATTTTTACAATATTTCCTAATGTTATTCATAGACTCATAGAATGTGTTGGGTTGGAAGTGACCTTTAAAGGTCATCTAGTCCAACCCCCCTGCAATAAACAGGGACATCTTCAACTAGATCAGGTTGCTCAGAGCCCCGTCCAACCTGACCTTGGATGTTTCCAGGGATGGGGCATCTACCACCTCTCTGGGCAACCTGTGCCAGTGTCTCACCACCCTCAGAGTAAAGAATTCCTTCCTTACATCTAATCTAAATCTCCCCTCTTTGAGTTTAAAACTGTTACCCCTCATCCTATCACTACACTCCCTCATCAAGAGTCCCTCCCCATCTCTCCTGTAGCCCCTTTAGGTACTGGAAGGCTCCTATAAGGTCTCCCCGGAGCCTCCTCTTCTCCGGGCTGAACAAGCCCAACTTTCTCAGCCTGTCTTCATAGGAGAAGTGCTCCAGCCCTTGGATCATCTTCATGGCCTCCTGTGGACCCGCTCCAACAGGTCCATGTCTTTCCTGTGCTGAGGGCTCCAGAGCTGGAGGCAGCACTCCAGGTGGGGTCTCACCAGAGCAGAGCAGAGGGGCAGAACCACCTCCCTGGCCCTGCTGGCCACGCTGCTGGGGATGCAGCCCGGGATGCAGTTGGCCTTAAGTGGAGACCTATTCCTGTCCCCTTCATCACCCAAAAATCACAGTCATACAAAAGAAACTTCTCAAACCTATCTTCAACAGCAAACATGCATTAGCCATTGATTTTTTTGCACACTTGTCCTTTTAAATAATGAAACAATGTATAGTACAAATGAAGACAAAACCCTGTGCTTTACCCTCCCATCAGTCTCCTGTCTACATCTGTACTGTATTGACTGAAAAGTTACTTACCTCTTTGGCTCCTGATTCTCTCAGTAGTTTTATTATGGGTGAAATGGTATTGCCCCTCACAATTGAATCATCAATGATAACAACTCGCTTGCCTTTGAAATTATCAGACAGAACGCCGAACTTCTTTGCAACACCAAGTTGCCGTAACCTCATATTTGGCTGGATAAACGTTCTCCCTACATACCGATTTTTACAGAGTACTTCAACATATGGTAGTCCGCACTGCAAACAGGAGACAGTTAAACAGAATTAATATCTGAAGAACTGGTTATTTTCAGCTACTGGTTTTTAAAAACAACCTCAGGACTTAGTATGACTTCACAGTAACCAAAAAGCTTTACAAAACTCTAATGGCCCATACCATTATACCCCATTAGAAAAAGAGATATGTGTAAATATGCTTGGGGGAGAAAAAAAAGCAAGTTAAGATATACCTTTTGAGCATAACCAAGAGCTGCTGGGGTTGCAGACTCTGGAACGGTGCTGACCAGGTCTGCTTCCACAGGTGCTTCGATGGCAAGCTGCTGCCCGCATCTTCTCCTGACCGAATACACCATCTGACCTAAGGACAGCAAAAAGTGGTTTTCCTGTTATGCATAATTCAGATTTCCTCCGTTTGCTCTACAAATTTCTGTGGCAAGTCGCAGGCGTACAAGTCAGTGAGAAAAGCTCCAGAACTAATAAGCAGTCATTCACATGAGGTCATTTTTTATTTCCTTCCATAATGTCATATTCTAACATTCACATTCATATCACCACACAGAGAATTAAAATCCAGTTTGCCCTAATCTGGTAACTAAAGGTCCTGTGGATGCTACAAAATCTATTTACAAGAGGAAGGAAGAAGTAGAAATTACACCTGCGTGTTCATAATGTGCATATTCTATTTTTAGGCTGGTTTCTGCAAAGTTTCTGCAACCCTGCTGTCTGCCTCTGCCCACTTACTGACTTTGAATCAGTTGGCAAAATTCACCCCAAATTTAGCAAGGGGATAAGAGGCCTCAGAAGCTTTTAAGGTCCTAAAAAATTTGCAACATGGGAGGGAACTGGAAGTATTGTGGTGGGATGAGGCATGGCAAAGGGTACCGCGGCAGTACTAAGGAATGTAAAAAGTGAGGGTATTGAAGGGCAAAAGGATCATGAAAAAAAGGGATGTGGGATGAAACTGGCTTTATAAAGGTGGAGAACCGCATTGGACCAACAGATGGCGTGTCCGTAGAAAGCAAAGAAGAGCTTGTTTGTTAGGTGTAAGAGTCCTGGCTAATATCTTGTAACTAAGACAATTTTTGAGGGCTTCTACTGAAATAATAATAAAAGCATTAGACTGCCAACCCCAAGTACTTAAATAATGCATAGAGTGATGTGTTATATGAAAAGCATCTTCCTGAAATAACCCTTTCTTGCAAAGAAAATGCCAAGATAGAGTTGTTTTGCAAATCCTATTTCATAAGTCTAATTTTTAAAAAGTTTTCCAAGAACCAATAAAGTTCCTTTCTTAAGTCTCTCACTTTTAAGGGATATTTCCTTTACCTTAATCATGTTTGTGGCTCTTTCATCCCTTCCATAGAATCACGCAGGCCGGCCTGACTGAGGCCACGTGCACAGCCAGGAACAGGAAGGTGATGTTACATGCTCCTCCTGATGAGTTTTATCTCCTCAAGAACTGTGCCAACCCGTTCTGTCCCAGCCCTGCTGTGCAAGCTCACATTCCATGGTACCCTACTGTGATCCCAGATCCCTTCCAGAGTTCTCCAGGATAACACCTCCTGGGATGGGGAGGGGCTTTGGACATTGTATCTTCTTACCTTCAAAAATACTGTCTGGTCTTGCAAAATAAACGTATTCAAAGATGCAGAATGCTGAGGGATCTCCTTCAGGTCTTGGTACAACATCCAGTGTCTGAACATCGTATCTGGATATTTTCACAATCTCTCCAGGAAGGACCTCACGATAGTACCTTGAAAGAGAAATACATGGCATTTAGAAATGTCCTGAACCTGGATAATAGTTTCAAAATATAAACAAGATTCAAGTCACAGAAAAAATGCTTTTGAACATCCTAACCCAACAGTTTGTTTCTATCTTAGGATTTGACTAGGGTTTTTTAAGACCAACATGCTAAGACAAGTGATCCTTACTAAAACAGTCTGAATTAATAACCAAAAGCAGTAAATTAATACTTAGTACCAAAGAATTATGGTATTCTTCCTATATGTGAGATGTACAGTACTCAGTGTAATACAGACTTAATTGAGATTAAATATATTTTAATCATTTAGTCCTAGAGCAATACTACGGAACTTTTCAATGAAAGCTAATAAGGGTCCTGCACCTGGGGAGGAAGAATGTCAGGCACCAGTACAGGTTAGGGGTGGACCTGCTGGAAAGCAGTTCTGAAGAAAAGGATCTGGGGGTCTTGGTAGACAGTAAATTATCCATGAGCAAGCAATGTGCCCTTGTCGCCAAGAAGGCCAACGGAATTCTGGGCTGCATAGGGAAGAGTGTGGCCAGCAGGTCAAGGGAGGTCACTCTCCCCCTCTACTCTGCACTGGTGAGGCCACAACTGGAATACTGTGTCCAGTTCTGGGCTCCCCAGTTCAGGAGAGACAGGGAACTACTGGAGAGAGTCCAGCGCAGGGCAACAAAGATGATTGAGGGATTGGAACGTCTCCCTTACGAGGAAAGGCTGAGAGAGCTGAGACTCTTCAGCCTGGAGAAGAGAAGGCTGAGGGGAGACCTTACTAATGTTTACAAGTATGGTGGGTGGGTTGAAGGTGGATGGAGACAGGCTCTTTTCAGTGGTTCCCACTAACAGGACGAGGGGTAACGGGCACAAGCTGGAACATAGGAAGTTCCGATCGAATATGAGGAAAAACTTCTTTACGGTGAGGGTGGCAGAGCACTGGAAGAGGCTGCCCAGGGAGGGTGTGGAGCCCCCTTCTCTGGAGACTTTCAAGACCCGTCTGGATGCAGTCCTGAGTAATGTGCTCTGGGCAATCCTGCTTTAGCAGGGGAGTTGGACTGGGTGATCTCTAGAGGTCCCTTCCAACTCTGAAAATTCCGTGATGCCGTGAAACATCATAATGCAATATAAAAAACGTAATCAACAATAAAGGTGGTAGCCAAAAAAATCCTGCCCCACAAGCCAATATCTAGAGAAATATCTGTCTAGTGGTGACAGGCAGCTACCTCTGAATAAAGTAAAACTGACTGGAAACGTACATTCCAATTCTCGTATCTGAAAAAATACGGAATAGTGTTAGGTTTATTACATTACAATGCTTAACTTTATTAAACACTTTCCTAGATCCTTTAGTGAGTCCTCAGGTGGCTATTCTGACACTTTCAGTCTGTATCTATCACACAATATTGAAATATTCTGAAGATCTAAATCAGAGGTGAGTCAATTTGTGCGTATTTGCTGGTGATATGTTAGCATTAGCAGGCGGCAGCACTGGCTACAGCAGAACTTTAGGCAAAATTGCTTTTTAAAAAACTCCACAGGCTTCAGCTGATGGTCCTACATGGTAAGCTTCTCTTAACAGAGATTTTGAAGACGTTTCAGAAAACAGCTATATGTAGAATAAATTGTGTCATGAAAGCCCCTGTTACCAACAGCTAACACAGATCCTACACAGATAGGGTAGAAGTTACAGTAGAAGAACACAGAACAATAAATCACTGCAGAATGGAATAAATGACTACTAAAGTATCATAGAATCATAGAATGTGTTGGGTTGGAAGGGACCTTTAAAGGCCATCTAGTCCAACCCCCCTGCAGTAAGCAGGGACATCTTCAACTAGATCAGGTTGCTCAGAGCCTCAACAAGCCTGGCCTTGAATGTCTTCAGGGATGGGGCCTCCACCACCTCTCTGGGCAACCTGTGCCAGTGTCTCACCACCCTCATTGTAAAGAATTTCTTCCTAATGTCTAATCTAAACCTGCCCTGCTCTAGTTTAAAGCCATTGCCCCTCGTCCTATCGCTACGTGGCCTTGCAAACAGCCCCTCCCCAGCTTTCTTGTAGGCCCCCTTCAGGTACTGGAAGGGGCTATAAGGTCTCCTGGGAGCCTTCTCTTCTCCAGGCTGAACAACCCCAACTCTCTCAGCCTGTCTTCATAGGAGAAGTGCTCCAGCCCTTGGATCATCTTCGTGGCCCTCCTCTGGACCCACTCCAACAGGTCCATGTCCTTCTGGTGCTGAGGGTTCCAGAGCTGGACACAGTACTGGACAAAGTAGAGTCACGTTGCTTCCTGGGTTTGCTTTACATTTCTTTTTATTCAGTGGTTGTGTTCTTAATGCAGTTTTGCACTGTTTTTTATTTGATGAGGATCCACCTTTACTTACTAGCCTACTCCCCAAATGCACATTTTTATAATGTCCAATTAGGAAATTAAATACACTTCCTCCTAATCTTTCTTACTTCAGTTATGTTCTAGTTCACAGTTGCCTTCCACTCCAAACTTCTAAAGATCAATTTGGGGTCTCCCAAAGAGCCTCTTCACTTCTCATTTTGTCCAGAGAAAGTATCACACCTTTATTTTCAGAGTACCTTAGCTAGAGAGGTAATGTGAATGTCGTCTTGTGTTTTGGCTCTGATGGGTGTTTGCACGCATAGAAATAGTTTCAGGTGCCCATCATGTTTTTCAAACAAGGAGACTAGCTCATCCGACAGCATATGCTACAGCTCAGGTTAGTCCAGCCTGTGAGCTACCAATGTAACCTTTCTGTAGGTGAAGAATTATTTCGTAATACAACGATTCTGCTGCAAACTAGGCTAAATTTAAAAACTTATATGGATAACCAGGTTTAATGCAACAAGTAAGAGACACTGACTTTACAACAGTAAATCATCTTTACTGTTACTTTCTGAACACCTAATTCTTCTTTTACATTAATCTGTTCAAGAAAATAAACTGGCAAAAAACAGGACTGGCAAAAAAAATCAACCCTCTAAACAAACTAGTCCTTGATGTCTTTCACATTGTTATAGATTATGATATTTAGCAATTTGAGGCTTATTATTTAATTGCTGCCTGAGGGGAGCTTTCATATAAATTAAGAATTGTGGCACTTACTCTGCACCAATAGACAAAAAGCTACAGGATTCAGAGGAGACGACCCATCCTTCTGTTTCACTGTTATCTTTTCCTGAAATGAAAGATTGCAGTTAGAGTTCACAATTCTTCTTACCATTGTCCCCCCACAATTGCATTTCTACTGCAGTATCTGGCTTGCTATGATTTAGCTTGCCAAGTGCACAGTTAAAGACTGTTATAATTTCTAAAAGGTGTAGCATTCCAAAGTTTCTGTAATATTATTAAAAAAAACCCAACCAAACAATGTAAACATCATAAACCTGCTCTAGGCAGAAGTGGAAGTAACAGCATCATATTCCCAGTTCATGAAGCGAGACAATTCTGATAACTACCTTTGTTATCTCTGCACTATTTCAAACTTTTCCAATTCTAGTTCAGTGACTTTAGAAATAGACAATTACTTTTGTTCACACAAGAAACTCCTTACTTTTCCTATGCTAAACGTCTTGATAGATCCTTTTGATTACAATGGATGATGGATTGAACTCCAGTAAGGAGTTTTCAGAGACAGGCACAGGAAAGACTGAATTGTGTAACACAGGGTCGGAATCTTTGTATGCTTTAAAAAAATGTTGATAATTTTTCTTGTGGTTAAAATTACCAAGTTTTGTGAAGATATGGAAGCATTTACTATTCTGCCTTCGAATTACTTTTTTATTTTTATACAAATGAACAGATTTTAATCTCACTTAATGGAAAATGTTGATTTGCAGGCTGAACAGGAACACAAAGAACTTTTCCCATAAATTGATTGTATAGTGTTCCATTACCATACTAAGTGTGAGTGGGAGTGCCTGGAATTTAGAAATACATTGCCAGTAACCCAGCACTTTTCAGCCACCTTACTACAGAAGAAAGGAAGAAACCACACTTGTTTCTGGACTGGACATACTCCTGAGCAACCGGCTGTAGGTGGCCCTGCTCGAGCAAGGGATTTAGACCAGGTGACCTCCAGAGGTGCCTTCCAACCTCAACCCTTCTGTGATTCTGTTCATCCCTGCTTTCCTGTTTAGGTGATGAGATGCTAATTAAATTTTCGTGAATATTCTATTACAATTGGGCTGCCTAATTTTGACACTGTCATCAGGCGACTAGGATTCGCTTTTGCTGGGAACAGAAAAGATGTTTGCAGACTTCCTACAAATTATTTTTTCCTTACCAACATTTTTGTTTTATTTTGAATTTTCAAAATTGACTTTTGCATCACATATTCTTTCTTACACCTCAGTAAGTGGAGCTTTAATTACTTAAGTCAGTGATTTCAGGCACTAACTATACATATACATGTATATATGTGTATATGAATATATATGTATGGTTTACCTTTTCCATTCATGTCCCCTACTGGAATAAGGCGACCAATGCAGAGTGGGCGATTCCCATACGGATCACGTACTGCATAGATTATGTCTTTATGCATAATGAGCAATGAATATGAAGTTGGAGTTTCATTCATTAGATTTTTTATTCTGAAATGAGACATAGGTGAACATAATCATGTGCATTTACAGCTGCGTATCACGCTGAGATCAGATTGCTGTTCTTGATGCCAAAACCCATCCTCCTCACCTTGCTACCCAGTCGGCTGTATCGTCGTTTTCCAGAGGGGGTGTGAAAGCCAGCAGCTGGGTGATTAGTTCACTGTCAGAACTGGTCGACAGTCCTACACCATGCCGCATAAGCTTTTAAGGCACAAAACAAAAGTGTTACCAACATTTAAAAAAAATATATCCATATAACACTGCTCAGATTTTAATCTAACAACGCCTTTGTGCAATGAACAAATGTTTTAAAACGTATCAGTGTTCCAGGTGATCAGACTGTTGTAAGGTCAAATTTCTTCCATCAAACTAAATATGTAAGAAGAGCTGGTACAATCATCTATGCCTGGTACTACATTTCTCCCTTTGCATCTCATTCCTTCGCTCCACATGCAACCAAAATTAATACCACCAATATTGAGGGCATAAATTCATATTTGGGCCATTTAATCAGCTTTGTGCTTCTGCTTGCTCTGGGAAGAGAGGGAAACTGTACAGGGGAAAATATGAAATTACCTATAGCATATACAGAAAGAGATATCAAGGCAGAATGGTGGTTTGGGCACAAAGCAACAACAAAAAAAAGAGGTGTAAAGGGAAGCAGAGTGGGATTAAAAAAACGAAATCCCACAATTTAAAGTTTGTTAGACCTAGTCAGTCAAATTGTTCTGTCTTGGCGTATTTATGCTTCTAAGGGAGAAGAGAACCTGCAGTGTATCTAGCCAACTATTAGAACTCATTCAATGCTATATGCATTACAGTTCCTAATTTGTATCTTTAGAAATCATATTACATCTCATGTAACTCTGATTCTCCACTCTCCGTGTACATTTCCTCACCACTGTTTTTTTCACCTATCCATTCACACACTTGTGACTCTGATCAAAGATGGGCTAGGTTCCTTTGGGCATGCCATACATTTGCCTCGCTTCAATGCAAGAGTATGTCCTCTTGCTTTTGGATGGAACATATCATAGCAGAGATTTCACAAAGAAACATCTGCTAAATTTTAATTTGGTTCTTTAACACATACCCTTCCAGCCACACTATAAAATTTGGCATTTGTTGGTTTATGTCCTCACGGTGCTCATGATTAATTTTGCAAGCCAGAAATACAAATAAAGACAATATTCCAAACCAGACATTTCATATTACTATTACCTCACCTTATTACTCTCCTAACTCTAAGCATATGATTTGCTCCTTCTATCCGGAGTAAAGGTGGCACAAAGGAGCAGAGCTTCATGCCAACCTACCTTTTGTTACGGCTGAGTTAGTTTTCTCACTTGATCAATAGGAATGTGAGCATCAGTCTGGCGGACTGGTGAATTATTCCCTGTTGCAGTTACAAATGTCTCCCCTCCCCAGGATTTTTTTCCCCCAAAAAATGATCTGTTTTGATTATGGTGCTCTTTCACTACCCCAAATAGTTTGATATTTAGAAAAAGTCATAGCAAACTTATTGCTTATTGCTGCCTCATACTCAGAAAGAAATGATGCCAGAGACCCCCAGAGGAGATACTAACCTTCCTCCTGAGTCGTACAGCGTTTGTTAGCTCCCCGTTGTGCGCCACAGCTATCTTCCCATGCAGAGTCTCTACAACAAAAGGCTGGCAGTTCTGCAGCTCAGAAATTCCCGAGGTGGAGTACCTCGTGTGCCCAATACCCAGGTTTGAAACGTACAGCTTCTTCAGGCTGTCTGCGTTGAAGACGTGATTTATAAGACCCATTCCCTTTGGGAGAAAAAGAAAAAAACAGTTCTGCTTGGTTTTGTTTTCCTGGCAACTTCCTCATTTCTCCTTTGGTTTTGGTACAGCATTAATGCAAGCAACTTTAAGAGAAAGGCAAATAACCTGAAAGACATGGGAAAGAAAGAAGCTGAGTAGGTGTCACAGCGATATATCAGATTCCAGTACTCCTGTTTTTAAATAAAGCAATATACATTTTTGTGCTGAGGATATTCATGGAATAACATATTCCCTGACTACAAATACATCTTCTGAAAAACACTACCAAACTGTTGTGGTGTTTAAAAACACTAGAAAAAAAAGACTGCCAGAAGACATTCAAAGAAGAAAAAAGTTGTAAGAAGAAAATTCTACGTAAAGAATACCTTTTACAAGTTAGGAGTATATTGGATTTACTTTTATACTGGGTCCGTGATAAAGTTTATTAGATTCTACTGTCATTCTTGCCAATGTCAGAAGCAAAGCTTATTTTCAGAGGTTTTATTGTTTACTTAAAACAAACTTTTCATACAGCCAAGTTGCCTTCTATCTAAAGCAGAAATGCATCAAAACTTTTTAGTCAGCTGTCAGGAGCTTCTTTTGGCAACACGCACTGTGTGGAGACAATTTAGCAGTAAGAACAGTCTGAAAAAACTGCACAGAGAGCAGAAATTAAGACTGGATTCCAGGCCCTCCTACAAACTCCAGCTTCTGCCACTGCCTGTGGAAAATATTTACATCCTTCTATGCTCAGTTTCTCTACTGCGTGTGGTACTTGTGATATACACGATAGCACACATGATAACACTCCCCCAGGACCTTCGAAGATACACAGGAGAGGTCTGAAGCGGTGAACGGTTCATAACCTGTGCTGTAGGTACAACAACAAGAGAGGGGGGTGGGATAGGAAGGACAGGAATTGGTTGAACTATTTTCAGAGCTCGACCAAGAGAGCTTAAAGAAAGCTCAGCTTTAGGGTATTTTCTGCTGTGACTGCTATAGAGTCAGAATACCAAGAGGCTGTGGTTGCACATGTGATTTCAGGATACTTACTATCACATTAAAAAGTTCCTGCCTCAAACTGTCGAACTGGTACAGATTTGCTTTAATGTCTCACAGATGACGTAAAGGTGGTCTAGAGTCTATGTCATGTGCTCATATACGTACAGAAATGCAAGCATGCGCTCTTATTTCACTTGGGCCAACTTTATCCTAACAGATCTGGTAGTTCACAGGTCCAGTATTAATGGATGTGGCCGCATTAAGCACTGCAATAGCTTAAACAAGCGATGTTGTTTTAAACCAGCTTTGGTTACACAAGTACATAATCTTTTAATTGCAGTTCGAAATATGCCTCTGATTGAGACTGCACTGGTGTGGGGTGGCGAATGTGAATTACACCAGTGTAAAAAGTTCCCAATGAAGACAATCTTATGTTTGTATTATACAGGGCCTGGTACGTGCCAGAACATGGTAATGGTCTGATGAATAGCTACTTTAACATATTTTTCTGCATATCCGAGTGTGAAACAATCAGACAAAGTCTTTCTCTTACTGGCATGGCTATGTCTATGCAAGAGATTTAAGTTTTTCCACATCCTGAGCTAATAAAGTTACAACAGTAATGTTTTGTTATACAAATCTGGCGGAAACGCTCTGATAGACAAATCTGGGTGAGTCTTTCTGGGAGAGTTTAAAACCAAGGATTAATAGACTTTGTCAAGGGCTATTAATCCGTGGCCAAAGGCTGGCAACAACCAGAAGGGAACACATACCCCTGCCATAGTTCGTAATCTAATACACGTATTGCCTTCATCTGTTGACAAAGATAAGTTTGCACAGAAGCACTGGGTAGTAAATCCACGCAGTGAGAAGGAGGCACCTTTTCCATCCTGTTCTCTCTGCTGTGAAGAAGAGTCAACCGGAGTTTGGAGGCCAAATGAATACAGTAGCGTCTTAGCTGCTGACATTTTTATGGACTAGTTTACAAGTCAGAGTCCTAAATATATTTTCACCAGTGTAACAGACACACTGTTGTCTGTTACTGTTAACTGTTTGTTACTGTTAACACGTTTGTTACATTAGCACCAATTCCAGGATTAAACAAGTCATATAAATTGTACTCCAGAGGCTCTTTATTACGCTGTGGTTATTACAGATTTTAAAAGTGCTGTAGCTGAGAAACATATTTCAAGGATAAAAGAAAACCATCACATGCTCTGCAACTCTTAAAATATCAAAGGTGATATGATGAGATAGTCAATTAAATTCTTAGCATGACAGCTGAGTATTGCAGCTCAGTATCATGGAAACACTACAAATTATGATATCACCTGCTGGAAGTTCATTCTGAGAAGCTCTTTTTACTACGGGATATATACAGCAGCCCACTTTAAAGGAGGCTGGAATTCCTGTAAACCTTATGGAAAGCTGAAACCCAAGCAGGAGCAGGAATGAAGAACAGATAATATGATGTTGAAGTTGAGAAAAGCTGCGTTTAAAAGTGTGCGTGTGTGTGTATCAGGCTGTAAGTAACAGATAGGAGGGGGGAAATGCCTGAAGAGGTGACAAACATGATGCTTGATGAGACGAGATTGTGCATGAGGCATTAAGCAGTCATGCATAGATATACGGGCTGCTGCAGCAAAGCAGTTCTTACTCTTGGACTGATTTGAACAGCTTAATTAATCTTCCTCAGAGACCTCTGAACGTGAAGACAAACTGCTTTCCGATTGCGGTCAGAGAACACACATCAACAATTGCCCCATGGTTATTTTGCTGATGTAGTTTTATTTCCTGCTCTTCCTGATTTCCTTCCTTCCAGCTCTTCTTTATTTGGCTGCTTTTCCAGGATGGAATAGCCTGCTGATTTTTTTTTTCCTGATCACTATTCAATTCAGAATGAGCAGAAATATCCACAGAGCATGTAGGTATTCTCCTGGCACAATACTTTCAAGGCCATGGCCATTTTACGTCTTTTAACATCCCCTGGGATTCTCTCAGCCAGAGAAAGACTTTGAAAAGACAGAATGACCTTCTCAGGCCTCCATTCAATTTTTTATTCTGTTTATTTTTACCTATGGATAAAGTAGCTGCCACTTCCTTGAGTCTCACAAAGGCAAGAATTAGTCATCCATTTGCTTGTGCATAGCTTGTAGTATTTCTTTTCATCTCAGGTTGCATCGGTGCTCTGAGTTAACACCTTAGGTGCGGGGTGACTTTTGGTAAGTAGCTTTTGTGACATCAATAGCCTGATCTGGATACTTCTGTGTGTCTGCCACTGTGCGCATGGACACTCCCAGCAGCATAACGCTGGCATGTTTGTTTTAAACATGCACTCAAGACAGAAACTGCACAAGTAACAGAATTAGATACTATCACTGACAAAAACAAAACAGTCCATCAAAACACGTTACTTTGCCTCTAATTACTCCGATTCCTAGCTGAAACAAACTTTCACACATATCAGTTAGGCATCTACAAAACATGCATTTACACTTTACCTTGTGCACTTTGAATGCCTGGGATGACTCTCCATCACTTGTCACAATTCCAGCACTCTCCTGGCCCCTATGGACAAAAAATAATCAACATCAAACATTGAAATGCTTAGAATGAAATGCTTTAACATAGAATGGATTGGTCGTTTTTCATCTGTTCTTTGCAACATGAAATTTTAACGTAAGCTTCCTTGTTGGTTTATTTTACAGGCTTGTAATCAAAACTGGTTTCTTGCCCATGTTATGCTTTATTTCAAAACAGTCACATAAGGTTTGTGCCTAAGCCCACTGAATTCAGTGGGAATCTTTCCACTAATAAGCACTGGCTCAGGCTCTTAACTGCAGTCCTATTTCAGTGTGGGCATAAAATAACAGCAGATGCTTAAGCTGAAAAGCCACTTTGCAGTGATAGTCTAGGCTGCAGTAGTAGGCTCTATAGCACTACTCTATTTCTGCTTCGGTTTGGGGAGGGGTGTTAAGAAACTGATGGTTTTGCCTAAGGAAATGCATTGTCTCTTCCACCCAACACCTATGCAGAAGCTTTGGCATTCTTGCACTCAAGCTAACATTTACACCTCTAAAGGGTACATGGACCCTCTGATAAAAGTGTTTGAGCCCATAAAACTAAAATCGGGCATCACAGCTTCTGAACTCAAGCAAAACAAGCCTGGTGTACAGCGTCTCTGCAAATGGCAATACTTCTCTTACAGCAGATCAGCCTCGGGCTGGCGGCTGTGCTTTGTTGAGCGGAAGAGCTGGATCAGCTCAAATGAGAGAGTTTTCCCTCGCCTGCTCCCTCTTCTCCCCAGCAAATGGGCTGGGTCCCTGGCGCTGCCCGGCCAGAGGCAGGCACAACACTGCACAGCTGCCCAGGGTTTATAATTCAATCCTTATCCATTGGAAAGGCATGTTTTGCAGACTGGAATTTTGTGGGTAACAGTGCAAGCTGCTTGATCTTCCTTTAAAAGGCTTCCTGGAATAAGGCAGTATGTTACCTATATCCAAACTGCTGCCATACACCCGCTGCGCCTGGAACACTTCACAGGGACTTTGGTAAGCTCCCCTACACTCTCATATATAATAATGACTGAAAAGCAAAGATGTTTTTCTTAAAAAAGGAAACACTTAGAATATTTTTAGAGTATTAGACAAAGATGCTAAGATGATTAGACTGGTTTAGCTCAACTGAAGTCACTGGAATTATTTTGTATAAGCAACAATAAAATTGGGCACAAAAAAAGAATCTACAGAGTGGATGCTAATCTACAACTGACCATGCTCATTACACATATTCTGCAATTCCTAAAATCCCTTTATTGGTCACTAGCCCCAGTTGCAGGTAAAGCAAAATTTTAAAGAACATTTGCTTACAGAAAACCAAACCAAACAAACTTCACACATATCTGAACGAATTTACCCTGTTATAGACACAAATCTTCATGAGAAAAATCAGAGATGAGGACATTCTTAAACACATTTATTTTAACTCAGGAAGATGATGTCCCACCTATAAACACAGACTGGTAGTAAAACTTAAGGGTCGATATACTGCATTCAGCAACTTGAAATTCAAATATTAATATTACAGACAATTTCTATTTAATCACTGACACTGTCCCTTTAAACATCAACAAAATCAGTAAGAGAGAAGGAGGGAAGAAAACATCCTGAAAGAAAGGCCTTTGCAAGTCGTTGGATTACATCTTTCATGTAACTACTGAAAGAAAAGGAAGCTCAGTTTCATTGTCACAAAGCTTATACAATTTCACCAATTTAGTGAGGTTTTTAAGTATGCAAGCTTTTTATTAAAACATCACTAATGACCAATGAATATCAGAGTTAAAAATGTGTACATATGACCGTCAATTCAAAAACAAATCGTACACAGAGAAGCAGATGTAAAGCAGGACGATCCCATCCACGTTCCCATCATATTGCAACTTGTCTGGGGGGGCTCAGCCCCAACTGTCACCCCCGTGGGAGGCAGGAGCTGCCACAATGCCCAGCAACAAGGGCAGGAAAGAAGGGGTTTTAGAGGGGGTGGTGTTTTGTGGTTTTTATTTTATTTTAAAAGAACAGGATGGTGTGATTCGCTTTTTTCCCCTTCTTTCCTTACCCCCCAGTGCTGGTACAGGAGCCCCTTTTTCCCCAGCAGGGTTAAAGCTCCCCCCCTGCACCCCCCCATCCAGCTCCCAGTATATTCCCAGCCTGCTTATTTGGCAGTTTCTCAAGTTACTCCCCTCAGGCAGCTTGAGCCAGTAAAACTAGATCCTTTCATCTCAGCGGAGCTTACTGACAACCAGCCGTCTGGTTTCCTAGGAAACAAAATCTTGGCTAGAAATAGTGAATCATTTCCAGGTCACTTTCAACATGGAGAGTGGAGCAGGGAAGCATTGGACTGAGGAGGAGGTTAAAGCCTTGTTAAGCGTCTGGTCAGAAAAAAATATCAGAAAGCAACTCCACGGCACCCTGAGGAATAAAGGAATATTTATCTACATTGCTAAAAGGTTGCAGGAGTTAGGAGTTTGCAGGGATTGGAAACAGTGCCGTGCAAAGTACAAAAATCTGAAGTATGAATACAGAACGGTTAAATATGCCCACAACTCTGGGGATGTCACTAAAACCATGAAGTTTTTCCATGATCTGGATGCCATATTGCGCTATGAACCTGTCACACAATTAGCAGCAGAAGAAAACGGCAGGTGTTCTGCGACTGAGACGCAGCCGAACACAAGCCCCACAACAGAGAGCACGCAAGGTAAAAAAAAACAAACCTGTTTTTGCTTCTATTTTTTTTTTTCTCTCTTTGCTTAAAACCCAAAGGGAACAAAAAGCCGAAGGCTGAGTTTGCTGGAGCCGGAGCGGAGGTTGCGCAGCCCCAGCAGCGCTGTTAGAACTGACTTCATGAGCTCCTCGCGCAGGGGAATAAAATGTTAGCACCCACCAGTGTCGAAGTCTGTAAATACAGCGTAATTCTATCAAAATTATGCTAACTGCTTCTATCGCAGCCTCGGTGAGTACTAGCTGGGGTCAAGCCTCCTGTGCTGGGTCGAAATGTTAAATTAAGAAAAGCTGTTTTCGTTCCCTTTGACATTCGTACATTGGAAGCAGGTTTTGTAGAGCTCCAATTCAGATATAAACTTAAAGAAAGATAAAAGTAAAGGTTGAAACGGTCATGGTTTGTTGTTTTTTTTTTTTAAATTGGTATTTGTGATACAAGTGAAATTTAGGATTTTTATTCTTATTTCTCTGTAACTGAAAATTTAGCTATGATGACTAATGGTAAATTAAATTATTTTGTAAGCAATTAAACTTAAATATTTGAGAAACAGAGGGATGTTTAATAACTTCTCATTAAAAATTGTAATATAGTGAGGAAAGCAGAAATCATCATGTTTATCAGACTATTTTGAGGGAAGCCAAATTAATGGAACTGCTTTTATTCTGAAGGGGTTTTTACCAAATTATTTGCATCTCTTGTTTTATTCAGCCCTCTCTACATATACATTTAAGCTGTGCTTAACATTTCATTAGGGTCAATCTGTTATTTGACATCACTCAAATCTCCTTGTCACATCCTAAATGTCACTGAAGCATAAGCCCCAATAATAGTTATAAGTACCAAAATAAGATGTCTAAAAAGAGAAATGCAGAGCTTAGCTGTTTGTTCCCACAGCATGGGGCAATTTACATTAATTAAGACTGTGAATCTTTTTAAAGAAAACAAAAAACTCAACCTTAGTATCAGGGGAGATTGCCAAAGGCACAGAAAGGAGCTGGACATCCAGTTTGCCCTTGTACCCTTCCAAATCTCCTTCTACAATGCTGTTTTACAGGTCTGAGGAAAAGAAATTGCCATTTTTCTTGTACTGTTTAGCTTAACGAAAAGCTTGACCTTAATTTGTCATCACTAGCAGAAAGCCTCTAATCTGTCAAAGTCACTTTAAATTAAAAAGGCAATTTTATAATATTGTGACGTGCCCTCTGCACTGTGTATTGCAATCCATTTTTATTTTTAAACTTGCAGAACTGTGGCTAATACAGGCTGTGACGCTTTTGAGGACTACATGAAACTAAGATAGTGTCCTTCATCTGAGGATCTACCGTCTGTGTTTTGATTTAGTTTGCACCAACTATTAATCCTAATTCTCATCTGCCTTAGACCTCTAGCAAGTTTAAATCAGAAAAGGTTAATTTCAGTTGTGAATCCCAAATTAGAATATATTAAAAAAAAATTACCCCTGGGTGAGACACACCTCATTTTGAAGCATTAGGACAGTCTGGTTTTAAAGATGATATAATTAAATAGATCTCTTAAATGCAAAAAAACCAAGTTTTATGGATAAACAAAAATTAAATGCAACTAACTGTAATAATGCAACACTAATGGTAAGAATTACCATTAATGCATTAATGCAACCATAATTCAGCCACAAAGAAAACCCACTAGGATAGAAATGTGTCCTGCAGCTACGCAGAATGCATACACCCATACCAGGGGCAGAGAGAAGAGCTGGGAGAACATCAACTTCCTTCATTTAGGAATACAAGTCAAGCAAGTCACGCCGTGCTGGAGGCCCAGTCCTTTGCCCACTGCAGTCAGAGTTGCCGTGTCTGCCCAGCTCCGTACTTGGAAGGGCACTTGTAAGGCTAAAATGGCATCTATGGCTCTGGGGCTGATGCTCACACCTCCCGTGGTGGGGACAGATCTGACAGTGTGGCTCCCACCACAGCAAACCAAGAACCCTCATTTTTGGCAGAGCAGGAGGAACTGAGGATGTCTAGGCTTGTGACTTTGACTCTAGCAAGTCAAAACGCTATCAACAAACTCAAACCTCTGCCAAATAATACTGTCCACAGTACACGTCTTTATTTTAACAACCTAGTAGCTATACTAATTTGTTTTGTTTAAAAAGCAGGACGGGGCATGCTCCCAAAGAAATGACTGTATTTTTTATCATTCTGCTTAGCGTTAGTCTAAATATTCATATCCATCCTTAACATAAAGCTACAAAGCACACCTCTGTGTTTGGTTTGCTTGATTATCTCAACTACTGTAAGATTGCTGGGGAGGGGGAGGAAGGGGAAGGAAGGAAAAAAGAGACTACTTTTATGGGACTGAATGGTATTTCTGTAGTGTTTCCCTGAATTTTTTCTTCATATCTTGTAAAATCAGTTTTCTCCTGAAAGTGTAATTGAAGGAATTAATACTGAAAAATCACAATCAAATCGAAGAGAGAGGGGTCTCGGGACAAACTTGGTAGCAACACACACACACACCAATTCCCCGCTCCTTCATGGAAAGACACGTTTTGCATAACCACACACAGCAGCCAAGCCAGAGATGTTCGTGTTGTCCTCCCAAAATACATGTTTTCAGAGGCAAACACAGAGTTGTAGTTTAATAATCGTTACAAAAGATACAACTCAGCATGTTCACTTCTCTCAAATTTTAGTTTGTGTATTATCCCAACAACCGAGAAAATCCATGTGGAGTGATGGTGCACTATGAAAAATGGTATCGTTCATGAGAGTTCAAATGAATGACCTTCCCATTTTGTTAACCAGTTTTGATTGTTTCAAGTTAAATCAAGTATTAGTAAAATGAGTACATGATTTACAAAAGTAAAGTTCACCTAGTAATTAATGTTAAGTTACTCTCTTTATGTTTAAATATTAACACACTGTCACTTTCCTTGCCTTTCACTTTACCACAGCAAATGCAGAAAAAATATCAAGCCTGAGCAGAAATGCATCAGCAATGACAATATTACCGTAGGTACAAAACTCAGACAGCTAATAGAAATGAAAAAAATCCTTCAGAAATGCTGACTTGAAAATGCCACTCATACATAGTTTTTCACATCTGGACTTTAACATTAAACATGTCATTGACAAGTATTTTATATACATATTTTTTTAATAAGCGTGCAATAGTCTTCTTGAGTAACTTTTTTGCTCATCAGATGCTTTTATTCCCCCATCAAATATTCTAACATCTTTTTGTGTTAACCGTTATTTACTTAATGATTTTTTTCTTTCTAATATTACAATGTAATTCACCTTGCTCATCCTAGTACCCCTGGCACACTCATCAGCCTTCCTAGAGAGACGTTCTTTCCTCTCTCCATAGTTTGCTCTGCAGCTGGTAAGCAGCTGGAACGCCCATCCTGGGGTGGGAGACGGAGGCAGGAGCACATCTTCCTTCCCTCCTTTCCCCCTGCAGCCTGGCCACAGTGGGCAGCAGCAGCTCTGGGCAGGGAAGTGAGGAGGACAGCTGGGACCAGTCGGAGATCAGGCATCTATGAGTCATTCTGAGCCTTGCTGAAAGCCAGGAGGATTTAGGATAATGTTTTCAAACGTGGTTTTCAGTTTCACCTACGTCAGGGATACCAGGTTGCATCCTAACCACACCTTGTTACTGTTCCTCGTGATGGACTCCCGCAGTACCTGTGGACAGGTAGCTTTGATCTGTGTGACCTGCCTGGCTGAAGCTGGCGGTATGTGGCAGATCTGGGAGCAAAGGCCTGCGTATGGCCAAAGATGCAGTGGGCAGAGCACACAGAAACAGGAACGCAGATGTCGATATGGATGGAATGAAGAGGAACTGGTCCAATATAAACATGGAACAAGAAAACAGCTTCAAGTGCTTATCTTAGTGGGAACTGAATAAGGCAACTGGGTTAGTGATCTGAAATATGTGTTTACTTGCCTAGCAGGTGCATGGAAAGTTTTAGAGCTCGGATATAAAAGCCGAGGCTTGAGAAGCAATAAACGGTTTCGTGCTTGTCACAGCCGGAGTCCATGCCCTCATACACCACAGCGGTAGCTCAACTCCCCACACAGTGAATCAACATTTCAAACCTCCTGTCAACATGGTACAGTTGAATATAGCATATTAGAATTATTGAATAGTCTGGCTTGGAAGGGACCTTTAAAGGTCATTTAGTCCTTCCCCCCTGCAATGAGCAGGGACACCTTCAACTAGATCAGGTTGCTCAGAGCCCCGTCCAACCTGGTCTTGAATATTTCCAGGGATGGGGCATCTACCACCTCTCTGGGCAGCCTGTGCCAGTGTTTCACCACATTCATAGGGAAAAATTTCTTCCTTAAAACTAGTTTAAATCTTCCCTCTTTTAGTTTAAAATCATTACCCCTTGTCCTATTGCAAAAGGCCCTGCTAAAAACTCTGTCCCCATCCTTCCTGTCGGCCCCCTTTAGGTACTGGAAGGCTGCTATAAGGTCTCCCCGGAGCTTTCTCTTCTCCAGGCTGAACAACCCCAACTCTCTCAGCCTGAGGTGCTCCAGCCCTCGGATCATCTTTGTGGCCTCCTCTTGACCCGCTTCAACAGGTCCATGTCTTTCCTGTGCTGAGGGCTCCGGAGCTGGATGCAGCACTCCAGGTGGGGTCTCACCAGAGAGGAGCAGAGCCACATCTCTCGCCCTGCTGGCCACGCTGCTTTAGATGCAGCCCAGGATGCAGTTGCCTTTCTGGGCTGCGAGCGCACATTGCCAGCTCATGTCCAGCTTTTCACCCGCCAGTACCCCCAAATTCTTCTCAGCAGGGCTGCTCTTAATGCCCCAGCCTGTATTGATACTGGGGGTTGCTCCGACCCAGATGCAGGACCCTGCACTTGGCCTTGTTGAACCTCATGAGGTTCACACAGGCCCAGTTCTGGAGCCTGTCCAAGTCTCTCTGAATGGCATCCTGTCCCTCAGGTGTGTCAACCGCACCACTCAGCTCGGTGTCATCTGCAAACTTTCTCAGAGTGCACTTGATCCCACTGTCTACATCACTGATGAAGATATTGAACAGTACTGGTCCCAATACAGACCCCTGTTCTATTACCGTAGAACAACTTAAAAGTCTGTCCTCTGTGAAAATTAAGCTGATTCAGAACCTGACTTACATATGCTGCCTTCTAAACTTACATAGCGATTCCTATAATATCGCTTTTTAAACAAATGTAGGAATACTATACTGTGAAAAGCTAGACTGAATCCCGTCAACTACAAATGTGTCTGTTCTCTACTCACACTATTTTCCTGCTTTCTCTATGCCATTAATGAATTCCATAGATTTCCAAAACTCTTTGCAGAACATTCTTGTTTTCTTCATACTCTTCTCTAAATACTCTTCTTGGACTTTTTTTTTTGTTACATAAATGATTTGTAGTTATCTGAATCCATGTGCAAAGTCCACTTTTACTTGTATGTCTCTTACTTTTCATTATCTACTTTCAAACTATGCCTTTAATGTGCTATCCATCCCACATACTGAGTCAGAAAAGCATACGAGTCACTAGAAACAAGTCGGTTGCTACAAGAATTTTAAAATACATTTTGAACAGGCTTTATATGCAAGATATAAAATAATTTAATTTACCTCCTATAACTTGTGTCCTCTTATGAGGACAGGGCAAATTAATTTTAAATTTAATTTAACTACAAATTAAGTGTGGAGATTACGATGTTAATAACCTTCTCATTGTGTATGGACATTTTCACTTAAACTAATTTAAGCTAATTTAGTCCATACCTGTTTTTCATCTAAAAACTCTTTCCTTCCCAGGTAAAATAACAGTTTCTTTAGAAGATGATGAGGATGCTCCAGGAGATCCACTACTTTTTATGTCCCATGTCAGACCAGTTCAACTAGGTATAGTATGATGGCACAGATCAAAAACTAAAAAGCAGCATGGCTGTCAGAGCACTTTCTGATAGCTTGAATATGCTGTCATTCTGTTTCTGATCAACATAGCTTTAAAACAGACACGCTTTTGCACCATCTCCTTCCCAGTTTTAGCACTCAGCAGTCTCACACATCACGAGATACTGACCACTGTGTATGATGTAACATCTGCATGACCACCGTTCACATTCAAAACACATCCCATGCTATAGCCTAATCATATCAACCACATTAGCCACATTAATTTTGTTAAATGCTAGTGGAAAGTATGCCAAATGGTAGTATGTGCTGCCCATGTCAACTTGTGGGTTTTTTCTAAATCATGTAATCTCTGCTTAAAGCAGCATGAGTGATGGCCTGAGCCAGGAGAGAGATGCAGAGGTCAGACCTGTCCCACCACGCAATCCAGATTTGCAGTGGTCTTCAAAGCAACCGTATCCTCTGTCCAAGCAAGGGGTGGTCAGCAATGCTTTAGTCCAACCAACCATACAACAACTCATTTGGAAACTGCCCGACCATAGTGGTTTTGCTGTAGGAAAGCCATTACGGAGCAAAAGCACAAATCTGGGAAGCCAGAAAGAGGAAGGAGAACCTGGGTGGGAGCCCCTTAAAGGGGTTGCTAAAGGGCATGGAGAAACCTGAACACATTTTAGGCAGAATTGGGCAACCAATGAGCTGATTCCTTGCCTGGATAAACAGCAGCACTTTCCTACGTGCTCTTTCCATTTTTTATATACCCTCTATGCTCTAGCATACATCCCAGTCCAGTTACAACAATTTTCACTACAGAATGTCCAAGGTGCCATATTCAGGAAGAAAACAAGGCCCCAGCTAAACCTACAGCTTTTACCTTACACGCTACACCCCTCTTGCCTGGCATAACAAGAAATTAAGGAAGAGACAAGAATCTCACATGGAATTACATGCACATAAATAGAAACAAAACTTTTCTTGCAGTAAGTATCTGAATCAAATTTTACAGGAATATGTCTGTGTTACTCAGTGCTCTTGCAACACGCTGCCACGCAGATTCATTTGGCCTGCTAAAAAAATCTTAAATTCTGAGAAAGCTGCCTTCTACAAAGCCAGCAAAATAACTTCAATTGCATGGGCTCTCAAGTAGGCACTGAGACTAAAATGTCTTCATTAGTGCCTGCCTTAGTTTTAAGATTACAGGCACTATTTCAGACACCACTGAAAAAAAAGAAGTTGAGCCCTTTGTATCTATATTCCTTAATATTTTTGTTTCATTTTGAAGGAAGCTTAGAAAAAAATCTAATATGCCATAAACACATCTTTCGTATCAAAAATTAATGTAGATCCTGTCTTAACAATTTTTTTAAACAAATCAGAGCTAAAATACTTTTGAGACATAAGGAAAATTTTCACAGTGACCATAACAACATTTTTCAAAGCAGTGCTTGTGGGTAAGATATTTTGAATCAGAATGTTTTCTAAAGGGAATGAGGAACAAACAAAGCTACCGTTTTCCAGTTTGCATGCAGCAGAACGAATGAGCAATGCACCAAGTCACTAGAACTGATTTGAACTAATATCCACAACCGAAAGTGAGCTCAGTTGCAAATGAACCTACTAGTGAGAAATACTGGTGTACGTTGGTATACAACTGTGGCAATTCCTACGGTTGCCTTCACCTATAAACAAGCATTTTCTTTCACTTCCTCAGGAAGAAATGAAGAAAGCATAATTGATATGTTACCCGAAAATTACCCTCCTCAACAGCATATCGGTGAGTTGGCTGCTGCAGTGTCACAATTAACACAAGACTAACAGGGAAAAAACGGGTATCTGTTAGTACATCTTTTTCACAACTAGAATGAATTACAGAGACTAGCAAAGAATGCCTCTATCTAGGGCAGGTTTGTCCCCACACAGGTTATTGTACACAACTACACTTGACTGAAGCTCTATGTACAAGCCAAAGGCCAGATACTTTTGCCATCACACAAAGCTCGGAGACTATAAAGTATCCAACCTTTGTAATCTGGCTTGCCCTTTTAAAATAAGACACTGGCAAAGGCATTTATCACTTCAGTGTGATTGTAAAAAACTGTGTCAGTTACTGTGCACTTTCATGTTTGCTCTCTTTGATGAAGCACTGGAATTGTGGGGGTTTTCTTAAATAGCTATTTTTGCAAAGATTGAGAAAATGCATGAGAAACCACTCTCCAAACTGATTTGGTAATCAAAATGAAATCTTAAAGCAAATTCATAATTAGAAATAAGGAAACATTAAAAAACCGTAAGAGATCATACACCAGTTTTAAGTAATTGCATGGCATCATTTACCTCCTAATACTAAAAAACAAAGTTGAAGACTGAAGGAAATAAAAAATATATTAGTTCTGCAGAGTAAGACAACCCAAACTTTATTTTTTACTTAAAAAACCCAAATATTTTTGATTGACCCGCCCTGAGAAAGGAGGAGGTAGTGTGAGAACTGGATTCGTTATCACACAAATATTCTTGTGTGACTTAAGGCAAAAGTCTCAATTCCTCAGCTCCCCAACAAAAGGGAGCTTTGTTAAGAGTTAAGGATCGGATTTTTCAGATCCCTACCCAGTTTAAAGCTCTCCATGTGTGTAAAACCAAAAGTATGGCATGAATGCAGAAAGTTAAGTCTTGATGCTCGTGTCAGTGACTCAGCGCCTAATTTATCATTGTGCTGACACAGCACTTCATATCTTCCAAAGAGCTCTCTTCTCCTCTCTAAAGTCTGAAGGACAGAACAGCTCATCGGTTATTCTCAAAGGTGTTACAAGTAAAAGTTTAGTGTATTAGGGCACAGAAGAAAGAAATGTTCCTCTTAAGTCAATTAAATGTACATGCACTATCTTAATATCAGTTTTCAGGAGAAGGCAAAAATGATGTCAGAATTAACAAAAATACTGACAGATTAATAACCAATAGCTTGATTTTAATGCCACTTCTGCTCCATCTTTCTCTGGAGAGACAAATAATTAGGAAATAGCATACCTCATTCTCATTCTTTCTGTCCTTTCCCCATCCTGACCACCCAATGCAAGTAACCCATGTCTGTGTCTCTCCCCTACCCCACATGATGCAGGTCATCCAACGGCAGCAATAGAGGCTTCCAAAACACCAGCTTTTATTCCAACAGTAGCAAATGAAGGAGGAAAACACTGGACTGTTAATGAAGTCAGAGCTTTGATACGCATATGGTCAGACAAAACTATCCAGCAACAACTGGAGGGGACAGTGAGAAATAAAAGAATATTTGAACAGGTTGCTGCTAGACTTCAAAAGTTCGGAATTGACAGGGACTGGAAGCAGTGCAGGACAAAATATAAAAATCTGAAACATGAATACAAGAGTGTAAAAAGTGCCCAAGACTCAGGGATTTCAAGTAAAAGTATGAAATTTTTTAATGAACTGGATGCTATTCTGGGGCACAGCACCATGGAACAAGCAAGTAAATCAGATAATGGTGAAAGTGAGAGGCCTCCAGAATGGACAGAAGCAAAATCAGAAAAGGACTCCATAGGTAAGTAGTTCATACCCATATATCATTTAAAATTTTTAGTCTTCCAGCGCTAGAGAGACCTTAAGAGAACCAAAAAAAAAAAGAAAAAGCAACCAGCTAGATTAACCAATTTGCTGGGGGGGGAACACTGAATGTAAATTTACCATTTTGTCCAGTTGTTCACTTTACATTATAAGCTAATCTTTCAGATTGATTCTTTTCTTTAATAGAATTGAGAAACAAAAAGAGAAAAAAAAAGGTGAAGACATAGGACAAGATAAAGTGATGCAGAGAGATCATTCCAGTCAAAGTCATGGCAGAAGAGACTTTCTGGCTTAGCTAAAAAAATAGATGAGAGAGATGGTCAGACTGTGTTGCTGGAAAAATGAAGACATTGAGCAAAAGAAGTCTGTAGTTACAGACATTAGTTTAAAAATTAACATTTAAACTGTCTTTCTCTTATGGTCCCCAGAAGCCCCATTTTATTTGCCTTTGGAGCAAGACTCCCAAACTAGTGAGACAACTATTGTGAAAATAGCAAAAGGAATAGCATCAAGAATGCTGACAGAGCTTGCCTTTATTTTTGTGTGGTTATTGACAAATAATTTGGTAATGGATGGATTAATGCAGAATTAAGAGTAGACTGATGAACCTACACTACCCGGGAGTTAAAACATTTTTTATTGGCATGTACAACCAGAAACAGGCCTGTTGTTTAAGAACAGAATTAAACATAAAACTATTACACAGTAAGAATCCTACACAGAGGATGATATTACGGTGGCCAAATATAAGACTAGAAGTCAGTAAAGTAATGGAAGAAGTCAAGAAAGATATAACACAGAGACCATCTCTGGCTGAAAACTACAAGAGCATTTGGGGGGAACAGTTCCTCTTCAGTTGCCCCTTATAGGCTCTTTGCTAATGCATCTACTATTTAGTGCCTGCCGGCATAAGGAGCATCCTAGATTGGACGGATCTTTTGATTTGACACAGCACAGCTGTTCTTATGAAGTACACAAATGTGGTGCCCTAATTAACATAGCATTATTTACGCAGAAATGCCTGGAGACACAGGTGAAGAGGACTCTGTTAGTAATATGTCAGAAGACCTACGGGTTGCAGATATAAAGAAAGTTTCTGACTCAGGTAAACTGAAAAGTCTTCTATAATGTATAAACCCCTAAATTTAGCAAGTTAAGATGGATTTCTAAAATAAGCCCACATTGTAATGATGGTTAGAAAATGCAGAGGCCAAAAAAACTTCTAAGCAGGAGATAACATCATAGTGATAAACATACTTTCAATACATACAGGCACACTTGCACATTTACAATGCCCTGCCAAATTTGATAAAAACAGTCTAGTAAGTAATCTTTTCAAAGATTCGTGACCCAAGATGTAAAGAAGAAACTATTGGTCTAAGCAAGTTGAGTGCAATGTATTACTGCATTTACTTAAACTATATCTTCCCAAGGATTAGAGTTGTTCAGTCTCCTGTGCATAAACTAAAACAGCATTCTCTTTTTCACAATAGAATGTGATCAGTATTTAATATAATTGTGTAAACTCTCATGTCAGGGGATGAAAATTTCATTAAAGAGTATCACTACTAGCATTGAATGTGAAGGTCACAGACTCTTTAAAAACAAAAATGTTTTACAACTGAAAGCATAAATTTCAGAGGAAGTGGAAATTTAACATTCAGGTAGAGACACATGAAAGTTTCGAAGGCTAATGGGCTTGACTGTCCACAGCAGAGGACCTCATAATCTCTTTCAGTAGCATGAGGCAGAATATGTGGTCTAAGTTAGGCGTTACGGAGTAATCCTACAGAATTTAAAATGGTCTAATGTGAACTTAGAAGATTTTAATGTCAAATTAAAAATCTTCTGACAGATGATGTTACTGTAAATACTTCTCCAGATAACCTGGCAGCTCTGCATATAGTGAAAGAAACAGCCATGACAAGTAAGTAAAGCCATGGTTGATCATGAGAGGTAATTTGAGGTATAGTGGACAGTAGCCTTGTCTTACCATTCAAGAGCAATTACATTTATTAATTTAAATTTACTAATAAAGAAATATATAACTGGCCTTTTACTAGATCACCATAGGCATTTGGGGCATTCATTAGGGAAAAACAGATTGTCATGAAAAGTGCATTGCCTATAGGGATCTCATTTTGAGAGAGACAAAATATGTAAGAAATCACAAATAGTACTTTGTGGGATCCAATTAAAACTACTTGTAAAATGCATCAAATTCCATTTCTCCCCACCAGTAACTAAAATTACTACCTACACATGAGCCGTTGTAAGACATTGTAATAATACATAGATTCAGCATTGCCACCAAGCTGTCATTTGACATAGTTTGCAGCTGCCTGCAGCTATGTAATATTGTAACTTTTTGGATTGCAATTTTCCAAATGAGTTATTTAAGATAAAGTTAACGGAATACTTCCAGTAAAGTTTTGAGTACTCATTTTTGACACTTTAACATTCCTTTAGGATAAGTGTTAGGTGTTAGACATCTATAGCTTACCTTGGTTACCATTTCCCTTGTCAAATATATGTATTTTAACTGCATATTTTGTTTGTTCTGGGTAATTGTAATTGCAATCTGATTTTGTGGGGAAAGATTAAAATAGCAAATTTTTCAGAAGCCCACCCACTCTAAAGACTACTATTCAAACTTCTGTGGGGAAAAAAAGGCAAAACCACAGCACTGCATTATGAACAGATGCAGTTTCAGTTTCCAAAATTCTTTCCCTCATTCCCAAATGAACAATACAGACTCAAATAATTTTATCACAGGTGGTAAAAAACATCAAGACTTTAATGTTATTAATGGTAATGTAATTAGGCATTATATAGAGCACAGAAAAGATGCACGCTTTTTACATTACAATACTATGGAGACCCTTTATCCTCTACTTGTGGTACATGCTTCCTAGACAGCTGAAATAAATTCAAAGTGTGAAACTGGTAAGTAAGGTGATTGTATGTACTTCTGTATTCATCAATTTACTTGCTGATAAATAGTGAAAAACACAGTCAGGCAAGGATACCTTATTACATTGGTTCTTAGATATCAGTAGATGTCTGACAATCAATAGCCTTTAGGATGTGACTTCTTAAAGACTACTCCATTTTCAACAAAACTTCTGTAGAAAACTGTTTCTCAACAAGCATGTAATTATAATTTATATATACATTCTCATGTGACAAAAAAAAATATGGTAAAAAAATAATTTGACATAAATAAGAATTTATAAATTCTCTTAACATTGTATCAGGGTATCTTCCTAATTAGTACATGGAGTTAATGTACTCTGCAGTCAGAGTTATGCATACACTTGTCTAGATATATACTAGCTAGCCTGGGCAGACTTCTGCTTTCTGGCAGCCACAACTGTGTAAATACACAGAGGTGCACAAGCTCCCTCAGAAGTGCATGTGCTTCTTGCGATCTTACATGTCGATCTGCATTATTAACCATGTAACATTGTTGCCCCTGCCAATCTTTGTAAACAGTGCAATCAGGTTTGCCATACTCTAGTAAGGAAAAAAATTAAAATGGTATTACTCAAAAGACAAATGCACCAGTTTCAGGAAAATACCTAGTTATTTAATGTTTCATGATATTGTTTTTCTCCTCTGCCCACATGTATTTGCTCCTCAAAGAGCAGCAAATGCCCACCTGAGAAGGAAAGGAGAGAGGTAAATAAATCCTTATACATTCTTCTACAGACTGTAACAGTTTATGCAGTTTTTCTGGCAGCACTGCCCTGGAGTAGTTTTCTCAGCAGGCTGGCCTGCAGAGGGTGCAAGAGCATCATAGCAACCCCAAACCCATTTAGTTATTTGCAAAAGCAGCCTAGGAGAGGCTAGCGTCACTGTAAATTTTTCTCTTTTCTGGTAAAAGATACCCATATTAAATCAATCTGAAAATAAAACCTTAATTTAGCCATTTTGACTGATGTTTTCTATTTCATGGGATCACTTTTAAGGACAGTTAATTCCAGAAATCTGTTCAGAATATCCAATCGCTTCAGTTAGGACAGGCAGTAGTCAGTCAATTCAAACTCCCATCTACATGTACATTCCACATGTGTCAGACTTTGCAGTGTGACCACAGACTGTATACAGGTGTTTGATTAAATCTGAAGTGCCAGGGAACAACAGTGGAGATGAAAACAAGATTCTAAGAAATGCCAGTAGCCTGATGTTCTTAAAACAAATTTACAGTAAGTATTTTGTTTTAAACAAATGACTTTTCTTGTCATTATTTTTTAGGATTTCTGGTGCCCCACATACTTTACTATAGGTTCCTCTCAGAACAAATTTGGAATAAGTCATGACACCAGCAAGATACATTCCTAAGCAAGGGATTTTTAAAAATCTGTTTTTTAAAGTTAAGATCTTAAGTTGGTACGTACTCAGGCACTTATGTTGGCTTGAACACTTACTGCTGTGTGCTTAGAATTTTAAAATGTACAGATATAAAATCCAAAGATACATATGCCCTAGGCTGGTGTGAAGCAGTGTTTCAGAGAAGTGCAAAAGCAAAAGTTCTTGATTATTCAGTGGCTTAGCCTGAGGCATACTAGAGCCACAGACACAAACTCCTGTCTGTGCATCCAGAGCTGTCTGCATCCAGTCCCATAGATCTGCAGGAGAGACGGCAGCAACTCTGCAGACTGTTGGAAGAGTAAATACAGGCCACACACTGAAAAAAATTCTCTAGCTTTGACGTTCCCCGCTCCCCTTTTATAATATACAAGACACACATGAGAGAAAGGATTAGGAGACAAATTACTAATCTTGCCTAGAGAGCCAGAAAATGGGATAAATAGTGACAGTGACAGAGTGCCAAAAGAGAACAGAGCTTGTAACAGTCTGAGCGGGTACAAGGACAGAGTGCGACAGCATTGCTCTGGTGGCCTTGTGAGCAATGCTTCAAACACAAAGTAGAGATTAAACATATTTGCTGGCAACGGTCTATAGCTTCACTAAACAATGTGGACGGAGCCACTGTGTTTTAGCCATGCCAGAAACTGTTGATGGTTTGTTCTGTTTGGCTCAGTCTTGCTCTCCTCATACCCTCCCTCCAAAAACGATGAACAGTGGCTTAGAAAAAAAGCCAGGCTCCCTATCCACATTCTTGGCTTGCCAAAGAAAAAAAAATAAAATAAAAAGGCACATGATGCTGGTCACATCATAAAGAACGTCTAATGCAAACAAGGCCGTATTGATTTGGGGGGTAATTTTTAATAAAATGCCTCTAGATTATGGTTTATTGCTCAATGTTTAGGGACAATATTCTTGAATGGACTGAGAACAGGCCAGGAGCCAGAAACTGCTGTCATCGATCTGCAGTGTGGCCTTCACCATTTAATCTCTGTACAGCAGTGACCTCACCTGGAAATGAGGATCGGAAAGACCACTTGCATCATCCATCTGTCCATCCCAGGGTGGAGGGGTGGATTTCTCCCTTAAACACCAGCGGGCCAATGGCAGAGGAGCGGAGCTCTCCTCCCCATGGAGGGGAGCCCAGGGACACCTCTGTCACCCTGCTCTATGCTGTCCACCCCACTAAGCCACAGCAGGGGGGATGCTCTGAGGACAGGCATTTAGTACTTTGTGTTTATCACACAGGCAGACAGCCTTGCAGATCAATTGTCCAGGCACAGCACCCTGACGAAATGTTGGGACCCTTGCCCCTTTTGGGACTAATTCAGTGACTCTTGGCATCAGTCCCTTGGGAGTCTTTCAATAATTTCAGTACGTATTGAAGCACCCCATATGAAAGTCACCATCTTGCTGCTTCTGCTGCATAGAGGTTCACCAGTTACTACATATCTTACAGCCACAATCAGCAAACCATTCTACAAAGCCTGATCCAGGTTTAAATAACTTAAGACTTTGCATATTTAATTCATAAACTTATATTATGCAGCTGTTATGTGGTGTTCTGGATTTAGTTTAATATGTAAGTGTATAAACTCTGCTCTTAAGCCCACTGCTGCAGAGAAATCATAGACTTATCGAATAGTTTGGGTTGGAAGGGACCTTTAAAGGTCTTCTAGTCCAACCCCCCTGCAATGAGCAGGGACATCTTCAATTAGATCAGGTTGCTCAGAGCCCCGTCCAACCAGACCTTGAAAGTTGCCAGGAATGGGGCAACTACCACCTCTCTGGGCAACCCGTGACAGTGTTTCATCACCCTCATCGTAAAAAAAACTTTTTCCTTAGTCTAAATCGACCTTCTTTTAGTTTAAAACCATCACCTCTTGTCCTATCGCTTTGGACAGCTTTGATGGCAGCTCTGATGTATTACGAGATGAAATCTTTAACAACAGTTATCATTAATGGCAGTCTGAAGTTAGTGATCCTCAAGACATAACTCAAGACCTGTTTAGTTAATAAGAACTCTCTAAATTATTTTTTTTTACAGAAATCCTTGAAGATGATGGGGACTTTGCCAACTCCACCCTGGCAGCTCCAGAAGCTACACAAATAAAGAAGGAGACGATTGACATAGGTAGGTCAAGACTCTGTGTCTTGATGGTTGTAACAGCACATTCTACTTTATTAGCAACTGCAGCTTTCTAAGGTTCATGTATTATTCCTGCACATTATACTCATTCTACTTCTAGGTTATGATAAAATCTGGTTTTTGTTTGATTTCATATTGCAAAAATGCATAAACACTTATTTCTCCTTCCCCCAATTAATAACAAGATCTTATTTTCCCAGACATCATACTCCTCATTATGCTAGATGTGATAAGTCTGCATTTGATTATGACATAAATACTGTTCTTTCTCATACACAGTTGCTAGAGGTGATAAACTGGAGAGCTAAATGGCTGCCTCAGAAACACTGACCATTTTATGCCTTGTCCATTTTTTCAAACTGCTTCATGACAGTGCATTTAATTTCAGACCATTCACTATCAAACAACTGCCATAAATATTCTGAATTATTTTACATGTTAAACTGAAATCACAGCCTCAGCAATATGTAGAAGTCATACATTCAATGACGAGTATTCAGGAGAAGATTTGTTTTATTAAAAATGTTAAAATTTAACATTAGAATAATTAGAATACAGTAGGGATATAAATCTTCTTGAATAAATGAGCATAGAACCATGGAAGGTTGTGGAAAAAAAGGCATCAGAGGAAATAACCATTACATTGAAATCTATTGACCTGACATCCTAGATCAAAATATGCTTTACAGTAGGGCTGTTTACATCCAGAAATTAATGGAAAGACTAAAAAACACTATTGTAATGATTCTGTGGACAACAATTCTTTGCCCTTTTGCAATGAAAGTTTCTACCATAAGAATATTTCGATTGTATGCATCAGTATTCCTGTGATCCAGAGTTTCCTTCTCGGCAATTACGTTATCTGGAGTTCAGGTGTTGAGACACCCTACCCAACGCAGCTTTTACAACTGTTTGCGTATGCTGATCTTGATTATGAAAGACAACTGTAACGAGTGTGGCACTGAGGACAACATCACAGCAATGACACACAGAAACACAAGTTACATTGAGGGTAAAGCAAATCTGTGTCCCTGAAAGTTCAGAGAGATAGCAAAGTCACACTAATGCAAAGAGAAGAGTTCATACACAATGACACAGGATAAAATGTCGTGCAAATCAACTGACTGCCTTATACACGCAAATTCCCTGTTCCTGTCATGTAATACCCAATTGAGGATAGCAATCATGCAAGTCAGCAGTACACAAGTGCCATTGCCAAAGGCAGAAAGAGATTAGAGAGCCAGCATGGTTGAGAGAATTAGCACATAAATGAGCGCCATGTGTTTTTTTGGAAATAGTTTTTAAAAAAAAAAAAAAAAAATCACTCAAGAGCCCAGGAGTAGACCTACGGCTTCATTTTGGCCCAAAGTTGTACTCCCAATAGCTCCAAGTGTTAAAGGAAGATGCAAAAATTTTCTTAAGAGTTATGGGGTAGCCTATTTATGAAAAAACACTTTTTTTCTAGTACCAAGTAAATCACACACACATACTTACGAGACTATAATTCCTGATTCTAAGTTTTCCATAGGTATCAAATTTATTCCTGCATATTGTTTATGAAAATAAGTATTTACCAAATCACTTAAGAGAAAGCAAGTTATAAAACAGGTATGAATTCCAAGTACTACTCTGTGCATATGTTAGCAAGTACCATTAGAGAAAGCACATCAAAAGAACCACTGCTTATTTACCAACAATCTCTTATTTCTAACAGAGTCTAAACCATGCACTCAGTTTTTCAAAACATGTAAGCAATATTTACTTCTACCCTTTACCAAAAACTATATTAAAGATAACTGGTCTGTGACATCCCCTACCAAAATGCTGAGAACTGGTCCTCGGAGAAGTCTAAGCATGAGGAAATGAGCCCAAAGTCAGCAGAGCTGCGAAACAGATGATTTTCTGAATTTTACTTCTGAAGGGAATAGTTTTTATGCTGTGAAAGAGTGCAAATCTATTATAGCCTCAGCTCTGCGGAAAAAAAAAACCTGGCATGTAGACATGCATAAAAATAATATAATGATGTTTCTGTCCTGTTAAGGATTGAATTTTAAAGAGAACTCAGATGCTGGTAGAATAAAAAATAGTTCTTCTATCTTCCCTGTTGTGTCATTTAAGCCAGAGAGAACAGTTTCGGATAGAGCCATCCCTACATATAGAAAGTGCAATTTAAGCTGAGGCTAAAGATTTCCACAAAAGCATTAATGAATTGTTTACTTTCCAGTTTTTCTTCTGCTTTTGTTATCTCCATCACAAAAGCTCTCTATGGGAGACTAGCCTTTCACCCAAAAGTAAATAAACATGGCTGGCTGCTAAAGGAGGGCAAAAGGATGCAACCTTCCCCAGCAAAGCCTAGCATCCTGACCTGCCCTGGCTCCTGGGATCAGGGAAAGGCACGCTTCAGAGCCCAGCTTTGAAACCCATCACGGTAGCTTACTAAAATGGACTTGAAACCACTTTTTTTTGTGGTTAAACAGAGTCCTGAATAGAGGAGAATGGGTAGGAATAAGCAGGGAAGGTCTCTTTTCAGTTTCTTTCAAAGTCACGCTGCGTGCAGGTCTGCCACAGGCTTCTGTGCCTCTCACTCTTCCTCATCACATCCAAACCACTTGCACAGCTCCCAAACTTGAGAGGGGACAGCGGCCTTCTAGGGCCCAAGTCCCTGCTCATTCCATGTCATCAGCAGGGGAGCTCACATGACCCCTGAAGGGAAGGGCTGCCATCCAAGCCCTGTTCGGCGGGAGTGAATTCGCAGACGTGTGCCCATACAAATGGCCCCAGAGCCTCCCCAAGCCTGCCCTACCCTACATCTGGAAGGCACACCTGTGCTAATCGAGGTGTACAAACATGTTATGCAAATTGACTTACATGCAAGATATAAACCATCCACATACGTCTACGTGCTTAATCAAGTATTTTAAATTTGTGTTGCTGCCTTTTGGGGAATGTAGGGGCAGAAAGAAAGACAGGGCTTATGAGAAATGCCAATAAATGATTTGATTTAGGGAGGCATATGGCAGAAGACTTGTTAGAACTAATGGGTTACAGTAATGGGTTACAACATTTTTAATTGAAGATATGTGTCACCTGCAGAGGATGGCAATCATATTAGCAATTTATTTGTCTAAATCCAAGTCTGTTTTATTTAAAACTGTTTCTATAGATGATGATTCTATAAGCACTACCTCAGAAGACAGATCTTGTACGCCAGTTGCAAAACGGATAGTTGGGACAGGTGAGTATTAATTTCCATGCGTTTATTCTGAAACAAAGTCACATTGTAATTTCAGTACCAAAACTGGAGCAACCAGATCTCCACTGTAAACACAGCTCTACTTTTCTACTTCTGACTCCAGTCTAGCTTTATCACTAAACTTAAAAACTAGTTTCATAGCTCTATTCCCTGTCATGAGCTAAATTTGCATTAATACTGTAGTTCAACTTTGCATTCTATACTTATCTGATGAACAGCATCTGTCTGCTTCTGAATATATAGGTAAGATTTTTCTTCTATTGAATTCCCAGTAGCATTTTCATTTGTATGATATTTTGCCTTGCCATTCTAATTTGAAACTGTACTGGAAAAGACATTTTCTTATCACTGCTGATATATTGTTGCTTTTAAAGTGATGATATATTGTTGCTTTTAAAGTTTAAGGCAAAGTTTAAAGTAAAGTTAAAGTTTCCTGCATATAACACTGGGATACATCTGTCTAATTTGACAACAGCAGCAACAAAATTACACTGAGAAAATATGGAATTTTATATGCCTTGGAGAAACAGGAGATTTCACTTGCTACATATTTTGCATACTTAATCAAAATGTTGTCATGTATGGATATTAACATTGCAAAGTTAAAAGATTTTCATAACAAGAGATTATTATAAACATTATTTAATCCTTCTTTTTGTTACTATATCATTAGCTAAAATTACACTTTAATATATGTATATTCAGCAATGCTCAGTTGTTGTTTCATTTATATTTTCAGATAATCACATTCCCTTGGAAGAAACGCAGAATCACTTTAAAGTTATTACAGTTAATGATACTGGAGCAGGAAAACACTGGAGCGATAATGAAGTCAGAGCTCTGATAAACATATGGTCAGATGAAAAGATACAACAAATGCTTGAAGGGGCCACAAGAAATAAAGAAATATTTGAGGAAATTGCCAGAAGGTTAATGAAACGTGGTATAGACAGAGACTGGAAACAATGTCGCACAAAGTACAAGAACCTAAAATATGAATACCGCGCTCTGCAGAAGGAAAATGAGCATCTTGGTAATCCCAGGAGAAAAATGAGATTTTACGATGAAGTTGACTGTATCTTAAGAAGGCAGCCTCTGGGTCCCTCGGGCTGGGAATGTGAAAGTTCAAGTCTCCTATCAGGTACTGAAAACTTCAGTGATGAGATAAAGCGCTTAAAATGAAACTTAAAGTTGCTTGTTGACCCATCCTGTAGGGGTGAAATATGTGGCCAGAATGGGGAGGGAAAGTAATTGAAGAACCTGTATTTGCATGGTCAAGTAGGCAATGCTCAGCAAACAGAAATGGTCTTTGGAGGAGTTTAGAAGTGAGAGCATTAACAAAGAAAACACCTAAACTGTTCAATATTATGGGAGAATCTTTGTGCTTTTGGAAGCTTAAACGAGATACAGTGAAATGGTGCTAGAAAAGGTCACAGGTTTTAGAGGTGATCAGGCAGGCATGTAAACTATTATGGATAGAGAACTGCAAGCCTACACCAGTTAGAACTGCAGAATCTGTAACAATCAAGTGCAAAGACTCCAAAACAGTAAACTTCATTAATTCAATTCACACCACAGTCAAGAGAGAGAAAAATCCAGGGCAGTGATGTTTATTTGAGCACTTGTAGTTGTTATATTAATTTTGGTAAAGCAGAATCAGTTTTCTAAATAGGGTTTGCGTCTATTCTAGTAACAACAGACCTCTGATCTAGGAACCCCACAGCTAGCCTTGTCTCTGCTGTAAGGGTTCTCATGCCTGGGCGACTGCTCCAGGTTTCAGGGCCACTTGCTCCTGCTCCAGGCAGATCAGATGCTCTTGTAGAAGCAACTTAACCACTGCAGCTCAGAGCTCAGTGAGCTGTGGTAAATTAGAACTAATTCTGGTTTTTCACAATATGTTAGATAATAATTTGCAACGTCACAAATGTTAGTTGTGGACTTGAACCATTTCTGCAGCAGAGGCCAGGTGGACAGCTTGAGCAGAAACCGCTGGAGCCATCCTTAAGCCAACTGTCCTCACCGCATTCATGAATCAGAACCCTAACATGGTGTCCAAGGGCACCGTACGGTAGTGCCATTAGTTTAGGCTGGAATGACATCCACACAGTCATGGGATGGAACCACTGCATCTCACCTGCCTCATTCTTGTGCTCAATTACATTCTTAAGACGGAAATTTCAAATCCAGAAACTGAAGATATTACTGCTCATTCTGCTCTCCATGAATAGAATTTGTCAACACCAGGAATATTTGAGCCAACCTGGCTGGTTTACATTTTAGCATGTTGGAAAAGGACTGTGTAATCTGTGCTGTGAATGCTGATGTAGGAGATAGTAAAACAATAACTTTTCAGAAAAGAAGCTCTAGTTATTAAGATGCTCGAGGCATCTGCCAAATAAATGTGTCTCCACCCTGCTTTTGTATGCCAACCCAGCACCTAACTTTTCCAGAAGATTCTCATTGCTGCAGGTCACTTGTCCCAATGCATTTGTTTTTGTAGTATAAAGCTTTTTGGTGTGTGACTAACTGTGCTTTGAGAATCTCTGCAAAATACTTAGTCACTTTGCTTTTCTCTTCTAAGTTTCAGTGGGAGATGTTACAGCAAGCACAGGATCCTTGGGTATCAAGAGGAAAACATGGACTCATGGTAAGAACCCCTGACTTTTTAAAGCATCTATACACTCCTGTTAAATGGGATGCCAGATTCTAGTTTCCAGTACTAAAACAGTTTAAAAAATGATCCTACAACTAAACACCAAGTTCCAAAACAACATTCTTCTCTCACCCTCAAGAATCTGCAAAAGAAGAGTCCTGATAAAAATGTGGGTCTAAAAAAACCACCATTCCTTTATTTCAGTCCTCATCCCTGGTGTAAATGAGGTAAACATCAGGAAATACTTTGATTTATAAGAATCAAGTGCAAGGAAAAGATTAAAAGATCTTAAAAAGAAGATGTCTTAATTACCCGTGTTGCTCAGAGGAAAACAGGGACAGTATCACAGTTGTGGCTGTGGCTTCCTCGTATTATACTATGTGTCAGTAAAAGAGAGGAGCATCGCATGTTTAGACATGTAATGTCTAACATGTTGTACAAGAGAAAACAGGTTAAGACAGCTATTCCAAAGAGAAGATATGGTATAGAATCACTGGGAGAGAAAAATGAAGGGATGGATAGAAATATGCAGCATGCAATCTGATATAGGAAAGGTCAGGAGCTTATTTTTCTTCCTGGCAGAATTGTCAGGCCCTAAAAAATCAAAAAGACCAACAATGAAAGATGACCAACTTAGTTTTTAGGAGGCTCCCCCTATTTTTAATACTAAAATGATGTCTTGTCTACAGACAGATGAACATAAACAGATCTGAACTGCACAACATTTCTGAATTCAACCTGCACAGTACACCATCACAAACTGTACTAACAGGACTAACTCTATGTGATTAAATATACTTTCAATTATTGCTTATTAGATAAGTACGTCTTGCAGAAGGGAGCAGTTAGGCAAAGCTGAAAGTTTCAAATATGAGTGATTTTTACAAGGGCTGCTTCATTCCTACCCGCCGTTATACAATGACCCCTTACACAACACCAGGCAACGCCTGCCAAAAGAGTGTAACAGAAGGACAGCACTGGGAAAATCTAGCATGTGCTAAACTTCAGTGTCAGCAGTTCATTGACTTGTGCACTCTAACTACATACTTTGCTTTTGTCCACAGAGGTGTCACCTGTTCCACTTAAGAAAAGTGCTTCTGAAAACACCATACTCCACTTCCAAAAACTATTAACAGAGAGAGTGCACACAGTAACAGAAGGCAAAAAGTTACTGTTAGAAAGGCTTTGTAAGCAGGAAGAAATGCAAGACCTGAACAGAACACAGCTGTATGCTGATCCATCAGCCATACAACAGGTTGGTTTAATGAACTTTTTATGAAATTAGCATGCAAAGAGATTCTCTCAGACAGTAAGAAATGAAATAGACTCATTTATGGGTGTAGGTCACCTACGTGAGTACAAGGTTGCTCCCCTTTAATATATTAACCTTCAGTCATTTAAACTAAAACTAGGTATGAGTTCCCATCATAACCCTTAACTATGAGCTTTTAGCAGTGACATCAGTTAGTCTAATAAAAGATATAACCTCTGCCTACATGCCTTGGCTCACCTACATGCCACAATTAACAGGCTTAATTGAAAGAAAGTAACACTTTGACTGATCAAAGAAAACCTGTACAGTTAAAATTTCATCCCATCATTTCCAATTACCATCTCTATCACCTTCCTAGCAAGTTAGTCCTCTGCAATTGACCAAACAATTGAAGCCATAAGAGAACTTATTTTTGGTTAGGCAAGGCTCATGGGGAAGACACAACACTTCATTCCTTTATCAGCAGTTCCCCTCCTCCTAGCCTCGCCACCTGCCTATGTTGGGGTGGTGGACCATCCCCATCTGCCTGCTGA
Organism: Dromas ardeola; assembly: GCA_013398915.1. Classification (NCBI taxonomy): domain Eukaryota; kingdom Metazoa; phylum Chordata; class Aves; order Charadriiformes; family Dromadidae; genus Dromas; species Dromas ardeola. Next base: position 382,694 of record VYZM01016405.1, on the reverse strand, counting down.
AGTTACGGTGCTGGGCAGCAATGAACTGGAGAATTCAGTGAGCCAGAAAGGACAGACACAAAGCTGATGCCCACCTAGGAGGGGCAGGCACGGGTTCTGGTCCCTGTTCTATCCTGGGCAGGGTCTGTCTTGTCCACTAACCAAATCAAGTACAGAAAACATAGAAACAGTGCAGGGAGCAATAACATGGTAAGTGACAAATGCCATGCCATAACTAACCATTACTCTACAAAATCCTACTAGGCACGACTTCATTTTGTGATTATTTAAGTACTCTACAGCCTATGCTGCCTGCAAGGCAAGCATTTCCAGGGTCTTCCTTTCAGCGTATTCAAGCAGAACAACTCATTTCTGGATCTCAGTCATGGGTGGGCATAGATCTGCACAGCCCTGCAAAAGCTAGGTCAGTTCTGGGCACACACAAGGGCACAACTTAAGTCAAATAGTCAAGTCCTTACTGCAGCAGCAACAGCCACCAGAGTTTTTTTTATACGCAGAGGCCGAAATTCCACACAAATCCCTCTTCACAAAATCTTACACAAAAATATTACTGATATAGTGCTTTGTTTCCTGCTCTATGATTATTTTCTTGTAGTTCTTTTATGAGAGACATTACGAAGGTAAATAATTTCCACCAAGGTAGATTTTATTTGCCGTTTGACTAGCATTTTTAAAACAATTCCAAGAAGTCAGAGAAAGATCCCTAGAAAATCATATTTTTTTAATCATATTTATTTATACAGTGACATGGACATACAGTTGTTCCAGTGTGTGCTTATCTACCACTTTTCACATTTTACATTTGTTTTTCAGTATAAACCTTCTTTGGCTTGTAATACTAGTATCATCATTGGTTTAAAAATTTTTCTTCTCTCTTTGCAAAGAGTTATTTCAAAGATAAATCCTTCAACTTGCATCTGTTACATTACGTGCATACAGAAGTGCTATCTTTTGGTAGGAGAACAAAGGATCTGTCGCTGCCACCACAGCACAGTCAGGTATCCTAGAACATGCTGAACCAGCTGAAGACCTCACCATTCCTAGCAGCACTAAAATAACAGGTTTCTCCTTCCACATGTGAACCACCAAAATGCATGATCCAACCCTAATTCATTTTAATACATTTAAACAGTTTAGTTCCATTTGGATTTAAATTAAGTTTTTAAAATAACTGTACTGAAAATAATATGGATCACTTGCATGTTCTGCTCTACCCGCTCTGTTCCATGAGTGCAAGGCTGAAGTTGCATAGAGCAGCTGAAGCTGATTTGATAGCTCACTGCAACAAGATCCCTTTTTCTCCACGCTACTCTGAGCAATCTGATGCTTGCTGGATCCCCTATAAACCAGTTCAGCTCACTAACCTGACACAAGACTAGCGCATCTGGGAAAAACAAGGAAAAGGTTTCCTGTGTGAGCTGAAGCAGCCCAGCAAGTTCTCAGCTGTGCTAACCCTAACTTGGAGCAGCTCAAAGGTTGGTTTCGTTGCAGTGTGACTGCCCCTGCAGAAGAAAGGCTAACCTGAGGGAGGCAGTTAGCACTGCAAAGACAAACTGCACTTAAAATTCTGAGTGATGCACAAGGATCCCAATCTTTCCAAAACTTGCCTGTCATTCAGTACAATGACCCCAAAAACCCTTTCTTTTCTTCCAGAAAATAAAAAATAAAGACTTATTTCATTCATTAAAATAAGCAGATATTTCAAGAAATATGTATCTGGTTTTAAATGCTGTTGTTTGAGAACTGCACAAAAGCACTGAGGCAAAGGACTGCCTAAATTCTTAGTAGGTCAGAGCAGAGAATTGCAGAGCACACTTGCAATCTCTATTTGGAAACTGTTCATATCAACACTAGAGGGTAGACATGAAGCAAGTAGACAGAATAAAAAAGAACACAAGTGGCTTTCCAAGTAACAGGGTTTTTTTTCCTCAGAACTTCTTAGAGTGGGATTTACCTGACAAAAAAACGTCCAAAGAAAGTGGACTTTGCTTTGTGTGGGATTCCGCTTCTATTCCACTTTGTGGCTGCAAAGCATAGCTTGCTTTTTGTAATTGTTTTGTCAGAAAGCCATCTCCTTCTTCCCTGCTGTTCACATTCATTTTTGGTCAAAGATGGTAACAGACGTCAAGTGCATGAGGTATTTGGCATCATTTAGTATTTATGCGCTACTCCCATTTATACAGGTAACAATTAATTTAATTGAATATGTAGGATGCTGAGATAGATAAATCAAAGTGGCATCAAGACAACCTTTCTTCACTGCAGTTGTAGGTACGATTCCACATCACTTTTTGCTTAGAGACAAAATAACATGAATGTTGCACATTTTGAATTTCGGTTGTCTAGAGCTATGGTCTGTTTCCTTTTGCCAGCATCTCCCAGGGTAGTGTCAATGGGCTAAATCAAGTGTTGCTAGAGTAAAGGATTTCTCAAAAAAAGTCCCTTCAAAAATCGCATTAGTTAATCCAACTCATCCTTCCAGTGTATTTTTGTATCGACTTGAGCTTGTGCTGTGGCTCTGCTCTAATCACAGCTTTACATTTATTACAGTCACACAATATTTAGTCTAGGCACACTTACGGGCAAGTTAAGTGGAACTTGGGACACCATCTGACACATGCTAAATAGCTATGTGTAAGAGCACTACCGTAAGACAGAAAGGATTTGGGAGGAGAGGCCCTCTTAGACAGAGATACACAACATGGCTCCTTTGTAGCAGAAAGGCCAGACCAAGTTGTTTCCATGTAACTGCTCCTAGGAACCTTAATATAAATTACATCATGAAAATGATCCAGCTTAAAAATCAAAGCCAACACCAAGCAATGATGGCAAGAGCAGCAATCCTATAAAAAACAGAGATCTTTGCTCTTCTCGCTCCTCAAATATCTGCAGCAGGGGGCCATTCAGATTACTGTGAAGGCAAATCTGTCTCCTCCCCAGTTTACAAATGACTATACTGAAATTTTTGAGATGTAGCAGATAAATGGAGCAATCACCACTTTGATCTGTATTAAGAAGTTCCATTCTTCTCTAAAGCACACTCATTCACTGAGATGAATGGGTCACTTTACACGTCTTTGATAGGGCTGTTACCCTGGAAAGTACTCTGACTGCCCCATTTAGATTATTTCCTGGTAGACCAAACTATATTTGGGCCAAAGGCATGGAAAATGAGCTTCAGGGAGCAGAGATGCTTGTATTTTTGGTGGATCCAGAAGCCCTATCAGCATCACTCTCGACTTCACAGAGTCTCCCTCCAGACTGTCACCCTTTTTTCCTTCCCCTGCAGCGAAGTCTCCTTCCTGTTGGCACAAGCAGCCATGTGGCCAAGTGGATAAGCAACTGATGTAAATTTAAACTAAGCTAGTAAAAAGCCCCTCCAAAAAACCCTGCTTTTTTTAAGTTCAAGGAAAGTAGTGTAAGAAACAGCAGAAAGAGCAGCCAGGACTGTTTATTTGAACTCAACCACCCAGCATGAACCTCCCGTGCTGTGTACAACCCTCCCTCCATGCATTAGGCTCAAATGTAAGGTATGGGCAGACAAGCCAACAGAGTAGCCCTGTGAAAATTACTGGAGAGCTGTATCATGCAGTCTCACCCCAACTCTATGGCTAGGTTAATGTAATGGAAGTTTGTTGGCCACAATACACACTGGCTGTCTCTGAACCATCGTCTTGTATACAACATTTTAGCACCACTTCCCTCCTGTTTTTTCCGCTCCTTCTTATGTTATCTCATTGCAGTTGCTTACTCCACATCCAGAGATAAGAGCTGAGACCTAACTGCATTTGGTGATATGTACATCTAAGAGATTTGAACTTGGTTAGAATGGAAATCTGGCTTATCTTCACTTTCCCAGCATACAGGAACCTGCGCCCTGCAGGAAGTTACGTAAAACAACCAAGCGATGTAACAGCTCAACACAGCAAAAAGGTCTCGCTCCTCCTCTCTTCCTGTGGGAGTAAGCTGTGTGGCGTGTAATTAAACTGGGCTGTCAGCGCCTAGCAGCACAGAATAGCCTACAAACATACACCAAGGTAGAACTAAAAGATCAAAGTGTTACCATATACACATTGAGTAAGTATCTCTGAAAGTACGCAGGAATGTTTTGCCAGCACATACCGGCTGTATGCTGGTAAAACAGCATACAGACTCAATCACTAGCTAGACCAACATCTTAGCATTTAGACAATTTAAACATTTAACATCTTGCATCTAGGGATGGGGGATCTGCTGAAGTCAATGGGTTCTTGAGATGAAGTGAACAAGGTAAATACATTGCGTACCAAATTATCATTAACATTACCTGTAGCATATTCATGTTCCTCAGAAAATTCCCATCCAAAGACTATCACAGTTCCAAGTTTTTTCCTTGAAAGATTTACAGTGTAAGACAGGATGCCAACAGCTTGCTAACTAGCCTTTAAAAAAAAAAAAAATCTATCTGGTAGCCAAGAGGTTGTACATAAAACGGAGATAAACACTTTCATTATGCCACATTGAGTGTAGATATTTGGAAGGATGTCTAATGGGAAGCAACCAGGAATTTTACTAGACTAAGAGAGAAGTAAAAATTCTTAACTTCTATTGGTGATTATTTGGGCTCTGTTGTGTGGGGTTTCACAGTGGACAGTAACAGGGAAGGTATCAAAAAAGGATGCTGGCCAAACCTCCACTTTCCATTTACTTTGATTCTCATCACAAATTCCATACACAGACCCAGCTGAGCTGGGACAAGAAGGATTCCCTGACTTAATAGCACTTACACCTGCACAGAAGAGGCCTTTTAGAGACCTTTTCTAAAAATCAGTACAAAGCTGGATACACTTAGGTTTCAGTACACAGTATTACTGCCAGAAATATTTTCCAGGGAATTTTGCAAAAAATTAACACAAATCACAATCGTTCCAAGATTAACTTCGCAAATTTGTCCCGGTCAAGGACTCAAATGACGTTTAATAGATTTGTAACTCAAAGTACTCCTCCCTCCCTCACCGCCCCCAAGAAAGCCCTCTCCTTAGCAATATCCTCTGACTTTATTTTGGCATGCTGTCAGTGGATTTTACAGTAACTTTGTTCCCTGGCTTACAAATTGTAAAGATGATTTAGAACATACTCTTTTAAGCCTTGTTAATACTGAAGCCAGAGTAACAGCGTTGGCTTTAGCAGCTTTAAAGTTTCAAACATAATGAGAAATCACTGCTAACATAGCTGTAAAATGTGTTACAAACAGACGAAAATCACTTTAAAATGGTCTCAAGTTAAATTGGTACAATGTTCTTACTGTGTGGAAGGCCTTGATTAACCTATGATTAGGAATATACAGGTTTTCATTTTAATTCACAGTTTGCCAATAAAAAGCCATGTTCTAACTTCTGCTACAAAGGAGTGCAAATTTAAGCCCCAACAATCTAGCAGCTGCTTTTTAATTAAAAAAAAAAAAAAAAAGAAAGAAGCTTTTAAAGTTCTTGTTTACATCAAGGTAGTGAAATTCCAAGTCTATCTTTTGTCTTTCATGATGTGCCTACTTGTGGGCCTGCTCCAGAACCTTGCTTACAAATACAAACCGATTTTTCATGCAGAATAGTTTCAGTGTAACAGTGAGCACCACTCGAACGCATGCCATTCAGTATTGCCTAAATATTTTGGTGGCTTGATCCAGCATACGGAGTTTCAAGTTTTCAGTTACGAACATCCTCACTGAAGTAAATCTCTCCAGTGCTGTAGTATCTTTTGAACACTGTAATACAAACTATCAACTCAGTTTAGGCCATTTACCAGAAACAGCAAAGTCCTTCACACTGCTGCAACCAGCTATATCAGAACATAAAGTACATAGAACTCATGCCCTGTGTTTTTGTGGCATGTAACAAATACTTTGGACCTTTCTGTATACAGACAAGATTTCAAATATTAGAAATTATAACGTTGCCAACAGCTGCTTCTTCTTTGTGCATCAGCCATCTCAAAAATGCAGTTTGATACAATGTCATGGTTGAATATTCTGATTTTTAAAATCAAAAATTAATAAAGGGACAAACTTTATGATTTGGTTTATTGCACAAGACTAATTTACATATAAAAGAACATGCCTATGACTATCTAAAGCCTGTAGTCATTACCTAAACGTCCTTACTAATTTGAAGGTGAGGTTTAAGGACTGTTATTTCTGTTTATTCTGGTTTTCAAGAGACATTCCAAAAAGAAGGAGAAAAATAGCTGCTGTCCAATTACCTCCTAAGAGGGATGCCACCTCTTCTGCACCTCACAGTAGGAAAAATGCAAAGAGGTTAGAGAGAAACATTAAAGAAGGAAATGGGAACATTAACATCTCAGCTATTTAATATAATTTTATTGACTGCTTGCAAAGATATACCTAATTGAACAGACTGTTTCACTTTACAGATGCAATAATGTTTATGCCTCTAAGAAAGCATCCCTTTAAAATTTTGACAGTTATTGAGCAGATCAGAATTGGCGATAGTGCATGTATGCCTTTAGGTGTATATCTTCCCATAGAACTTGTGAATTGCTTACAGTTTCAAACACAACATTAGTATTGCTGTCTACAGCTGTGCCCTCCACAGGGAAAATTTGGTATTAAAGAGCTCATGGAAATCAAATATACTTGTCAAGTGCCCATCAGAAAAAAATCATGAAATAGGGTTGCAGTGAAAATCGAGATAGTAAGCTGCAAAGTGATGAAAATACATCAATCATTTTATTTCCAACTAAGAAACTCCAGGTCTACCAGGTTAACTGTGTAAGCACAAATGAGGTAAGATTTTTTTTTTCTGGCCTCTTCACAGAGAAATGGTGCAACCTAAAATGAAACTATTGATTACATGGTTTTGTTCCTTGGATTCTGCAGCTCTATCGCTCCCAATATAAACGGGTTTGATGGACACTGGCAAATATATATAAGTTTGTGAAAGATATGTCTGCAACCCAAAGAAAATTATTAGTATATGACAGTCATGTAGGGATGCAGCATTTTACCAGTAAAAGTATATGAAACTCAGCTGTAATAAACTGTAAGTCTCAATGTCAACAAGTTTCTGTTGTTGGTTCAAAACAATTTCAGAGCAACCTTTCTATGTCTGTGACCTCGAAAATACAAAGAACATATCATTGTATCTATTCAGTGCATGTGTACTTAGAGAAGCCCACCTCCCCAGACTGTCAGGAATGTGATTATTTAGCCCATTTTTTGCCAGTGGAAAGTCAAGCGTAGTATGTAGGTGTTTGCACTACGGGAGCCCAGCATGTAGTAGAAACGCAGCGTGTGCGTGTTTGGCTGTACACGTGTTCCCACAAGGAGGAGATACCTTTCTGGCACCGCTGAAAAAAAATTGTTAGTGTATGTCAGTGCATAATATTGTAACTTTGAAATACCAAATGGAAGCCGAGCCCAAACTTCATTTTGCAGCTCTGCATCCACACAGCGAACCTAAGTCAGTTTTACATCGCCATAGACATGTCAGGTAGACAAGAAGTTTCACTCTATCGCGGTGATGGCGGCGGACAGCTGGGGCGGATGCGACTCAAGCGAGATGCAGCCGAGGTCCACAGCGGGTCCCAGAGCTGCTCCTCAGGCCGGGCCGGCCCGGGGGAAGCCGGCAGGCGGCGGGGCGTTCCTTGCGCTTCGCCGCCCGCTCCTTCCTCCCGGGGCCGCCGCCGCGGCCG